>JALJVW010000243.1:7309889-7322393 GCA_024865655.1 Emberiza elegans | reverse complement strand
CTTCAAAGATTAAAAAAAAAAATCATCGTTCAATACTGCGGTTCAGTATTCAGGAGTAGAGCACCTCCCACAGGCTGAGAGAATTAGGGCTGTTTAGCCTGGTGAAGAGAAGGTTGCATGGAGACCTCACAACACCTTCCGGTATCTGAAGGGAAGTCGGAGAGGGACTCTTCATTAGGAACTGTGGATAC
This sequence comes from Emberiza elegans, assembly GCA_024865655.1. Classification (NCBI taxonomy): domain Eukaryota; kingdom Metazoa; phylum Chordata; class Aves; order Passeriformes; family Fringillidae; genus Emberiza; species Emberiza elegans. The sequence continues at coordinate 7,322,202 of JALJVW010000243.1, read as the reverse complement.
AGGACAATGGGCAATGTCTTCAAACTGAAAGATGGCAGGTTGAAAATAGATACTAGGAAGAAATTCTTCCCTGTGAGAGTGGTGAGGCACTGGCACAGTTTGCCCAGAGAAGTTATGGACACCCCAGCCTGGTGTTCAAGGCCAAGCTGGATGGGGCTCTGAGCAACCTGGGCAAGTAAAAGGTGTCCCTGCCCATGACAGAGGGTTGGAACTAGATGGCCTTTAAGGTCTTTTTCAACCCCAGCCATTCTATGATTCTGTGATTCTGCTATGGTAGTGTTCAGGATGAAGCGTGTTCTGCATGTTGGCCATTTCCAATACACCATTGGTTCCAGGTGCATACACTAGCTTGCTACCTGAAAATTCTGTCAGAATGAAGAACATCTCTATATATATGTTATACACATAAGAAATGAACAAATGGGTTTGCACATTTGTCCACTAAGTTGTTGATGAGATTGCTGTGAAGTTTCATTTGGTTTTCTTGTTCGCTCATGAGGCCAACTGTCCTTGTGTCAGCTGCCTCAAAGGCAGCTTGTGCCTCCTTCTCCCTCATCCTTCTTTCAATTTCTTTCTGTCAACAATTTATTGTCATTTTCCCTTTTATACCTGAAAATCCCTGCATGCTTCTGGGTTTTCTCCCAGAAAACAGATTGACACGGGGAAACTGTACAACACGAACAGGACGGGACACACAGAAGCAGTGTCTTGAGCTTTATTTTTCTAGCATCAGTCTCAATACATTGAATACAATGGAGACAGGAGAGATGCTAACAGCTCACTGTTCCCAAAGCATGCCAAAGAATTCCAGTGTGACAGCATAACATAAGACAAGTCCAGCCTAAGATTCATCCAATCATACAGAGTAAAAACATATTGACAGTGGTTCTGTCCAATCACCTAAAAAACACGTAATTAAGGTTAAAACAATAGCGTTCTATTCTTTAAGACAATGGTTCGTTCAAAAGAGACACAGCACAGAGCTCTATTCATGATCGGCCTTCTAATATATACTTAATATATACTTTTTGCAACTTAGAAAGCTCAGCTACAGAGGCTTATTGTTATAGCTTACTTGATTTTCCCATGGCCTAGAAAACATGTTCTGCTGTTTTAGCACTATTTCCCAACCTGCTGTCTGAGGCCTGTCTTTTCTACCCTATCCTAAAATCCTCTGGTTTTAAGGATTCCTGCAATTCCCCCTCTCTGTTGACACAAAAGAAACCCTCATAATCGTAATAGATTTCCCTACTTGCGTTTCATAGCTCTACCATAGCTCATGTTGCTTGAGGCCTACTCTTGCTGCCACTAAAGAATGCTATGTTACAGCACAGCAACTTAATGCTGTGAAGGCCCAGTCATTGAAAAAGATATAGTCCATATCTGGCAACAATTATGTGTCATTGTTCAAAAAACTCTGGTCGATTCCAGGGTCTTAACTCAAAAACCTTCGTCTATTGCTATACCTTCATCAGGCTTCTCTGTAAGAGTTTGAACACTTTCTGTACTTCTACTTCCTACTTCTCTCTCTTGTACAACAAAGACTTCTCTGACTGTTTTGTTCATCGTCCATCGTGCACACTGAAGTATACATGGGATTACTATCAATATTATTATCAAGACACCCAGTACATAAAGACCTATCTTACAAAGTTGCCTTAGCCAAGGTGCAAAGCTCCATTCTTTGAACAAATCATCCAACCAGGTTCCACTATCTTCTTTAATTTGGGCTGTCAAATCTTTCAGCTTTTGTATACTTTTGTGAATAGATTCCGAATGATCGGACAGGTTCATACAACACAGTCCTTCAAATTCTTCACAACCATGCCCTTGTACCAGTAAAAGAAAATCAATTGCTGCTCTATTTTGAAGGGTAGCATGTCTGACACTATCAACATCAATTAACATATCACTGATTGCGGAGGATGTGGCATTAGTCTGTTTACTCAGCCAGCATCCAACTCGGTCTAATTGTTTTAAAGCTACTGCTGAAGCCAATTGGGATAAAAATATACCTGCTGAAACCCTTCTTGCAGATTTCCAAGGCATGAAATCACTCTGACAGTTCTCATCATAATGAGGAACAGATCTTGTTTTCCTTTGTTTCTTTTTCATGACAGCTTTGGCAGAGGGTGCGATTACAGTGAGCATCCCAATGCTACAAGGACCACCTTCAAGGTGTGCTGGAATGCTTTGCCAAGCCCTGTCTCCACAGATGAACCAATATCCCTTAGGCAATTGCTGTGGATATAGGTCAGCCTCAGAAAGCACATCCCAGCTGTTTGAAGAATTACACCAAAAACTCAAATTTCTGTATGCAAAATAAAGAGGAGTAACATTGAATTTTGGAAGATCACCTTTTCGCCGGGTACTAGTAATGAAGGTAAAGCAAAAATCCATTGTTAAAGAACCAAGGATTTCCAATTCTTGGGGTTCAGGAACTGCCCTAGGAAGTGTTTTGGCCCATACGTTCCAATTCAATGTAGGATTGTTTCCATTGCCAATTTCACCTAACTTACCATTGGATTGTTTTTTGACTACAGGCAACTCTTTTACTGGTACACCAACCAGACAGGTTGAGAAAGGTTTTTTTCTGGTTCTGAATTGGATAAGCATATAGTATCCGAGCCGGCTGCCTTGGCTAAGGTCACCCAAACATTTGTCTTTGGTTGTTCCACAGGCAAATCTGCGCAACAAAAAACAATTAAGACCCACCAAAACCAACATACAGCTTGCATTTGCTCCATCTTCTTCATGAGCTAAATTTTGGCATAATCCTTATATAACAATCTTAAAATTTCGTCTTAAACAAAAACAAAGTTTTGAACTTTCGTCAAAAGTCAGCTCTCACAAAACAAACATTTGACATATAATTGACACACTTATGAATAACATTGACACAAAATCAGAAACTGCAGGTTCCACCAAAGCACAAGGAATGTCAGTCGTGACCCGGGATCCCTCCGCTTGGCTCACGTCTGTGTGCTTGCTTCCTCGGTTCTGGATTCTTCAACACATTCCGAGGTGTGGTATGGCTTGACGTTCTTTGCGGGAACCCACTTGATTCCGGCACCTGTAGAAACAGAAGCATATCCTTTGCCCCAGGTTATTAATCGGAAAGGACCTTCAATTTGGCCAGAATCAGGGTTTCTAATTAAAACAGGTGGATTTTCCTTCAGCTTCGCTTGCGTGTTATTTGGAAAATGCCTAAGAATTGGTGGATCAGGTTCTGCAAACAAGCTGTTCAGGAAGTTAATAACATACAAAGCCTTGTTCAGCCTCATCTGAGGTGTAACCTCTGCTCCCCCTCTCTGTTGATCTAACATATGTTTTAATGTTTGATGAGCTCTCTCAATAATTGCTTGGCCTGTGGGAGAGTGAGGAATACCAAAGATGTGGCGAACACCCCATTCCTGTAGAAATGTGGCTAATTTTTGAGATGTGTATGCAGGACCATTGTCAGTTTTTACTTCTTGGGGAACACCCAAGGAAGCAAAAGCTTGCAAAAAATGATGACGGGCGTGATTGCCTGTTTCACCTGTGTGAAGAGAAGCAAACATTGCACCAGAGAATGTGTCCACTGAAACGTGAATATTTTTAAATTTACCAAAGGAAGGATATTTAGTGACATTTGTTTGCCGTAACTGCAGACTTTGCAACCCTCGTGGATTGACAGCTCCTGTAGAAACAGGAGGTTGCACAAGCTGACAGTCAGGGCAGCTATTGATGATAGCTTTAGCTTGGCCTTTAGTAATTGGGAACATTCGCATAAGTGCTTGTGCATTTTGGTGAAAAAAGGCATGACTCAATTTTGCTTGTTCAAAAGTGTTTGGCAAAGTGTTTGAAATAACCATGGTCAATTTGTCAGCTCTTGTGTTTCCTTCCACTAAAAATCCAGGAAGCGAAGAATGAGCCCTGATATGAGAAACAAAATACGGATTAGTTCTATGTTGCAAAGTTGTATAAAGACATAAAAGCCAACGATATAAAGTTTCGTTACTAACATTTTTCAAAATTGACCCTTCGATTCTTTTGACTACATTAGCCACATAAGCAGAATCTGTAATTAAATTAAGAGGTTGAGGGAAGAGCTGAAAAGCTCGAACTACAGCAGCAAGCTCAACTATTTGAGGAGACCCTTCTACTGATTGAATGTCTGATTCCCAAACATTGGTTTCTTGGTTCAACCAAGTTACGACTAATTTGTGACTTTTGCCAGAGCCATCAGTGAAGAGAGTGATTGCATTTAAGGGTTCTTCACTTAATTTTGGTTTCTCCCTGAAACTCAATTTGGCCTGTAATAATTTGTGAGCTGGATAGTGAACAGAACAAGCGCCTGGGAAACCCAAAAATGCATACTGCAAATCATCAGAATTTTGCATGGCCCAATTAAGGTAATAATTTTTCAATGGCAAATAGATAACTGCAAATTCTTGGCCTGCTAAAGTTAGCAATCTGGTTCTGGCTTTAATTACTATGTGTGCCATCATTTCTAAAACCGTGAAAATAGTTTTTGGAAACCTATAAGGAATAAAAACCCATTCTATTATTAGCAAAGGATCTGATTCAGAAGGGTCCCACTGAAAAATAAGACCACAAAGTTGCATCTTTTCTCCTAAAACTGCACAAAAGAAAGGAAAACCATTCTGGAATGCCACGATGAGCTTGTCGTCTTTGAAGAGTTGATGTCGCAGCTTTGGATCTTTGTTGTAGAAATGTCCAGTCCACCATTTCAGATTTCAGTCACAAGATGAGCATGGGTTGATTTCATCTCTGTCTGCGTCGAAGCTGTGATGAGCAAGTTATTCCTGTAGTGTAGAATCTTGGATCTTGGAAACTTCTGTTAAACTGGAGACAAAACTTTTACAACAAGATATTAGCAAATCATGTACATCATGACAACAATATCTTATGACAGGTACAAAGCTGTTTTGGTTGGAATGTTTACACATGACATGGTTTACAACAGGCAAAGAAACACAGGTTTTTTCATTGTAATTCTTATAAAAGATATTGTGAGTTGGTTAAAATCAGGTTAAAATCATAATTGCTGTCTTTGGTATGGAAAGGTTAAAATTTTCACTGACACTAGCTGATCCGGGAACTCTGCCAATGTCCGAATTCTTATCAGGGACACTATGTTGGCAACAAGCCTTTCCGGGAATCCTGACAGAATAGGCGGGGAAACCAGTATCCAAATTTTTAACAGACACACCAGAACAACACGCCCCTCCTGGAGCCCTGCCACAAGGGACAGGGGCAGGCTCTGCCGAGTACCTTGCCCCCTCCAGCGCCCAGTCCATAGGGGCTGGACAGTAGGCGTGTTCTCTACGTTGTGAATTGAAGCCAAAGTTTGCTTCATCACCAAAACCTGACCTTGAACTTCTATCTCTGATAACTTCTGGAACAATACCACTTTCTTTTGCCTGCAAAGGCTCAACTGGATAACTGCCAACATTAGCTTGCACATTCAAAAAACCATCTCTCCTTTCCCTGACAAATGGAACAGATTTACAATTTTTAAAGACCTCAGTCTGAGTTTCAACAAAATCCTTAGGAAAATTTCTAGCTTTGTTTTCAAACCTCTGTTTAGGCACAGCCCCTTTAGTTCTGACTACAACCTCTGCCTGTTTCCCTGTTCTGTCTACTGAAGACAAACCTGAATTCACATCATTCTTATTTTTAACATCAAAAGTCTGATGAGACCAACTTAGCAAAGGCTTCTCAGAACAAGGAACCAAAAAGGACTGTTTCGACCGCCAACACAAGTCCTTCTCCGGACCCGAACTCAAAGGAGTGGCTCCCACTCCCCGAGCTGGGGAAGCAGGGACAGAAGCACCCCCCACAGCAGCACCGTTAGACAAAACAGATTCCAAGCCCGATTCAGCCCCCCCGGCATGTACAATTTCAGAATTCATATTTCTCTTATCACAAAACCTTTGCAAATTCTCCTTTTCCCCCTGCGCGCAGCTTGCACCCTCCCTCAATCCAATATCACGAACTTTCACACTCCCGGGACTCAACAAAAAGTCTGTGTACACCTCTCGACCTGAAAAAAGTTAATTTCCCATAGAGGTGATAGGGAGAGTATTTTCCGCCGCAGGAGAAGAGAGAGACCTGGAGGAGGCAGGAAGCACGACCTGAGCTGGAAATTGTTCCGGTGCATAGTTCGTAGGGGACGCGTCGCTGTCAGGACCAGGAGACCCCCCAGACTCCCCTGATGAATGGGAACCATCCCGACCGGAACGGAGCCTCCCCAGAAAAGGACGGTGATTCAGTTTCATTTGGAGTTAAAGAGTCTGAGCAGGGCATTTGGATTGGTGGCTCTGTACTGTCTTGACTGTCATCAGTTTTTTTAAAGCAGTCCAACAGAGCCCTAGAAGCAGGAAGAAGCCTGCACACACTGTCATCTATTTTGAGAGTGAATGAGTTGAAGATTCTCCAGGTTATTTGATCCCATAGTTCAAAGGTAAAAGCATCCTGTAAATCTATATTTTGAATGTTGGCTTTTACCCAACTAAATAAGTCTATTAATTCAGTCCTGGAGATATCTACTCGTCCTTTATCTTGTAAAAGTTTCTCAAGCCGGTAAATTACGTCCCATTCTATTTTAGTTAGATGGGACTGCCCCATCTGTGATGCCCCAAGGGACCCCTGAAAAAAGATTACTTACAGAAGCCGGCTATTTAGATGTCAGAGGTTAACCCTTGGGACGCCGTGCCCGTTAGCGGAGTTTTCTTCTTGTCTTCTTTTCTTCTTTTCTTCTATTTTTCTATTTTTCTATTTTTATAATTTTTTATACTAATCTCCAATCCTCACTGAGGAGTCACCATTTGACACGGGGAAACTGTACAACACGAACAGGACGGGACACGCAGAAGCAGTGTCTTGAGCTTTATTTTTCTAGCATCAGTCTCAATACATTGAATACAATGGAGACAGGAGAGATGCTAACAGCTCACTGTTCCCAAAGCATGCCAAAGAATTCCAGTGTGACAGCATAACATAAGACAAGTCCAGCCTAAGATTCATCCAATCATACAGAGTAAAAACATATTGACAGTGGTTCTGTCCAATCACCTAAAAAACACGTAATTAAGGTTAAAACAATAGCGTTCTATTCCTTAAGACAATGGTTCGTTCAGAAGAGACACAGCACAGAGCTCTATTCATGATCAGCCTTCTAATATATACTTAATATATACTTTTTGCAACTTAGAAAGCTCAGCTACAGAGGCTTATTGTTATAGCTTACTTGATTTTCCCATGGCCTAGAAAACATGTTCTGCTGTTTTAGCACTATTTCCCAACCTGCTGTCTGAGGCCTGTCATCCTTGACAATCTATACTTTTCATAACATAAGGGCATGTTTGTAGGCATAAGACTTTGATTCCTTATTATATCTATGGGAATTTAGTTAATAGCTTCATGCCTTTTCATAGAAACAGTAGGGAATTGATAGCTTGTTCCCTGAAGTACATTAGGAAGAAAAGGAAAAATTAATCATGTGGAGTGAAAAGTTGCTATCTATTTTCTTGCAAGAACTACCCCAAAAGATGCAGGGGGTGATGAAGCCTGGCTAGATGAGTTTCCCTTCTAATGGAAGGAAACTACCATGCAAATAAGGACTCTGTGCTGAGGTCTCAGAAGAATAGGGAAGCATATGTGTTTGTAAAGTGGAATGTCTGTTAGGCACTTCCCCCTTCAGAGTGTTCCATGCCAAGCACACAACAAAGAAACAAAAGACGAGTGTGACTCTGCATTCAAATCATGCAATGTTCCCAGAAGTTAATTTCTCTCTTCTATAGGACTGACTTGAATGAAGATACACAGAAAAGTGTAGCAAATGTCTGCTTTTCGTTTATGTTTACCCTTTGTCTAATAATAACCTCAACTACAAAAATAATGGTTGCTTTCCTCACTCAGACATCTACACTCCTGTGGTTTTAATCCAGCTGAAGTTACCCATCATTGACAACAAGTTTGCTATTAGGTCTCTGATCACACAGATGCTTCTCATGCCAGTAACAAACCCACTGCAGTATCAGCTTCTGGGCAGCACCCTCCCCATGCAAACTCTTCTCTCTCAAACCATTCTACACTTGTTTCATTCATGGAAAGACTAATACATAAAGCAAGACGTTGCTGTGCTATTGAAATGTGCCCTGTCAATACCTTCTCCTTCCCTCCAAGGAGTTATAAATATGTGGGAAAGGCAAAGTTATTCCAAAAAGGGAATGAATTGCCCCTATATTCTAATAAGAGGCCACTCTGCATAATCACAACTGTTCTGCAGGAGATTTTCCTTTCTTTATGTGTCTCTGCCTTACTGTCCAAACATTTGACTGAGGAATATTTTTTCTTCTTGGTTTTGGTTGGAGGTTGCTGTTACATTGCTCTGCACCAGTGCTTCCAGACTCCGCTCTGGGCCGTTGGAGTCCCTGGGCTGATAGACAGGGACCTGCACCTATCATCTTCCAGCCTGGGCTGCAGGTATCTCATTAATCAAGAGTTGGGCTGTGTGAGGATCAGACCAAACGAGCTGTCTAGACCCAGGAGTTTTGAACCCTCTATAAAAGTAAGCTCTGAACAATAAAATAGGCTGTTTGTCACAAGGACCTTTGGAGCGTGTATCATCTCTGTCTCCAAGCCACACCCCTCCCCATAACACTGCTCTGCTCTCACTGCATGTGTGTGTGAGCACACACATCTCATTGATGACACACAAACTGTTGTTGCTTGGGAAGCAAGGGTTGCAGGATGAAGAGGAGACAAGAAGGTTGACTCCATAATTAGAAGGCTTGATTTATTATATTATATATATATATTACATTATAACTATACTACAAAGAAATAGAATGAAGTTCTCAGAAGGCTAGCTAAGAATAGAATAGAAAGAATGAAAACAAAGCAGCTATCCTGGACTCTGTCTGGGATAGCTCAAGTCCTTGATTGGCCATTAATTATAAACATCAGAGATGGGCCAATCACGGATGCACCTGTTGCATTCCACAGCGGCAGTTAACAATTGTTTACATTTTGTTGCTGAAAATGCAGCTCTCATAAGAAAGAAATCCTAAGAAAGGATTTTTCACAAAAGATGTCTGCAACACACAAACTTCTGTCTACATGTTCCATAGCTGGGACAATTGATTTTTCCTTAGACAGGCAGTGTTTGCATGATGTAGCCAGAAAAAGCCCACTTCCGAAGACACTGAAAAATACTTGTTCAAATTTCCTGAGAGAACTGGAAGAGGTGTGGGAATTTGAAAGATAGAAATCTTCACAGACTCAAGAAGGTTTGATTTACAGCCTTAGAAGAAGCCTAGATTGATGTGAAAGTAAGGTACACAGACACTGAACAGATAAATAATCAACTTATGTTTCTGCAGTTGTAAGACTCTGCCTAAAGTAAGTAACTGTATTAGATAAGATAATGAAGGGTTTTATAGTAATGTAGTCATGTGATTGTAATAGATTCAGCTGAGAGTTTAGCTATTATAATAGACACATATGTGTACATGTAATCAGGCCTTATTGGGCAAAAGTATCCACATTGCAGTAGAAAGAAGTAAAGGTGACAGGTTAGAAAAGCAAAACGCTCTCTGGCGACTGTCCATTGGATTAGAAAGTTCTATGGCTACAAGTGTATTCTCACCTGTCTGTGAATGAACTCTTTCTCAACTTCTGCAATGAGGTAGACTGCGCACAACATCCCGGTCCTCTGCCGCTTCATTCTGTGATCTGCACAGAACTGAAGCTCAGTGAAGGCATTCAGCTTTGCCACTTTTCAGCTTCTGTGCTGCACAAATGCACTGTGACATCCCTCCGGATCTTTCGTCCTTGTGAGGCTGCAATGTGTGGACTGGTATTTCAAGTTAAGGAGGAGCAGGCAGAGAGCACTGCAATCTGACAGTGGTTTGCAGGTTGTATAGGAAAGAGGACTGCCCCTTGAATGCTGTGCAAATACAAATTTCCACCAGTTTCAGGGGTACACTCCAGCCAAGACTGTTGTTCTGGCACATTTTCTCTCTGTGAAATGCTTTCTGGTATGATTTAGATGACAAGAGACGCAGAATATGGGGCTACATAGTGCTGAGAATGTAAGTGCCTGGCCTGAGCGTTTTTTGGCAGAAGCAGTGCACTAGAGCCCTTTGCTGCCGCCACAATGATCTGTGTGAGAAATAGATGCCTATTCCACTCCGGAAGAGTAAAAGCAGGACTGGTTACAAGAGACAAATAATGAAGCCACAGAGCACTGGGCTGGTGGCTGCAGCGTACCGGTTGTAAAAGGAGCGTGGCTGTTACCTGCCTACCAAACAAACTCACAGTGGCAGTCATAAAGATTAAAGTTCAGCAAGAGCTACTTGTGCCTATGCCTCTTCCAACCCCTCAGTGGAAAAAAGTGTGCCTACCTTTCAGTTCTGAAATCTAGAGAACACAATGGTAGATGCAGCAGAGAAGGGAAGGACAGAGTGCACTGGTGAGTTTGATGTGGCTTACCTGGGGCAGGCGGAAGGTGCAGCCCAAGGCTTGCTTTTATTTCTAGAGCTTTTTTCTATGCAAACAGCTGCTGGATGTTTGCAACAAAGATATGAGAGTGAAAAAGTGATGGCAGGTCTATGTGGGAAAGAAGATACAGAGCATTGTGTGCAGTTTAAAAGCTGTTAAGAAAAGGAGGTACTTTGAGAACATCTTCTGTCTTGACACTTCCACCTGCGTGACCTCTAGCTGCTTGGACACGGTGACAATGAAAGAATGTGAAAATATTTGTGCTGCCAATGTCAGTTGGCACAGGAAAGAGGGTAGGTTGGCAAATGCCTTCTGTCCTGGCACATCTGTCAGTCACGAAATGCAGCTGAAAACCCTTGGCTGTAATAATAGTCTGCCACTTTGAGAACGTGCTGATGCTATATATAGATCATTGAGAAGGAACATGTGAATCACTAGTGTGTTTCGTTTCGTTGACAGACTGCAAAGTGGCTGTTATGGCCAGCACTGTCTTTTTGTTGTACGACTTTTTCTTTGAGAGCAGCTGCTGGACATTTTGAAGTGGTTTGGGATCTTCAAGCCTTAGAGTGCAATATGGTACATAGATCTTGAGGGAAAGTGCATATCTCCAGGGAGCTGGATGCAGTTCAGTGGGTGCGAGTTACATGTTGAGCAGCTGATGGCCCAGAAAACATTCTAAAAGGAAGAGGCTGTGCTGCAATTGCCTTTTATTTTGAAGCTTATAAACTGCACAGACAACAATGAAATTATTGCTCTTCCTTCTCTGCTACATGCAAGATTACATTCTGTCAGTGCCCAAGAGCTCTTGCCCCCACCCTGCTATAATAATAATGGCCTCCCGGTAGGCCTTATTATTATATGATGCCAGGCTGCTCAGGTGTCTAATCTTAGCAGAGACTAGATGACTGAGGCTAGGCAAAGGCCAGGCCACCAGGCTTCCTCCTAGCGAGCATAGTGATATTCAGCTTTAGTGATTGCCAGCTCTTTCAAGGATTCAGCTCGCTGCTAGGTAGGATAGCCCCGGGGCAGAGGCACAGCAGACGGGTAGAGAGAGGAGAAGACACCGTGGTTCTGCAGAGATGGTTTATTCAGGAGATCAGCGAAGGGGTACAGCGCTTCTTCTTCCAACTTATGGGGGTACAGAGGGCTATTTTTATACCCTTGGCATGGATCCAAAACCAGCCAATAACCGAAGGTTAAGGATATTCCTAAAAGACCAATAGCTAAAGATTACAATAGTATTGCCTTAAATGGTTAAAGGGCTAGGTTTGAGTTGGGGGGGTCAGAAGGACAGGATATTCCTTGCTGCCTCAGCATTCGATTCTCCAAGGAGCTTTTCCTGTCTCTCGGGGGTTCACTACACCCTGCACCCACATGAATGGGGCTGGGCTAGAAGAGCGCTTCTCTTTTTCCTGGGCACTGCCAACACTCATCAAAATAACCACACCATGCCACTGTTGACTCACAAAATAAGGACATGCACTGAGCTCAGCTCGAAACCACCCCCAGGACACAGACAAGTCAGCAATGTCCCTGCTCTCAAATCAACTGTGTCAGGACAAAAAGATTTCACCAATCTTCCCCTTCCAAGTGGATACTCTTCTTTGCACCACTCTCAAAGGCCAACACCAGCTCTTTTGCCCTAACAAACTTTTTCACTCTCGTAGAGTCTGGTAACAAACTTGAAAACATCTGCCAAAAACAGCGCTTGCAAAACTGTCGGTGGAGAAAACTCTTTGCTGCCTACAATTTCAATTGCACCCATCAAACTACAAACACACACCCTGCTATCGCCACTTTC
>JALJVW010000243.1:6852581-7303412 GCA_024865655.1 Emberiza elegans | reverse complement strand
CAAAGTGGAAAACAAAACCTATTTATTGACAAATAACAAAAGAACACTCCCCAACACAAGAAAAGAAAAAGAAACCAGGCAGTGCTGTGGAGGGCGCTGAGCTTCTCTCGCAGACTCCGGGGGGTCCTGGATGTCCCAGGTCAGGTCCGGAGCCGGTCCAGTATCTTCAGGGGAGGGTAAGAAAGAGGGAACGAAAGAAGTGGGGGAAAAAACTAGCGCAGAAAGCAGAAAAGCAGCAAAAAAGCAGCTATCAGCTAGGAGCCGAGGCAGGAGTAAGCAAGCAAGCAAGCAGCGGCAAGCCAAGCCAAGCAGCGAAAGCAAAAAGCAAGGTGCCCGGTCACACTCACCCCTCCCTCCCCACCCCGCCGCGGCAAGACGGCCGGCGGGGTAGGAGGGGGAAAGGCGCAGCTGCCAGGCACAACACACGATATTGGGATAAAGGCTGTCACCCCACAACAGTGGGTCAAATGACATTAGCTTTCAAGAAGAAAAAGTAGTCTTATTCCATGTGCCAATTCTAAAGTAGATTAATAATCCTTAAGCACAATATGGATATGAAGAGGCATATGACATAAAAGATTAAGCAACACTGGTGACAGCAAAAGGCCTACGTGCTTCACACAAATACAGGAGATAAAATACTATTTTTACAAAAGCATTGCTAGTCAGAGCTTTCCTTGGAAAGTTTCAATGACAATCATGACAGTAAAATTCTAAATGACAGTAAAATTTGCTCAATCATGAGTAAAATTCTTAGTGTGAGCTAAGACTTGTAAGCTTAGGGTAGCTGACTTGTATTTGATGTAAAAGGCAACTTGGCCTGCGTTTGTTCACATGTACTCCATTAAAAAGCTTTCTCTGTCTCAGATTCCTTTTCATGGATACCAACTCAAGCCATGAAACTGCACAAAAATGATATTTTAAAGAAGGATATATTATTAGAATGGAATAATGGTTAATGTTCTTTTCCTTCCAGCTGCTTTGTTTGCCCTTTTAAATTTTTTAAGTCCTTTCTGGTATCACCATGGTAGCACTGCAGCAAATGTTCAGTTCTAAGCTGTCCATATTGCCAGCTTCTGGACTGCCTTCAGAAAACTTCCCACTGGTTTCATATAGAAATCACAAGCAGTGGAGATGACTAAGAGCGCAGAAACCTCCTCATCTCCTTCTAGAGCAGGACCATGTCTTTGACCCACTCTTAACTAGACAACTTTCATCAGTCATGAGAGAGTCTCATGTTCAAGAGCTAAGCAATGACAGCTGGAAATGACAAAAAGCACACTGAAATTCTCCTTAAATTCCAGCGCAGAGCAATGAAAGAGCTTGAATTCACCTTCGTGGGAAGTTTTAAAATGCACATTAACTTCAGGACGGGAGCTAAGCCATGGTAACCTTTGTTGAGTATTCTGTGTAGACAGAGTTTCCATCACTGCAGAAGGAATGTCATTTAACCCACGTTATCATCACTAGTTGCTAAGTTGCAGTTACTGCAGAGTATTTGCCACATGTTTTACAGGGTGGGCTTTTGTGTTAAAACCCTGAATAACATTTCAGAGAGAAGTATTTGGGGGGGGAACCCTCAACTCTTAACTATTTCAAATAATGGCTACATTTGAAAATAAAAAAAGATCTAAAACCTTTCATTTCTAGATGTATTACCAGCACAAACTCTACCAGAATTTATGATGCTTTTGATTATGACAGCATAACTCTACCATGGACGCTCTTGCTCTGGAATATTCCTTAAGAAACAAAATCCTCACTAGAAATAAAAAAAAAAAAATTAGCCGAAATATTGGGCTGAATGATTTCAAAGGCTATGTACTAAAGGCCAAACACTTGTAATAATAGTAATGAGTGGACTGAAAGTTATATCAATACAGCAGAACACAGTTCAAATATATCTTGTGTCCTAATGTTCTCCCAGAAGACTGTAAAAAACCTCTATTTTTGTGGGTTTCTTTTCTCCCTTTAGATGTACCTTCTACTTCTTTCCACAGCATGAGAATGTTTATGACAAGATTGGATAACCTCATGCAACCTTCTATAAGTAAAGAAAGAGAAGCCAGAAAAGAAAGGCAAAATTGTTAATTGCAGGTGGAAAGAGGAGGGCCAAGAAAACAAAAACCAAACCAAACCAAACCAAAACAAAAAAAAAAGAAGAAAAACAATAATTAAAACCCCTACTGATTTCTGTGAAAAATAAAGGAACAGACAAGAAAGAACAACTGCAAAATTCTCACAAAAACACAGTTTATCCGGCTCAGGTATTTTGTATTACATTGTTGTCTCATGCCAAACATCTTAACCATTGAAGGTGTCCCTTTTCTCTTTCTGAAATATAGCTAGAAAGATGGCTGTGTCATTGCTGACAAGCTGCTATTCTTAGAGGTGCCCAGCTGAAAGTCCTCTATTAACTGATTTGCTCTGTCACATTAATATGGTATGACTTAACCACTTACAGTTTCAGCACCTGAACTTGCCCAGTCCTACAATTCTTTGCCCCTTGAATGGTTATGCTCCTTGGCAACTGGCATTTGTATGTACATGAAACTATAAAGAATTTGCACTATGAGATGAGTCCAAATGAGTTACACCGGTAGATTAACTAGGGCATGCAAGGCAGAGATTAGGGAATGAGACCACAAGAAGAGAGTACACAAGAAGAGAGTACAATCTACTTTTTTCCTGCAACAGGGCTAACATCGTAGAAATTAAAAGTAACACAAATGCTCCTAGGAGTAATTCTTGCAAAAGACAAAGACTTCCTTTTGTGTTCACAGGCCTGGAATATTTAGCTTTGGAATATCAACTCAGTTACAAATGGAACTGCAGGAGGGAGCCACCATTCTTACGATTAAACTTGACATGTGTATAACCTTTCATGGGGATCCATCTTTGTCACCACATCACATTTTATAAGAGAAGAGGCATTGTTGAACAGCTTCAGTGAAAAAAAATCCTAAATGTACTCCAAATGGAATTAGGATCCAAAGGAGCAAGTATTTGGAAAGAAGTAAGTCTGAGATTTTGCCTGTGATGAGATTCCTTCTAAGAGGTTCACATAATGTACCAACTTCTCCATCCAAATACTGACAGATCAGTCAGAAGAGAAAAGCAATCTTTTTAAATGGTCCTTTGGGAAGACAGGGCTTGCAGGGAATTTAGTACTTGCTGGTATATTGCCTACATTCCAGGAAAGAGCATTAAATACTGAAATATGACTGATGGAAGATGAAGTCTTTGTGAATGGGAAAGTCCAGTGCATGGCAATCTCAGAAAGGAACTGATCAAAGCCCTTGAATCCCAACACACAAGTTGTGAGTTGGCAGTGTATGCCAAGTTTTTAGCAAACCACAACAAAATGCAGATGACAAAATGAGGCCATTAGGTCACATAGAGAATGAAGCAGTATGAAAGAGGAAAGCAGCTGAGAGCATCAACCCTGATAAGTAGTCCAGTATTCTTACTGACATTAGCAGAAATTTGAAATGAGTCTAAGAAAATTACAAATGAGGCAAAAAAAAAGAAAAGGGAGTGATGACTACTCTGGCATAGTGTTTCCTAACAGGGATCTTCAAAATGTAAAGATTTTATCATCCTTTAAACTGAAGGAGGAATTAAAACAACACATAAGGAAATGGCATCAAATGCTAGAAAGACTCTGGGCAGTGTACTTATAGATAGAAATGCCACTGATGGAAAACTGACTAAACTGGCACCAATGCAGCTGCGTTGTTCTAAAACCCAGAAATATCCACTGCTTCACTGTCTGCCATTCTGCCATACCATTAGTATGGACACAGCAGCTCTGCAACGTTCCTACTGATCATCTCCTTGGCAAACTGGGAGTGAGGGCCCATAGTGATGCAGAGTCCCCAGGCAGGTGCAAAGGAGAGCTGCTTTATTGCAAAAACCAGGCTTTTGAAGAAGTCAGGCCTTTATCAGTTACATAGCTTTAAACCATAACAAACATAATTCAACCAACCACCATATACCACAATGTGAACATGCGATGGTTATAGAACTTGTTGATCTACCTCTAATTCAGCTGCCTTGCTTTCCCATAGTGCTTTTCTACTTAGCCAAAGTAAGAGGCCTCAGCCGTGGCTTTACAAGGCCTTCCTTTTGTAAGGTTCTATATGCAACAGCACACCACTAGTTTCTTCAGTGCCAAGAGTTTAGGTAGATGATTTGCATCTGCCCTTCAAGTGAAACATACTGTGGAGAGAAAATCCTGTCAGTGATGTTCAGTCATTCCATTTCCCAGACAGACCAAATAAAAAGAAAAGCAAGCTATAGGATTATGTACTTGCTATTACAAAATGCCTGCGGCCATCTGACAATGAACTAGCAGAAAATCAGCAAAAATGAGACTTGAGGCAAACAACACTTTGAAAGAAATAATGACGTGATAAATAAAAACAATGCATTTCCAGGCTATTGAGATACTTTAAATGTCAGCAAAGGATTGAGAGCACATGTTGAACTAATGGGGAAAGATTAAAAGAATCCCAAGAAAAACATGACAAAAAATTCTGAAAGATATGAGCAACTGATTTGTTTAAGCCTTCAGGAAATCAGTGACTGCTGATTTAGACAGGCCATTCAAATTAATTACAGGTGCACCCTCCACTGCTTTTTCACCTGTCAGTATTACAGGGCGAATTGTGACCATGGAGTCATGATTATTTGGATTCTGTTCTTAGCTTTAGGAGAGAAGTACAGCAGCTGAAGTACCTACTACTGATGTGATACCCAGGAACACAGATTTGACACATGTCATTCAAGTCCAATCACAAATAGTAATATTAAGAGGACAAGATTGGCCTCTTTTCATGATGCTCTTCTTGTTTTACAGCCTGCTCTGATTCTAGTAAAACTTTTTCGTTAGCTTCTCTCCAAAAAGGAGAATGTCCAATTAAATTTCCCTCCCTACTGGTGCAGGTTTACCATTCAGTTTGTTGAGCCTAAAAATGGAATTGGAACTAGCAGGAATTACTGTGTTTTAAGTGTCCAATCCATTAAGACAATCTCTGTTTGATAAAAGCCTACATGCTATTGGCTAAAGAATACTCTGTTTCCCCCAAGACCGGATGCATGCAATTTAATCCAACTTTCTGTAACAAACAGAAATACAAAATACAGAAACCAGTAATACAAAATCCAGTCATACAAAAGAGTCACAAATAGTAAGAAGAATTATTTGACCATTTAGGGAAGCAACCTTCTCACCTTCTTCTAGAGTGAGCATAATCTGGTAGCCGAAGTAACAAACTTGAGGCCAGAAATCTCCCTACTACTGAGAAATTGCTGACATGGGAACCACCTAAGCTCTGTGACTTTTCCCTTTCCATTCATTGGTCAAGCCTAGTAGCCTAAAATTGACGGAGTCAATCAAAGACAAATGCTAATCTAGTCAGAGGTCTATGAAAAGTCAAAAAATATTCTGAGTTCTTCTTAGACAATGGAAATGGAGCCAGAGCTACCAATCTGCTTACTTGAAACATATCCCTAAAACTCATTCCCTTATATTCATACCTAATGTATAGCCACTAGTACAATTAGGAAAAGATGAAACTTACTGATGTCAGCAAGGGAAGGATTTTAAAGAACTATTCCCATTAATTATCATATAGACAGTAACTCTATCCTTAAAATGGAAGCCCTTTAAGTAAGTATCACTTGTGGGAAACTCAGGACTCCTGGACAACAGACCAAGAGGATTAAGGAGAAGCTGTTTATTGTTCACACGATGCACTTATACATTCTAACTCTCTGCACACACTAGTCATGCATTTCTTATTGGTGCCTTTGTCTTGTCCACACGTTCTGCATGCACCTCTCAGAATCTGTGTTTGGTTACACTCCAGGTGCTTTGCTGCCCACCATTACCAAGTTCTTGTGGTCTTGGAATTTGGTTTCTCAGTTTCTTCTTTCTTATTTTAGCACAGCTTATGTCCTAGCAACCTTGATGAATTCCAGAGGGCCCTGAGAAAATTCTGATAAGAACAGTTCCAAGCTGGATGGCTGGTGCACACTGTAGTCTAAGTGGTTGAGATACATTGCTACAATTCTCCCTTCTTCTTCTTCTTGCACCAGCCAGTCCCTTTTCCAATGTATTTTCTACCAAGCGGCTCACCAATTTCATGATGCATGGAGTAACACAAAACAATACAATAATGACAACTAGTAATAACAAAGATCCCTTTATGATATCTTTACATCATCCAGTTATTCCCCATCCCTCAAACCATTCATCCAAACCCCAGTCATTCACAGTCAATTTCTTCATGTTATCTTGTAGTTGTTTGAGTTTCCTGTGAATGGATGCAGAATGGTCAGAGAGGTTCACACAACACATTCCTTCAAACTCCTCACATGCATGCTTATGTGCTAACAACAACAAATCTATGCCAGCTCTATTTTGCAGTGTGCTATGTCTATCTATGTCAGTGAGCATCTGATTTAAAATAGCTGAAGTCACGTTTAGTTGTTTGACTGTCCAGCATCCCAACTTATTAAATGTAGCCAAAGCTTGAGCAGCAGCACCTGGAGTAAGGAATGATGCTATTACTTGTGCTGGAGTGCCCCAAAACTCTACACAATTGTCACAATCAGGTCTTAAACTTGTGATTGCTCTATCAGTTCTCTTGCTATGTCCCACTCTACAAATAGTCTGATTCAGCATTGCAGAGAGCTTTATGGATATTTGGCTAGCTGAGAGAGGGTACGTAGACGCTGTACTATTAACAAACTGAGAAGGACACAGGTCTAAGAGTCAGCAGTCAGTGTCTAATGACAAAACTAGGCTATTATAACCTTGCTGCAACATGAGGATGTGGGAGAGTAGGGCCCTGCCAGAATAGGAAGAATAGTTTCAATAGTTGCAATGAAAAACCTAAAAGAATGTAGAAGTAGGTGTTACTGTATGATAAGTAAACCAACCAATCCTGAGCTCAGCTTTGCAATATGCATGAACTTCATTAAGTCCAATATAAATGTATGTGACTACTGATCAATAAACTGAGATCTGCTGATCACCCATATTGGCGTGCCGCTTTTCTCCCGCCGATCCTAAAATGGTTTTCCTACATATTGGTGACCCCGAGACGTGATCTATTATGGACTATTGAGGTATCCTTAGATTATTTTCTATTTGCTCCTAGATTATTTCTGCTTTGCTCCTAGACTACCTTTTTAGATTACTCCTAGACTATTCCTGGATTTACCCTTAGATTATTTCTACTTTACTCCTAGACCACCTTTTGGGATTACTTTTGCGTTATTCTTAGAATTATTTTTGGATTACCTCTATTCGAGACTAAGAAACCACGGTAGATCGGTGTTTTAGTTCGGGTCCTATTGCAGCCAAGACGGCTAATAAACACCACTGGAAAAAGAAAAAGAGGAAAGGTGCCGGAGCCCTGGCCGACCTTACAGAAGGGGCCAGCCGATACGTGCCGCCGAAAACCTCTACAAGGCTGCTACAGCGCACTGATAACAGTATGGAAAACGAGAGGCAAGCGGGATATCAGTTATTTGTTAGCTTTTTACAAAAGCGTAATATTAAGGGCATAGACTTACCGTCAGATCTCCCTGTCTTGCTAGAATTTGGGGAATCCCAGGGGGTTTTTCAAAATCCCCATACAGTACACACCGTAGCTGAATGGCGAAATTTCGGGGACCATTTATAGCAGTTATCTATTGATGATAATAAGACTGCTAGAAGGTTGGGAAAGCTGCGGCGAATTGTTTATATCGAATTGTTACAATATCAGGCAGAGAAGAAAGCAGCACAGCAAGCTAACATAGCTTACGATAAGAATAAGAGTTATGGAGAAGAGCCAGAATTTCCCCTGCCCCCTGCGACATCTGCAGTAACTCTTCCACCACCATCAGCTTCTTCTGTAAATGATGACTCCCTCCCTGCAGCAGATTTACAGCCTGTCTCATGGCCACCTCCCCCTCCCCTTCTCCCCTAAATGAGCCTAACCCTGGGTCACAGAATGATATCGCAGGAGCCACTGCTCGCAAGCGAAAGGAAGCGTGGGCAGTTGTGGCTAAAGACATCATAGACTCGGGGGGCAAAGAAGCTATGGGGGCAGTTGTTTTAGGGCAGAGTCCTAAGCAGAACCCGCCTCTGTCCCCTGTGGCAGGGCTCCAGGAGGGGCGTGTTGTTCTGGTGTGTCTGTTAAAAATTTAGATACTGGTTTCTCCGCCTGTTCTGGCAAAGCTCCTGGAGAATTCTGTTGCCACAGTGACATCCCTGCCAGAAACTCAGACATTAGCAGGGTTCCCAGAAAGACTTGTTGCCAACACAATGTCCCTGTTAGGAATTCGGACATTGGCAGAGTTCCCAAACCAGCTGCGGTCAGTGAGAACTTTAATTCTGCTGCATCTAACACAACAGAACCTCCCTTAGCATTGCCTAATTGGTCTCAGATAAATCAGGGTCTCGAAAGAGATCTAAGTTCCAAGAAACAACTCCCTGCATTACCTGTAACCTACGGTTGTAATGATTGAAACTCAACATAGGAAAAGCCTACTCATCATTGTATAAAAGAACTACGTCAGGCTTTGAAAGAAAGTAGATTCTCTTCTCCTTACTTTAACAGTGTGTTGAAAAGTACTTTTAATTCTTGTGATTTAGTGCCTGCTGATTGCAGAAATCTGGCATCTCTGATTTTAACTTATTCACAATACCTGCTCTGAGAATTACAATGGAAAAAACTTCTTAATAAGTTGATTGAAAAATATGCAAATAATGTTTATAGAGATTTGGATGTTGTTCAATTGCCAGGTGATCCACCTTATTACAGAGCAAAAATTCAAGCAGCAGATTTACCCTGGCCTGTATTAGCAGACATTAAAGATGCTGCTAGAAAAGCTCTGTTTTCAGTAGAGTTACAGCCAGCAGCCTGCAACCAGCCACAGCAGGGAGTCTCGGACTGGACCTGGCGTCAATAGTAACAATAACACTGATGACTATTCAACCAGAAAAGGTTCCCACTGGAATAAAAGGACCTATAATTATTGATGGACACCTTATGGGAGCGTTATTACTGGGAAGATCTTCAAAGACTATGATGGGGTTATTTGTTTTGCCTAGAGTAATAGATGCTGATTTTACAGGAGAACTTTGTGTTATGGTTTATACTCCTTTTCCACCAATACGAATTGAGAAGGGACAGCCCCACTTTGTGTCAGCTGTATGTAGACAATGCCTTACAACCGCTCAGAAAAATCTGGCCTGAAACCATGATATATCACTATATAGATGATATTTTATTTGCACAGCTGCAACCTTTTACAGGCCAGCAGATTCAAGAAATACATAATGCTTTGAAATTACATAGATTGACTGTAGCTCCTGAAAAAATTCAACTATCTGCACCCTGGAAATATCTGGGATAGACACTTACTAATCAAATTGTTACCCCCCAGAAACTGCGATTGAATACTAAAATACAAACATTGCATGATGCTCAAAAGTTACTTGGAGATTTGCAATAGCTGCATCCTATTGTAGGTATCCCAAATGAGTTATAAGATGAACTCCAACCTTTATTAAAAGGAACTGATCCAACACAGCCTGTCCATGTAACTTCTGAACAGGCTAAGACACTCCAACAGATATTGGACTGTGTTATGCGGGGCAGTGTTCACAGACGTGATCTCAACCTCCCCATACAGTTAACAGTTTGAGCTAGAGAAAAATACTTGCTGAGAGCACTTACTCAGCAAGACAGAAAAACGGGGGACATATGGGCTCTGGAATGGATATCTCCTCCACTTCAGCAGCACAAAACCCTTCTTCAAAAAATCGAAATTTTGGCTGCTTTGCTTAAGAAAGGTCGTGAACGGGCGTTGCAGGTTACAGGAAAAGAACCTGATCAGACATGGATACCAATGAAAAAAGATACTCTGACTTGGTACTTGGAGAATAGTACGGAATTAGAAGAAGCACTGCTGGGAGCTGGGAGCGTGGTTGTTACTGATAATATCCCCAATATGCCACTGAATTGGATTGGACAGTGGGGTTGGATTCAATGCCCGAAAATATCACAGATGCCTCTGTCGGATGCTACAACAGCCTACACAGATGCAGGGAGAAAATCCCGAACTGCTGCAGTGACCTGGCAAAAAGAGGGACAATGGCATTATCAAATTATCAGGGCTTCTGAGATGGATACCTTACAAACTATAGAATTGTTGGCTGTTGTATGAGCTATGATGTATTTTTCTGAGCCCCTTAACATAGTAACAGACTCTTTGTATGTTGCTGGAGTTTGTGAGCAAATCGAGGATGCCTCTATAAAACAAGTTCAGAACAGGAGGTTACATGAGTTGTTTATACAGTTGCAAAAAGCGATTAAGCTGAAGGAACATCCTTTCTCTGTTATTCATATCAGAAGTCACAAGTGAGATATTAGTTTAGGAGAGGGTAACGCACGAGCTGATGAGTTGGTCTCAGTTACACAGGTAACCCCAATCCCCAAACTGACTATAGCCAGAGAGGCACATTCTATGTTTCATCAAAATGCAAAAGGCCTCCATATAGAATTTCAGATATCAATGGAAGAGGCACGAGCAATAGTTAAAGCCTGTCCTATATGCAGTCACCATAATGGGGGTTGTGGGTTAGGTTTGGGAGTTAATCCAAGAAGATTGAAAACAAATGATACCTGGCAAATGAATGTAACACATGTTGCTGAATTTGGGAGGATGAAGTATGTGCATGTTACTATTGACACTTACAGTCATTTTATATGGGCTACAGCACAGACTGGTGAGAGAGCAAAGCAGGTAGAAAGGCATCTCAGTAGCTGCTTTGCAGTGATGGGAGTACCACAGCGCATCAAAACTGATAATGGGTCTGCTTATTGCAGCAGGAGAATAAAGGAGTTCATGCACATGTGGGGAATAGAACACATAACAGGCATCCCTAATTCCCCAACAAGGCAAGCAATTGTGGAGAGAGCTAATGGTACCTTGAAAAGATATCTGGGTAAATACTCAGATATTAGAGAGCCACAAGAAAGATTGTTGAAGTGTTTGTTTGTTTTAAATTTGTGTGTTTTTGGGGAAAGCAAGGTTCCTCCTGCAGTTCGCCATTATGTACGGGAAAAAGATAATGAAAAGAAAGATGTGTGGGTCAACTATAGAGATCGTAAGACTGAGCAATGGCAAGGGCCTGCTAAAGTGTTGTATTGGGGCCGCAGATATCTTTGTGTTTCTACCCCTACAGGATCTCTGTGGGTGCCTGCTAAATGGACCCGAGCAGCTGTGTTGGATGGAAGATGGAACAACTCAATCGACTGAACAGAGAAGATCATCGATGAGTGGAGACGAAGCTGTTGATCATCCTTCGACCGATATTTCTTAAGCTAAAGGGACAGTGTAGTTATGCTATTGACCGAGCAATTGATCAGTGCAAATCTGTAAACAACATATTAAGCTTGCATTCATTGCTTTCTGCATTTAAAGCTAAAGGACCTAGAGATTTAGCTTGTATTAAGTGTCAAGATAGTCGTTGTGGTACATGGATATTATTCTATTGCGGGAAGTGTCAGACAACTAAGTGGGTACATCAGGCCAAGTTACCCGAGTTGTGGTGTGAGCGTTGTGCATTTTGTTGGCGATTCGCCTCCTGGCAAAGAGAACTTAAGTGCTCTACAGGTTTACCTGGTTTTCAGGGGTTGGAGTTATATGAATCTCCAGAACAGAAAATTATTGCATGGTTTAGGTGGGAAACTCAGCATATAGTGGAACGTGTTTTAGGGCAATCTCTATCTTGTATTTTACAATCTAAGTGCGGTTGGGGTATTCCCCTGTCACGGTTTGATGTGATAGGTCCGATTTCAGTAGATCAAGACCCTAACAAAGTGTGGGACGATTGTCTTACAGTCCTAGAGAGGCTAAATCTGGGCCACCCTGGATCCAACAGCTGACAGGGAAAGGAGATTGTTGGATCAAGGTGGAAAATACAGCGGCAAGCTAAGAGGATTAAGAGCCAAGTCAAGTCAGGAGCCATGCAGGAAAGTTGTAGCAAACATGTCAATCTGCCAGGGCAGTGGATGGTTCAGCCAGCACAGATGGAAGAGCTATGCCATCGTTTTAGCATTTTTCCTCCTCCTAGTAGAGACAATGAGCCACGTAGAAGGCGCAACAGGAGAAAAAGGGGCAAGAATCCCCCGCATGGCCATAGCTCAGCCTAAGACTAACATTTGGGTTACTTTGGCAAAGTTAACTAATCAGGATGCTATTTGTCTGTCATTATCTTCTCCCGGTAATCCATTTTCAACTTGTTTAGTCAGATTACCTGCAGATCCCTGACCATGCCCTTCACATGCACCCACCTGCAAGACTAACAATGCTAGGGCAAGTGTAGATCATTGGGACCAGTGGGTTTCTCATTTTCCTACAGCACTGCAGGAACCCCAAGAATTGGAACTGTTAGGTTCAGTTATGGCAGATGCATGTCTTAATTTTTTCTATAAGAACCGGCTGTCAACTAAGAATCATGCCACTATTGTAACTTCTAGCATAGCTGTCTACCATAATGCAACAACCTGGTGCAATTATACCACAAAGACTGTGTCAATTTCATCAATTAACCCTATTCAACTGCCACAAAGTTATTTCTTGATATGTGGGGACCGTGCTTGGCCCGGAATCCCATCAATGCTAAGAGGGGGGCCATGTACAATTGGGCGGTTGTCTCTCCTTACACCCAATACATCCATGATATTTAACATGACCCACCACCGTCATCGGAGTAAACGAATGATCCATGCATTTTCTGCAGACTGCAGAGATTATGTAAAATTTTGGTCCCCAGCAGCCATAGTTGCAGCATCAGTCTTGGCCCCTGGTGTATCAGCAGCAAATGCTCATGTCATCTTAAACAGAATGGCATGTTGGCTCGCTAAGCAAGCCAATATCACCTCTTTGGCAATTTCTGGCCTTCTGCTAGATGTTGATTCTATTCGTCATGCCACGCTTCAAAATAGGGCTGCAATTGATTTTCTGTTGCTTGCACAAGGCCATGGCTGTGAGGAGTTCGAGGGCATGTGCTGTATGAACCTTTCTGACCATGCAAAGTACACGCTCAGCTCCCTGAATTGCGAAAGTTAGCTGAGAAATTGCAAATAGAATCGGGCCTTGGTATTGATGGATGGCTCAAATCTTTTGGCCTGGGATCATGGATACGCTCTATTGTTAAGGTTGCCATTGTAGTATGCATTGTAGCCCTGTTAATAATATTCATCCTGCCATGTTTTTGCATATGCTTGCAGAATATGGTGCAAAGGATGGTGTCTGCTGCGTTTAATCAGACCATGCTTGTTCAACAGAAAAACGGGGGAAATGCAGAGAGCTTTGTGAATATTTGGCTAGCTGAGAGAGGGCACGTAGACGCTGTACCATTAACAAACTGAGAAGGACACAGGCCTAAGAGTCAGCAGTCAGTGTCCAATGACAAAACTAGGCCATTATAACCTTGCTGCAACATGAGGATGTGGGAGAGTAGGGCCCTGCCAGAATAGGAAGAATAGTTTCAATAGTTGCAATGAAAAACCTAAAAGAATGTAGAAGTAGGTGTTACTGTATGATAAGTAAACCAACCAATCCTGAGCTCAGCTTTGCAATATGCATGAACTTCATTAAGTCTAATATAAATGTATGTGACTACCGATCAATAAACTGAGATCTGCTGATCACCCATATTGGCGTGCCGCTTTTCTCCCGCCGATCCTACAAATGGTTTTCCTACATAGCATTATGTTCATGCTAGCAGCAAACACGGTAAGTTTTCCTAAGTAACAAGGACCACCAAACTAATTAGTTGCAATTGCAGGCCATGCCCTATCCCCACAGATTAAAAAGACATCTGGTGGAAGCTTTCTTACAGTCGCATTTGCACCAGCACTTCCAGGGTAAGTCCAATTGTGGCAATATTTGGTCATATTCCGATACCATAGAGAACTGGGAGTAAAGATGACTCTATTATTTTTCGGTCATGGGACTAGGACATTGCTCATATAAGTTGATTTAGAGTTTAAAAAGTGGTTTAAAAACCAGCAATAATTTCCAGCTACTGATCCTAACAAATCTAATTCTTGGACTCTAGTCTGCTTTCACTCTGTGATTGTATTATACCTGCTTGGAAGCCCTTGCTGTTTGCCTTAATCCCCAGCCTATAGCATATGTCCAGTTTTGTATCACCACTGGCTATGTTACACCAGTGATCCTTTGTGCTTGGTTTATTTGCTTCCACATATGGTTTTCCTCCAACTCCTACCCATTTTGCAAAACCAGTAAAGTTGCTTATTGGGATACCAATTCAACATTTGCAGAAAGGATCTTCTGGCATGGCTAAAGATAAACAAAAGAAACCCAACCCAGTAGCATTGGCACAAGTAAACCACATATTCTGTCAATTCCATCCCAGCAGGTTAATGTCTTCTGCACTACAGATATTGCCACGTATCAGAAGTTACACAGAGAAGCATCAAAAAACCTGCACATCTACTCTAAGACTATTCTTCATCCTTAACATTGGCAAAGAACCCTTCCCCTATGAGATTAGGGATAAAATCCAAACTGACTGTGCCTCTTGCTCTTTGTGCTCTTTTCCTATTCCGTCTCCTTTGGATCTTCTCCTCCCACCTTCACTTTATTTGTTCTCACTGCTAAGGTCTAACTCCCCACGTCCCAGGAATAAATATTCCTTTTCCTCATTCAATGGCACTGATCTTATTCTCTCTGTCCTTTTGCTTGAGCTTCTGAATTTTGCTATGATTCCACTGAATAGCCTGTCCCAATTGCTCCCAAGACTCAAACAAATTCAGCGCTTCTTGACAGGTTTCAGGGGAATTAACCGTTATTCCTGTCATTTGGGTTAACACCACAGAGGTAATAAATTTTTGGGAGTGCAGATGTCTGCATTCTATATACCTGGGGAAGGTCCTTCCTTTAAACTTACACCACCTATCTGACCTACACCCCACATATTCTAATCTCACCCAAGGATAACAAAAGTGTTCACAATTCTGAAGGCAACTGATGCTTTCAGGTAGTGCTGGTTGTTGGTTCATTGTTGATATTAGGGACCAGAATGTCCTTTTCAAGCCAGGGATGAACCCATTTCACTGGTATCCATTAAGGTTTTTTGTCTGTAATGATACAAACATAACCCCTTCCCCACATCAGTAAATCTGCAGGTTCTTCTGATAACCCCTTCATAGGATTTTCAGAACAAACTTTTGGTTGGTACTGTACCAATTCAGAATCTTGCTGCAAACCTGAATAATGTGTTATTACTGGTGGTTCACTACGATTACCTACTAACCATAGATGATTCATAACATAGACTGCTTTCAGCACTCTATCCTGTGGGCTCAGCCCATTCTCCCCTGTTTTTTGTTTATCCACCAGTCCTTTCAGTACCTGATGTGTCCTTTCAATGATAGCTTGTCCTGTGAAGTTCCCTGGAATACCTGTGCTATGCTCTACCCTGCAACCAGCTAAGAAATCCTGGGTCTGTCGGGCTATATATCCTGACCCATTATCTGTTTTAATTTTCTGAGGCAAACTCATGACGGCAAGCAGCCTCGCAAGTGTTGAATGACAAAATGAGACCTTTCGCTTGTCATAGGAGTGGCCCAGACCATGGCAGAAAAGGTGTCTATGGTTACACAAATGCATTCAAAACAACCAAAAGAGGCACAGATAGTTACATCCATTTGCAAGGGCCCTAGGCCATGAGGGTTAACTCCAGGACCCAATCTGCCAATCATACCCTGGCATTGTGGACAGGCATCCTGCAGCGATATTCTCAATTGTTTGGGTAAAACTTTTGCACTTTGGTGAAAAAAACTCATGAGCCCTTCTGGCTTGGCCAAACTTATCAAAATTAGGAGAAGCAGAGGCCCAAAGTGGTGCCACGAACTGGTCAGCCTTCTCATTTCCTAAAGCTAGGCCTTCTGTCAGTGCAGAGTGACTCTGTATATGGGTAATAAAATAATCCTGTTTGCGAGAATTAAGTAACTGCCATAGTTGCAAAAAGATTTGCCACTACCACCAGTTTTGAATTTCCTTGAGCAATGCTTGCTCCATGCACTCAACAATACCTAGTACATAGAGAGAATCAGAAACAACGTTAACGGCATCATTGGGCCATTTTACAAACACTAGTAACAGCACATAACTCAAGATGCTGTAAAGAACCTCCTGGTCCCTCAAGGATTTCACTGAGCCATTTGCCTCTGTCCTGCCAAGTAAGACCTGCTTTAAAAGTGTTTAAGCTGGAATCAGTAAAAACTGTGAGGCCTTCTACAGGTTGTTTTGATAGCCAAGGAAGTTCTTCCACCTGTTGATACAAAGAAAAAAGATTATGAGGGGCAAAAAGAGTGCTAGTAATACCTGGAAAGCTTAACAATGCCTATTGTAAGGTGTCTGAATACTGCAATGACCGTTGTAAAAAGTCTTTTATTAGTGGAAGAATATTTTGGGGCTCCATTCCTGCAATTTCCAGTGTCTGCTTTGTTCCTTGATCATGATTTCGGCTATAGCTTCCATTTGTGTGGTCAAGGATTAATTCAAATTACATGGTAAAAAGAGCCATTTTAGGATTTTTAGTGGCTGATTAGCCTGGCTATCCCACTGCATTAGGATAGCCATCATGTGCTTTTCTCTATTCAGCACAGCCACAGACAATGGTAAATTAGGGGACCAACAATCTGCAAAGGAATTACCCAATTTAGTGGCAATTTGAGTCAGTCTTCAGTTGTTTTTCAGTTCATGCAGCAAATTGGTCTGATTTCCCCTTTTCAATAATGGCATTAGGGGCTCACGATCTTAATTAGTAACACCACAGATGCTAAACCCACTGTATGTCCCCAATTAACTTTTTGGGGGTTATCCATCAAAATCAGAATTTCTGTACTAATAGTTAATTACTGAGGCCGAATTTGGGCTTCAGTGATAAGCATACCCAAATATTTCCATAAGGCTTGTTGCTGGACTTTTTCCAGGGCAATCTGAAGGCCTGCCTTCTGCAATTGTTGTAAGGCAGGTAGCAGGGTTGCTGTATCCAGGTGTTCTCCTGCTACAGTAATATTATCCATATCATGATAGGTAAGACACTGTGAGTACTGGTTTCTCAGCAGGGCTAGTGCCCAGGCAACATACATACAGTTGGCACATCATGGGAGAATTTCGCATCCCTTGTGGCAATACAATCCACTGATACCTTTTTGCTGCCTCTACTTTGTTAATGGATAACACTGACAAGGCAAACTTCTCACTGTCATACTCGCGCAGGGGCATTGTGAAAAAGCAATCTTTTAAATCAATAATCAATAGTTGCAAATTGATAGGTAACTTTGATGGTGAGGGAAGGCCAGGCTGCAAGGGTCCCATATCCAGCATTACAGCATTAATCGCTCAAAGGTAATTTTCTTGATTTTTTAGGAATTGTAAAAATGGGTGTGTTCCACGGGCTCAGAGAAGGTACGATATGCTTCCTTTCCAACTGCTCATCAACCAGTTCATTAACATGGGCAAGCTTTTCTGTAGACAGCAGCCATTGGTCAATCTAGATTGGTGTTTCTGTTAACCATTTTCATTTTAGGGTTGCCAGCCCCTCAATGACCACTGCTAAAAACCCTCATTGGTGAGACAGAAACCCATCTGGCTCAATGCGTCTCATCCCAGCAACCAGACTGTTGTAGTCATCACATAAGATCTCATCTGAGCCCAAACATGTGCATCCTCATCAACCCATACTGTTAAGTGTGTTTTACTGATTTGAGTCATTTGCACAACTCCCATCCCCATAACAGGTGTTCCCAAGGTGTTCAGAGGTCGTTTTGCAGGCTATACAAAGGAGGGAACAATGGTGACATCTGAACCTGTGTCCAGTAATGCAACTTTTGTCCTGAGAGCTCCTCCATCAGGAGTAATGGGTTTAGTTGGTTTTGCTCCTGATAATGGTAATGTAAACATTACCTGAGGGGTTGCTGCTGACCCAAAACCTCCATCCCCTCTATGTATGACCCCGTTTCAGAACCTTGGTCTCAAATGGAACTAACTAGTGCCTTTTGGAAGATGGACAGGTGGCCTCCAAGTCTGCACCATTATCTCAAAATTGTCTAAATAATCTGCATCAATCAGTCTAGGTAAAAAAAAAAGGCTTGTTTTTATGTGAAGGATCTTCCTATCAGCAGTAGAGCACCAAGTTCATAGCCCAACAGTCCTTTTGCTGTTGATGGTATGACCTCTACATAGGTGTTTGTCAAAGTGATGTCTACCGCTGTCTCTATGTCCACTCCTGCAGATCCTGGTGTTGCTGAGTGGAGGACATGAGAGCATTTGTGTCATTGCACATTCCCCCTTTGCGCTTGGTTTTTCATTTCCCAAGGGGAGGTCCATCTCTCCATAAATTTTGATTTAAATTTGCCGGTCCGATGCCCAAACTTGTCACATCTATTGCATTTTTTTTCACTTATGGCTAGTGAAGTAATAGAAGAAATTCTTACTTCTAGAAACTGGTACTAATCAACACAGACTGTTACTCAGCCAAAGCAGTTAAATTCCTGAAGCCAGAGCAATACAATTAGGAAGAGTTTATTTTTCTTTCTTTTATATAGCAAAAGGGAGAGCCATTTGCCTCTGTCCTGACAAGTAAGACCTGCTTTAAAAGTTTTTCAGCTGGCATCAGTAAAAACTGTGAGGCCTTCTACGGGTTGTTTTGATAGCCAAGGAACTTCTTCTACCTGTTGATACAAAGAAAAAGGTTTATGAGGGGCAAAAAGAGTATATTAGAGTGGGGCATAGAGTAGGTGATTCAGGCAGTCTCTACTGTCTGATTACCTCAGCTAATGGGGCAAAGAAGAGGATGATGCAGTGCGAAAGTTAGGATAAAAAGGGAGCTGCATCCCCCAACCACTCGAAAGACACCATGGGAAATGGCCCATGCCTTTCCCTTTATTCCAATAAAGTTATGGGACTCCTCCATCTCTTTTTGGGACAAAAACCTCTGGCATCAAGGATTAATTCTCCTAAGAAACTGAGCACTCATTCTGGGGTCCTTCTGCCAACCCTTGACAGTGAGTGGGAGCTCAAGGTGCCCCTCACCCAACTTCGTTGATCAGTTCCCTCTGGCGGCAGCTGGCACTGGGCAATTGGTTGAGTATACCCAATAGTGTCCACTCAAGACAGATGAGTAGTGGACTAGAGGGTCCATGAAGAGTCCACAGGGAAGGACCACTGAAAATGTCACAAATCAATGGGATTTTTGGGGGAGTATACCTGAGAAGACACTCATAAAGGGTAGCATAGGTAAAGCCTGCAACAGGTCCTGGCAAAAAGGAGTACAATCCAGAAAGATCTCTGAATAATCCCTTGGGAGAATGTTGAGGTAGTTTGCACCTTCTCCCAGATGTAATTAAGGCCAATCCATGCCCGAGGAGCAATCAGGGAAATTGAGAAGGGGTCTTGGCAACAGGGGACAGATGGTGTTAGTATGTTGGAAAAGGATTGGTTGAAGTGGAATGTGGAAGAATATGGTTAAGGCAAGGAGTAACAGAAGGCATTTATCATCAAAATTTGCCAGCTGATTCAGCTGCAGGTTCTTTTAATTGCCAGATTCCAGGACAGGGAAAACGAGGAAATAAGGATGAAGAGGTGTTTCTTTATGGTGGGAAGTGGTAGGACCAGGCACGGAAGTGCAGGACTGCGAGCATGGGCTTGGGGCTTGTGGGGAGGTGGGGCAGCCAGGGCTCAGCTTCAGGCAGTACTTGACCCCACTACCGCCCCCCCCCCCCCAGACAGGGATGGCAGTGGTCTCCGAGCCCCACGAGGCTGCTAGACGTCTGGCCCCCGTGAGGCTGCCAGACACCCCAGCTGCCTGTGGTGCTGCTGGCTGTGCCCACTGGGTGTGCCGGCAGGGGCTGCATTTGGGCACTATGGCAGCATAGGGATTGGCTCTAATATATGGTGTATGGCAAAGAGGGTAAGCACAAAGAGGAGGAGCAAAGAATACCTGGGAAATGCAAATTATACATGGTAGGATTAGGATTTTCTTTTAAGGATTTTATTTGGGTCATTGGAGAAACAAATGATTTTGAGCTGTGTGAGAATTAGCACCCACAGGCAGTAGCGGGGCTGAGGGCTAAAGAAAGTGCAGAATAAAGCTCCTGGATGAACTGGTTAGAAAGATGCAGCAATTGTATGTAAGAAGGGATGAGGAAAAGGTGAAGGTAAAGGAGATCGCAGTGTTCTTACTGCTGCAGAGGGATAAACTGCAGGGCCCAAATGGGCCCCTGGGACAGAACGGGTGAGTTTGGCCACAAGGATGGGGCAGAGGCATTCCCTCCTCAGCAGGAGAGAGTCTACCCAAAGAGTATTTTGGAAGGAATCAGTGTACTGTCTGCAAGGACACTGAAAGCAAGATTGCCCATAGAAACAACTGGATCCTCAGGAGGATCAAGTCCAGCGATGAATGGAGATGGATTGTTAGGGGTGTCAGGGGTTCCCATTATACCAGGGATCCAGCACACTGGACCCCTTGATAACATTTAGGGTGGGTCTGAAACGGGAGGAGGTGTTTCCGTGATAGACACAGAGGCCTCTCAATCCACTTTGAATTTTATCCCTTAAAGGGAAAAACTGTCAAGAAGTTCTTTAATTCTTCAGGGGTAAGTGGAAAAGAAGTGGGGATGTGTTTCTTTCAACCATGACTAGTACATGTGGTGGTTGGGTTTGAAATGCATAAATTTCTGTTTGCTCCTACTTGTAATTACAAGTTACTGGGAAGGGATTTGCTGGCTACATTGGGAATGCAAAATAACATTGTAAAAAGTGATATGGAAACTAACCCTATTGTAAATTCATGTCAAATCTCTGAGAGAGCTTATGCTGCAGTAAACCCACAAGTGTGGGCAGTTCCAGGGAAATCTGGAAAATGAACTATGGGGCCTCTCCAAACTATTTTGAAGCAACCAGAATAAGTGGTGTCTAAAAAGCAGCACCCTCTTTCCAAGGCAGGGAAAGAAGGGGTTGCAGCCTATTACTGAATCCCTGTTAAAGGCAGGTCTTTTAGAGTCACGTATGACTCCCTAGAATACTCCTGTCCTGCCAGTTAAGAAACTGCATGGACACCAGAAGGAATGCAGAATTTTAAAGTGTTAGGGGAAAAAAAAGCAGATTTACTGAAGCTCATGCCCTAGCCCTTCTGGACAGGGAAAAAGAATTTGAATTCTACACGGATGTTAAACAGGACCATACTAAAATAATTTTTCTGTGGGAACACTGGATTACACGGCAGCCTGTTGCCTACTTTTCTAAGATGTTAAACACAGGGGCCAGAAGACTGGCCTCACTGTCTGCAGAATTGTGCAGCTATGGCTTTAGTAGTAACAGAAGCCCGAAAACTGATGACAGGAGAATGTTTTATGAGACTTATGAAAGTCTCACATCAAATTTAAGTTTTGTGAAGTGAAAAAGCCTCTAAGTGGATGTCCAGGGCTTGGTTAATACAGTCTAAAACTCATTGAATAGAACAAAAATATTAAGGATTTAGAAGTGGGGAAGGGTTTAACCCAGCCTCCTGTTAAACAAAGACTTTGAACAGTCCTGGAGAGGGGGTCTGGGAAGAAAGCCATGACTGCATTCAAGAGACAGATCTCCAGACCTGGGTTAGGGAAAATTTAGGAGACACCCCTGGCTTAAGGGAGGAAATGAGTTTACTAATGAGCCTTCATGGGTAGTAGAAGGGAAGCGAGTTACAGGAGACGCTATTATCAAGGGAAGGGAATTAGAAGAAGGGAGGATGTTGCTGTGAATTAACATTCGTACTGATTCTAAGCATGCATGTGGAGTGGTACACACGTTTAGAAATCTGTGGGAGGAAAGAGGTTTAACTTGCAGGGGAAAAAACATTAGCGCATGACAGCTTAATTACTCCTCTCTTGGAGGTGGTGAATTTACCAAAAAGAGGGGCAATGATGTACATTAGGGGACATCAGGCAAGGTACTTGGAGGAGGCATCAGGCAATTGACTGGCAGATGAGGAAACTCAGAAAGGAATACTTTTGCTAGAACTCTCAAAGACCCTCCCTTTGCTCCCAGTGACTCAATCACTGCCAGAGAAACTGTCTTTTCCACCAGAGGAGCTGGAGATATTTAAAAATAGTGGGGCAGAGAGAAAAAGGGAATAATTGGTTTACAAGGGATTGCAAACAATGGAGACCAGAAGCCTTCGCCACACAAGTAGCAGAACAACTCCATGAAGGGAATCACTGGAGTTCTCAAGGGTTGGCAGAAGCCTTCCTCAAGATGTATTTTGCTGTGAGTCTTTTTAGTCTGGCAAAAGTAGCTGTTGAAGTTTGCTTGATTTGTGCAGAAGCCAATAACAGGGTTACAAAGAAAGCTGCCAGGGGAGGGAGGCCTTGGGCTCCATGTCCCTTCTAAAAGTGCCAAGTGGATTTTACTAAGATGTCCCAAGTGGGAAGGCTTAAATATCTTCTGATAATAGGATATCAGCTAACAAGGTGGCCAGAAGTATTCCCAACTACTTCAGCAGCTACAGCATCACATCATTAAGGTGTTTTTGGAACAAATTATTTCAAGATACAGGATTGTAGAAGCAACAGACTCAGGGGAGCTAATTTTACAGGACAGTTCCTTCAAGGGATTATGGCTACTTTAGGAAAACAATGGATCCTCCATACCCCCTGGCACAGAGCCTGTGTCAGGTAGAAAAAAAAGGAAGAGTGAAATAAAGAAACACCTTTTGAAGCTGGTAATAGGCACCAAGATGCCATGGGTAGGGCTTTTTCCATTGGCTTTGGCAAGAATGAAGGCCAGACCCAGAAGAGAGAATCAGTTCTCTTCCTTTGAATTACTGTTTGGAATTCCTCACCCAGGTAATTCTCAACCTATCGGGATGTAGAGGTAAGTGATGTATATTTAAAAGAATATGTGACCAGGATACTGTTGTCTCTTGTAAAATCCCTTCAACCGGAAGCTCAGCTGGCATAGCCCCTGCCTTTGGACTTTGGCTGTTCATAACATCCATCCAGGGGATTTAGTCCTGCTTAAGGAGTGGAAAGATGCACCACTGGTGGCAAAGTGGCATGGACTTTCCAAGTGTTACTGACCACAGAAACAGCCTTCAAGACAGCTGAATCCATCACACTCTAAGGTCAAGGTCTCTAAGGCCCCAGAGATTTGGACATCTCAACTGGAAAAGAAGGACAGCAGGCTCTAACTGACAGACCACTCCACAGGAGTGGTCTGGAGCAGCAGCCAGTGTATTGACATCAGGACAAGCCACATGTATCTACCCACAGACTGTCTGCTGAAATAGTCTGGATGGGCATCCCTCTTTTAGAATCTCCACTCACGGGGGGGCTACTACTTGCTGTCATTGTTTTCTTTATCTTAGCTGGTTTCTGTGCATTCACTGGCCACAGGTGGTGCAGAAGATGAGGCATTGTGAACTCAAACTACATTTACTCATCAAAGAGTAATTGTGACTGAGTTCTTTGTATGAGGCACTGCACTGCTGGAATTCATATGAAGAAGAGGAAAAAGCACAAGCAGCATCAGCTTTACTCAGTTACTGGCAATAGCCATGGTCTGGTTGAAGACTGAACCAGCAGCCTCTCCAGCAGTAGAGCTGGGCTGACTGGGGACAGGGACCAGCCCACCTGCTGCCAGGAAACTGTTGGGAGACTGGGCATGATCCCATGTAACTCACAAATAACCCTGGCACCTCCAGACTGCAGATGAATTAGATACAAGGTAGGTGTTAACAGCAAACAGACTGAGTAATATGTATGTACAATTTATTTAAAATCCTTTTTAACATATAAAACCCCCTCACTATTTATACACTCTAAGTCCTAGCAAAATATACAAATACTGAGCAACTACAATACATGCTGAGGTAAGAACATACATTCTGGGAGAATACTCAAGCCAGACAAGATTGAAATATATTTTATATACATGTCTTCATATGTAAGAGAGACCCATGAAATGTACCTTCCCTTTATTGTACACAGGGAAATTCTAGTCTTAATGCGCCACACAATTTAAACCCAACTGTTACATGTTCAAATGTATCTTAGCCCTAACAGACAACATGTACAAAGTCTGAAGTAGGAGCAAAGCCTGGGACCAAATTCCTTCCAAAAAAAGGCTTCCATTTTAAAAATTTCTTTAACAGCTTATGCTCCTCAGAGAATGAAATTGCATTATGTTTGCTTAAAAAATAACCCACTGCACAGAAACTGCATAATTCTTACACCACCTTAGCCTTCAGCTATCCATAGTTCTACCATTCCTGGTCTGCAGTAAAAATCAAATCCAGGTGTGTTATTTATACTGACTTGGACACATCCATTTATTTTTATGATAGATTAATTTTTCTAAGCCTAAACTGGTACAGGTTGAGAATGGAAAGGATTCTTAACTTGGCTGTAACTGTATTGTTACATGTTAGTGGAAACTAAGAACTTCCCATCCCTTGAAATAAAATCAGCTCAGATAATTTCAGTCATAGTTGCTGCTGATAGCTAGGAACAGTTACATGTTTAAGCAAAACTACTAAGATTGCAGACTAGTTTTGTCAGTCAGAAAAAGTTGCAGTAACAAAAAAGTACAATCATAGGCAGGAATTTGCTGTTCACAAATAGGTCTTATTTACCATCCTTACATTCACATTTAGGCTTAAGGCACGGAGCTCTAAAACAAATAACTAAAAAATGTCATTCTCAATTAATGAGAATGAATGATCAGAAATTCTACAACTGGGCTTTAAGGTAGCACAGAGAATGTTCAGCATCTTTGTTGGTGACAGGCACAGTGGGACTGAGCACACCCTCAGCGAGTTTGCCCACAGCACCAAACTGTGAGGTGCCATCAACATGCTGGAGGGAAGGGATGCCATCCAGAGGGACCAGACAGTCCTGAGAGGTGGCATCTCCTGGAGTTGAACAAGGTATTGTCCTACACCTGGGTCAGGGCAACCCCAGGCTCACAGACAGCTTGGGCAGAGAAGTGACTGAGAGGAGCCCTGCAGAGAAGGACGGGGGGTGATGGTTGATAAAAAACTCAACATGAGCCAGCAATGTGCTCTCACAGCCCAGAAAGCCAATGGGATCTTGGGCTGCATCAAGAGGAGCATGGCCAGAAGGGTGAGGGATTCTCCTCTGCTCAGGTGAGACCCTACTGGGAGTGCTGCATCCAGCTCCAGTGCCCCCAGTATAAGAAGGACATGGAACTGCTAGAGCAAGTCCAGAGGAGGCCACGAGGTTGTTAAGTGTGGGAACTCAGCACATCCCTCTGGGATGTTCAGAGCTACTGAGAACCCTTGCGGGGGGGCTCGGAGGTCCTGGAATGTTGCCAAAAGCACCTGGTGGCTTGACTTTGACCCTTTTAGGGATCTGCCACCTGTTTGTGGGGACATGGGAATCACTTGGGTTTGAATGGTTTGTTCACAGGGTGAAAAATGTAGATTTTAGGATTTTGGTACAGGGCGTTTGGGAGACAAGATGGAGGATTCAGGCCCCGACCTTGTGGTCTTTCTTCTTCTTCTTGGCATCCATCTTCTCGGTGATGTTGGCACTCACAGATTGGTTTAGAGTAGAGGCTCACTGTCTAACATAGGTGATGGGCATTGGAGAGTAATTGTAAATATTGTATACGTAGTTTTTAGTATAAAAAGACAACACCGCCTTGTGAGGGGAGGAGAATGCCTCAGACGATCCTGCTAAGTTGACCTCGTCAGGGCAGGAGAAAGAATTTTACAGATAAGAAATAATAAACAATCTTGAGACCGTGAAATGAAGAGCCCTGACTCCTTCTTTAAGTGCCAGGCTGGGAACAGAGACTTTCCAACCATTTTCGGGATCACTCAGGCCAACTAATGATCCCGCAGGTAAGAGGACAGGAGCACCTCCCCTGTGGAGACAGGCTGGGAAAGTTGGGGCCGCTCAGACTGGAGGAGATTGTGTGGGAACCTCATTACAACCTTCCAGTACCTGAAGGGACCCATAAGAAGCTGGAGAGGGACTCCTTGTCATGAACTGCAGTAGCTGGACGGGGGAAATGAGTGGAGACTTGAAAGAGGGGAAGTTTAGGTTAGATCAAAGGAAGAAATTCTTTACTGTGAGGATGGTGAGACACTGGAACAGGTTGCTCAGAGAAATTATGCATACCCCTATCCCTGGAAGTATTCAAGGCCAGGTTCAATGGAGCTCTGATCTAGTGGAAGGTGTCCTTGCCCATGGCAGGGGATTGGAAGTAGATGATCTTTAAGGTCTCCAACCCCAGCTATTCTATGATTCTACATAATATCGTATTTTTGATGCTGAACAGGCCACAAGTGATTTTTGACTCCAGAGTTTGTATACAGCCCCTCTACAAACAGATCTTCAAGGCTAAGTGAGGATACTTTACTGGTGATAAGGCATGGTGGCAGCCCTTTGAACAGCACTGCAGCATCCATTCAGACGTTGTCCACAGCATTTACGGACCTGGCCAGTAAACAAGGCTTTAAATTTCATCACAAACAAACAGTAACACCTGAAGTCCATAAAACTGGGCTACTGCGTAGGGAGGGGGTCCACGTGTATGAGTTGATTCAGCATCCTTCCAATAGTGCTGTTTGAATAAAAATACAGCATTTTTATAGTGGAGTTTTCTCCTGCTTAGGTGAGAAAGCTGTGGTTTTTTTTCCCTAACAAGATAAAAAATGGCAAATATGTCATTCAGACTGCTTTCTTTTTGTGATATCCTATCTAAAATGAGTCTACATTACGATATTTTCATAGTACAGAACACTGGAACATTCAAAGGATACAAATTCCAAAAAATAAGTTTGAAATGGACACTCTTTGGAATAGTACTCACTCATTTGCAAAGGTTTTGGAATCTTTCATGCTTCTAATAAGAACAATCATAAAAAAAGCCCTAAGGCTAAATTTGGAAGTTGGGCTGAAACATACCATATGTGCTAAATGCATGTCTAACACAAACTGTGCACCATTAGAATATTTGTGTGCTTCCTTAAGCACTCACAAAAGTATGTACAGATTTTTTTGGTATAAGCTCACACCTGAACACAGAATAATGGACACTCTGGGGGAGGGCAGGGCCTTTCTCAATTCAAGTCACCTCCAAGACCTGAATGCTTCTTGCACTGAGCATCAGGGAAGTCTGACTTGGAGGCAGATGATATTCAAATGGCCCTCACAAGCGTAGGGAATAATGTAAAAGCAGTTCTCAGGTAGTTTGCATTGTCAGTCTGCCTCCTGGATCCTTACGAAGAAATACGACAGAGTGGCTTAATGTGAAGAGGCAGAAAAGAGATTATACAAGACTATACAAGGCTTCTAGTTTTGGAAGGCTAACCTAACCAAAAAGGCAGGAACCTTCTGAAGAACACAC
This sequence comes from Emberiza elegans, assembly GCA_024865655.1. Taxonomy (NCBI): domain Eukaryota; kingdom Metazoa; phylum Chordata; class Aves; order Passeriformes; family Fringillidae; genus Emberiza; species Emberiza elegans. The sequence continues at coordinate 7,275,947 of JALJVW010000243.1, read as the reverse complement.
AGCTAGCTGAAAATTGCCAGTTCTGTTAACAAAAGCTGAAATAACGTAATTCAGGATCAAAACTATTTTATGCCATGAAGCTAAAGGGATTTTTGCCATCAGTCCTGATAGCAGCTTGTTAAGTCCAAAGTTGTGCAGACATTTTACAATGAAAAGAGGAATTTTAGAAACTGTAGTGCTTGCACAGAAATTAAGACCTTTGGGTATTGAGGTGGGTTTTTTCCCTCCAAAAAATAGTTCCATTTGGAAGAAATAACTGGCTTTTGTACTTAAACTGTTTCTCCTGATTTATCACTCACATCTATGAATTACTGAAGCTAATCATGAAGAGTTCTTCTCTCATGTCTGACAGACAATTGTACAGTAGTAATAAAAAAGTCCATGGTTTTGCAGGAGACAAGCTGTTAATTGTCCATACAGCTTAAGGGGAAGCAGAATTAGACTTTTCCCAGACCTCGCATACTACATCTTTTGGTTCAGTGTTGTATTATATAAGACTAAAAATACCAACACAATGGAATTTAAAAAGTGAAACTGTAAGCTTTATGGAACTGGCTTTCAGAAACATGCCATCATTCTACTTTACTAACATTGTTCATCCTTACTCACAGTGGGATGGGCCATACTCTGTGGCACCTGGTACACAAGTTGGTCGGCACTGCCGGGCCCTGGCTGCCCCTTTGGTATATCATACAGTGCCTGCGCTGAGGATGCACTGTCTGTCCTGAGTAACAGTTTATTGCACATTCCAACCAGTGAAGGAGCTTGATTCCCTGCAGCTTTGAAGGTGGAAATGAAAGGAGCGCCAAGAGGGGTACTGGGATGGCTGGACACATCCATGATTATTGGAGTTGCATACTCAGGTCCGGTTACGGGCAGTGGTTTGGCATAGGCGTGGTAAACTTCTTGGATTGGGGAATTGTAAGGGTCCAAGTCAGCATAACTGGCTTCTTTTCCTTCCTCTGGTTTGAAGGTTGATCTCTGGTGAAGTATTCCCACAATTCCCCCTATCAGAGGCTGAGCATATTCTGTGTTGCAAGTTCCAACAAAACAAAACATAAATACACTTACTGGGGTTGTTTTACAGTGGCATCACATTAAATACAGCCTGTCAATAGTCTGCCAGAGATCACTATCCTACATCAAATCAGTGGTCCATCTCTGTCCACCAGTGCCAATCACTTTGGAAAATGATTCCTTTCCACCCAATAGGTAAAGCCATTGAGATAGCCAAAACCAAAACATCCCCACTTCTCAGGTTTATACTTCTTCCCAAGTGAGCTGCAACTTCTCATGCTGCAAATCTGCCTGAAAACAAAGCGGACTGAAATGTTCTTCTATTTACATTAGGTTTAAATAAAATTGTTCTGCCTGGATCTTGATAAAAAGTGGTCCTTGGGGTGGAGCATTTGTCCTTTGAGGGGAAGCCTGCATGTAGTCTGAGATATTTTAGCTCAATAGATAATCTGAGTTACAAAAGCTGGAGGTGAAAAGCTTGAGTGGCTGGGTAAAACAGACAAGCAGCAAAACAAGAAAGCTAATTCTGCGTGCAGAGAAGCTGGAACTCCTGTGCATCTGCCCAATTCTGCCATCAGCAGGTAAGCACAGAACCAAAGGCACATTCAGTCATCCTCCTCCCATGCCCTAGCTCACCAGGGAAAGGGCATGTGGAGCTTTCCATAAACTCTCCTTTTCCAGATCCCAAGTTTGATTTAACCCATAGAGTAAAGGTAGATAATCAAGTGCCATATTTCAAAATTGTGTATAAAAATATTGTGACGAAATTATTTCCATTGCATGAAAATAAAACCAAAAGAATTCTTTCACCCTTTATGAGGTTTAAAAACTAGTAAGGAACCTTTCAGTTGCTGCATTAACTTGGGCAAGTGTCTATCTATAGCACATGAAATGAGAGAGCAGACACAAAAAAGCCTGCATCTTAAGAGATGTGCTTTCCCACAGAATGACTCATTTCTCCTCCATTCCCCTCCAAAACCAGGAAATAACTAAATGTAGCCAGATTCCTGACATTTTTGGCATGTCATTCATATACACACACATACATACATACATATATATATATATAAAAAACATGGCCCACAAAGTACCTGTAGACTCTGTTTGCAACATTGTTGGGACTTCTCTTGGTCTTAGGTGACTGATTTCACTGCTGCTGTAGCATACAGGAGTTTCTTCATGTTCTGCTGATTTGATCGGGAAAAACTGCTTCATCCCTTTCCACCATCCTTCACGTGAATTAAAAAAAAGCAAAAAAACCCACACAAGATTGCACATATACTGTATTTTAAGCTACTAAAATACTTTTCAGCACAGCTTGTATTTTGTTGAAATAGGTAAATAACTCAATTATCACTATTTTGAGTAATACTCTAAGACATCAGAGCTGTGAGCTATCAGAAACAAAGACGTAGCAAATGAAAGTGATTAAAAGGTTCCTTGTCTAAAGTGTAAGACATACTTAAGACTGCCAGTGAGTAGACACACAGGTGTGCAAATTTTCAACAGAGGCCGGAGAAGCGAAGCACAGTCACACAGCAGTACCAACCCAACTGCTGCAGCTGCCACTTGCACCTGGGGCACAGGTGGTCTCAGGACTGTTGCAAAGAGCTGCCTGGTGCAATTGTCTGATCTTAAGTTTATGAGGCACAAGACAGCTGGATAAAAGATATACCTAAATCCCACATGCTTATTAGAGCAATGAAAATGAAATTTTTGACCCATCTTATACGCTAAGATGAAAGATTTTTTTCCAGGACAAAAAAGTACCAAATAAATGGTTATCAAATGTATAGAGACATTCCTTATAAATTGATTTTTCTCCTTGTGTTGTATAATTAAAAGGTTTTCTACTTCGCTCACAAAAAACCCTGAAGTGGTCAGATCTAACAGGAGACATGACATTTACTATTTTTTAAAAAAATGAAATCAGAGAAAGAAGTAGTACAATTAAGTTGGTCCACAAAAGAAATTCAGTTGGCTATGCCTCCCTCAGTTAGCATTAGAGAAGCTTCTGCTAGTGGAAACTGTAACTGCAATCTGAAATAAATATCGAACAAAAAACCACTGTGCAAATGGCTTCATAAAACCATTTTGTTACCTGCACGATCCCAGTAAGGTAGATCATATGTGTCCTTCATTTTTTTCTTGCTGTGAGAAAAAAAAAGGAAAAAAGTGTTATTTTAACTAGTCTGCTTATCAAAAGATGCATTAAGTAATGCTCAGCAACTATCACCTTGGCTGTAACTGGTCCTCAAATTTAATGTATTAGCATCAGTAGTCTGCTGCTACCAGAGAAACCAGTTTTCAGTCAAAGCACTTCCAATGAAAGCAGTTACAAAAAGCTGTTTTGTCCTTGCTAGTCAAGTGATTTTTTTCTCAGAAAGAATGCAGTTCTTTCCACAAGTGCAGACCACAGAGTTCCCACAGCAATACATGCAGCATTTCATTCCCACATACCAGGCTAACAGACATTTAAAGCACTTTCATCCATTTATTCATTTACCGGTTTCTCCAATGCCATGCACAAACTAAGATAAGAATCAAGGTAGTGAAGACCATCACCAGCACTGGAACCAGAACTGCTGCCAATGCCACATCTGAAAGCCATTAAATTAAGTGGTGTCAGACAGAAAGAGCTTCTCATAAATCAGTTTTTGATTTGAAAATTACTTGAGTAGAGCACACAGTTTTCACGTTTAATGTCTATCACACCAGATCCCCCAGCTAAGCTACTCTGCTGGATGCTCCCACAGTGCAACTTCAATTAACATCTGGCTCTTCTACATGCATGCACAGCTGGTGGTTTTGCAGGGTTTTTCATCAAAATCAATCAGTTTGTTTTAATATATGTTTTTTCTGTTACAACAATGTATTCTATTATTTATGCAGAAAATCCCTTAATGTCACCATATAAGTTCAAACTTCCTTTAAGAAGTAAATTCTACAGTACCTTAACAGTTAATCCCAATCAGTCAGTGCTGGGTCTGTGTGTGATCCTGTCCCCTGCCATTCAAAGGACACTTCAGCAGTGCCCACATCTGCAGTGACTTTGCTCCCTTTTCTGAACATTTTCTTTGATAAACAAAATGATTATGCCAGGTGACATTTTTCAAATTTCATGTAAAAAAAACTGCTCCAGAGAAGATTTGCTATATTAAAGGTGTTTTGATCTAAGAAATTACCAAATAAAGCAGCTACACCTGATTAATTCAGAAGAGAAGTCCAAGTTACAACTTTTCCTTCTGACAAAGTTTGTTCAGTGATTAAAAGCTGAACACTGCTTGAACAAGCTCTGGAAGATGGAACTATTACATATTTATAAAAGGTACATTGTATATACATTTATATTATATATATTACTTGGCAGATTGGTTTTGTTTCTTCATGCAGTGTGCAACTGCACATCTTTTATCACTTGTGTATTTAATAACTGGTAAATACTAGAAATAAAATATTGATAATCTGCTGTAATTTGTTGTTTTGAGAAAATTTCAATGCAGAAAGCATATTTAGTATATGTCAAAGCACTCTAAGGAGTTCCAAACCTCTTTACTGTTTAACGATGGATACCTTTGGTTACACTTGGAGACACTGTAGTGTTTTTTATTTCAGGCGTGAAAGTTGTTTTATCTGTCTGCAGCGAAGTCTTCACTAAATGAATGAAATCATCCATGAAGTCAGCATTCTTATTGTTGTTCTGACGTGGTGCTGGCAAAGTGATTTTAGGAGCACGACCTTCAGAAGAAAAGGATTTATAAGGTAAGCTCTTTGAGTGCTACTTTTCCATATTTCATTTTCAGGAGAAGACAGCTGGAACAGTTTGCTATAAAGCTTTTGTTCATGTTACATCACAAGGAAACCCTTCCCCCCCCCAGGAATCAATGACATGAAAAGCAAGTGATTGGCATCTTATGACACACTTATTTTGTAAATTACCTTGTGTACACCTAAATTCAGTATTTTCCTGGTTAAGTTAACTTTTGGATAATCTCAGAAATACCAATTAAAGAAGGATTATGCAGCCAAGAAGTACTTCAGATTTACCAAAAATATACCCATGATATAACTTTTAATCTTAGTAATTTAGATGTACAACCTTAACAGTTTCACTTCTTGTCTTGCACAGTTCAAAGATTTTAGTTGTCTTACCTATACTAAACTGACATCCTAGCAATTCTACTTTCATTGCAATTTTCTGGTGCCACTTTAAGGGGTTAATCCTAAAAAAACGTGCAATTATAGGTGGAATGAAATTATTGCGAACTTCCTGGTACAATTCAGTATTCCCTTGAAATATCTAGAAAAGAAGGGGAAAAAAGAGAGAAACATCACGTTCTACAAATACAATAGTAATTGGTAAGTACTACCAATTTTGATGTTTTATTGAGGAAGAATAAACAGTGAAGGATTCAATTCACCCCAGAACAGCGCTGCTGCCTGCACTTGTCCACTCCCTTGGCCTCATTACATTTACAACTAAATAAAACAAAGAAAGGTGTGTGCACATGTATGCACACAGCTACACAGTTCATAGTAAAGGTACCATGGAATATCCTACTGATACTGCTGACTCCTTCTTGGTATTTTACACTTAGTCTTCAAATATACATGGATAGCAAGGACTTGTGACACTGTGCAAGCTGGAATTAAATGGTGCCTTCACACAGCCCAGCAGTTCAGCACAGCCTGTCTGAGGATGGTATTCCTTAGAAAGCACTGGGGGGCACCCTCAAGTGTGCAACCACATTGTCCTCTTGTGGCTGTTGCCTGCAAGTGCTGAGCCACAACAAAATAAAAGAATTTGGGTTCAGAATGTGAAAGCTCTCCTCAGTCTCACACTGAGCCATGAGGTTCTGCAAGAGAAGGGCGCAGACTTTGCGTGAAGGATGAGCTCAAGCTGGTCCTTCACTGCCATCCTTGCACACAAAGAACTCATCAAAATGTGACAACACACAATGAGTCTGGCTGAAGTTTAAAAGCAGTGAGCAGAGTCCCTGTGAGATGCAGTGTAAGCACACAGTTACAGATTTACAGCCAACCGTGGGTTTGCCACTCCTGAGCTGCCTAAAACAATACAGCAGGTTGGCCCAGTACTCCAACCCTCCCCCTCCCTCAGGAAGACTGTTTTGGCACCATGTCTTTTGGTAGGAAGTGAGCTGCCTCTCCACATTCGTGCACAGCAGTGGGGCTTTGGTCCTGCACATGCAACTCTGTCGTGCTGTTGCAACACAGGTCACCACTGGGATGACAGTGAACAAGTTCTTTCTTTTGAAGCACTGATACAGACACTGCAAATCATGGTGGACACAATGCAAAACACAATTATGGCACTTGCCTGAAAAAAGTCAGTACTACAAGGAGTTTTCTCACTCACACCAGCTGGTAAGGAATAAAGTAGTCTGCCATTCTTAAAGACAAGCACTGCATTGTGCAACAGATGATGTGTCTGCATAACATGGAGCAGTCAAGAGCTTTAAGCACATCTCTGATCAATACAAATCACTGCTGTTTCAATCTTGATACACGAGAGATTTTTGTATTGCACTCCTGAGTTTCTGAAAAAAATACTAGAATATCCCAAGAGGCCTGAAATAATTATTCCAGGAAACTATCCATTCAAAATAAGTGCCTGCTCTGAATTTAAGCTTCTTGTTCTTAAATATATTCAGTAGCAACAAATGAAGACACAGCAAATGCAGAGGCAAGCCTATGATATTATTTTGGAAATAAATTAATAACACCAAGTAGCTGAAGTTCATGTGCCCACAGCAGACTGGGTTCCAATTTACAGCCACTTATCCCTTACTAGTTTGTTTTGGTTTGGTTTTTTTATTTTATTTTTTTTTAATGACAGGCTTGTAGCTACAGATCTCACTAACAAATTTTTTGTTTTGGTAACAGTGCAAGTGAGAAGCAAAATAAGAGAGGTGACTTCCTGAGGGGATGCACCCAGACTAAATTGCTGTACTGTAACCTTGCTCATGCTGTGCCTACCAGCAGCAAAAGAAGGCACATCTGGCTGCCCAACCAACATATGCAGATGTTACAGAGCAGGGACAACTCTGAAAGTTGAATCTCATGTCAGGTTTCTGAGGCTGAGCATGTAACAGCAAGGGCAAAAAGAATCAACACCAACTCTTACCTTCAAGAAAGATTAACAGTAAAGACCTTTACTCCAGGCTTTTATCAGTCAAGCTTTTGTCATCTAGTGTTACAGAAGTAACTTAACCTTACCTGCAGCTCTGTATTTTTTGTTACCCTAAATTTTGCATTAAAAAATAATTTACTTCTGAGCTCAATACAGCACTAACTTTTTAATGAGAAATCACTTTCATAGTCTTTTTATTATCAAACTCTTTTCATTTCTCTCTGTGCTGTTAAACAAAGCTTTTCAAACACTTCAACTCTCATTTGTCGTTTTCCCCCAATTCAAGCATTTACTCTTTTTTTAATCCATGAAAAATTAAGAAAAGCTTTTCTTGAGTACTGCCAAATCTCTAAAAGGTATTTGCAAAAAAGACTACAGGAAAGGCTTGGAAAAGCTTCTAGTCTCCTGAAAAATGTTAGGAATTCCAAACACATTTCAAAAAAACAGGGACTAGCATCTCCCAGCTGGTCTGGCATGCTAAAAGGGAGAACCCTGCAAACAGATGCATCCAAAAGTAAATCTGTATCAAGTGAGGTGATGGCAGAAAGATAGAAAAATCTGCTATTTTGAAATAGAAAAAACGGAACCTTTTTTTTTTCTGTCATTTAACTACAGCTGCCAGTTTCTGGGTATATGTGATTCTTCATGCCCTGTCCCTTAATGACACACAGAGCTCAAAAAAAAGGTCTGTTGCCTGTAATTTCAGGCTCCCCAATTTGTTTCATTTCATGAGCATGCAAGAGGGACAATGCACTCAAATTCAAGGCAATAACTGCAAAGCTTTTTAAAGGAAATTGTCAAACTAACACTGAAGCCTAAATCTAGGCAGCTTCCTGAGATTTTATTTTATGGCCAGAAGAGGGCACTCAAAACTAGCAAAATATGCTGATTTTTTCCTTTTTTTCTTGAATATTTCACACCAACAGTGACTTTAGTTCACATGTAGGCTCAGACTCGACAGCAAATTTTCCTCCTCTCTTCCAAGAGTCTCCTACTGCAGTTATGTTCAGTGCTCAAAAATCTCTCAATTTAACAAACTACAGCCTATTACTTCAACAGGATGATACATCCTACCTTGAAACATTCTTAACCCTGAATAAAGAGAAGACCAAGGACAGCCAAAGTGAATATCCTTAAAACCTGTTTCAAAAAAACTACCAGACTAGTAGTTACAGTTACATGTACTTAATACCACCGGCCTATAGAATGAAGATAAATTACATCCAAGGATTTTAAGATAAAGAAGGAAAATCTAGTTGCAGTCACATTACCAAGAATCTTGTAATTATATTAAGAAAATTTGATCTGAACCACTGGGAAGACATGAATTTTCGCATTTTTGCTGTCTATTAAATACTGCAGAGCTGTAAACATGCGGAAAGCAAGATTATCTTGCTGCTAACGATAGGGACTTTTTCTGTGTGGCAAAACATTTGCAATCTGAACATACCCCTCCCTCTGCAAGGGCTGTTCTCATACATAAGAAACTTAACAGTATTTGCTTAAAAATTAAAATTGACAGAAACTTTAGAAAACATGAAAAAATATACAACTCATTATTCTAACCATAAGAGGATAACAAAGTAAAGCTTAATTTCAAAACATATAACCTATATTAAAAGAAATAGAATTATTCTTGAAGAGATGCAGTACCAGAAAACCTACCAGTGGCAACAGAAGTTTCTTGTATAGAATATTCCCACCCCAAATAGTAATAAAAATAACATCTGAATTTTAGAACTGTTCAAATTCTTACATATTTGCATATGGTCATATTTTCCTCTGCTTATCTGCTCTTTATGATTCAAAATAACACTGAAAGTTATTTAATGATTCCTCACCATACTGAAATGACTTCTATTTACAATTGTGAAATCTCCTTAGAACATACCTAGAAAGTATATGGTATTTTTACCTTATCTTTACCCATGCCAGGTTCTCTGTACACTGTCCATTTCTGTGCATCATCACTGTATAAAATTCTGTAGGCTGAGACATAATAGTAGTGCTCTGCTAAAGTTGATCCAGTAGTTATAATACCTGTGGAAATTGAGGCACCCAGTTAGGACAAAAAACAGGTACCACTTTGTAAAAATTAACAGATCGGTTTTTGAATCCAGAGCTGTATAATGGAGAGTCTTAACTGGTCCAGTTAACTTCAAGAAGTTTATCCAAAGGGCCAGGGTGTGATGTTTCCACAGTGACTGAAATTTAGTCAGATCATTTTACTTACTTTGTATTTTAATTTTCATGGTATAACCTTGCCCTTCCCCCAACACCCCACTTCTTGATGGAAACAGCCCCTTCATTTGACCACTGCTCACTCCTGTCTCCAGCTGCTGACACAGCTTTTCCCTGCTCTTGTACTGCCAACCTAAAGGCACCACTGAAAGAACTGCAGCTTGCTACAACTGACACTGCAGCTCTGCAGCACAACTCACACAGCAAAGCTTTTTTGGAAAGGCTTGTTAGCACAAGAATTAGAGGAGTAATGCAAAATCCAAAGAACCTCCAGGGAGGAAATAACAAAGGCCACTGGTAAATCCAAGTTGCTTAATGATAGCGAGCCACGCTGCTGATAACAAAGTGTGCAGCTGAGGTTACAGGAGACCAACAGAGGCATTTTGGAAAGAGACAAATGCCAACTGAACAGTAGAACATGTTTCACAATAGCCTTAAAGCATTGGACTCTATGAAGCACTCAACCTAAATCCAATTTAATTTTGATTTACATCAGACGACAAACATGCCCATTAACATCAGCAAATCACTGAAGGATTAAACCAGAAAACACTAACACTGGTGCTGAAGGTACAACTGCTGCACAGCTAACCTGGAGATTAAACCCAAAATGCCAACACCTCAGTGCTGATATTGGATTCACTGTGGCCATGACAGGCACTAGGGAAAATCTAGGAAACAAGTCACTACACCTGCACCAGAGGTACCAGTGGGCTGAGCTGACTGGATTTTGATCTGCATCTCCAAGGAGACAATGAGCAGGAAAAGGGAAGAATCAAGAACTCAATAAAATCACAGGAAACACTTGAATTCTGATGGAAGAGATGTCTTCTACTATGAAACTACACCTCTTCAGCGCCAGACTCCTCAGTGTATTAGCTAGGACACGGAAGCAAATTAAGTGTAATGGTAATTAAGTGCCACCTGAGCTTTATCTAAGGCCCAGCACTGGAAAAAAGGATATCAGTAACCAAACATTTTGAATGCTGCTGAGAAGTCACATCAGATTCACTTACCTGTTATTTTTTTTTCTTTATTCAAGTCAATCTGCAACCACTGATGTTCATCACTGATAAAAGCAGCCCAAGGAGGTCCAATCCTTTTTAGTCTGGCATTTTCAGGTTTCCAAATGTTTACTTGTCCTGTTTGGTTAGGCCATTCGAGAATCGATGATGATGTGATGTGGGAATCAGGAATCACACCAGACTCCATCCCCAGTGTCCCATAGCAACCTGAACAACAGAAAAGGTGAGGATTGTAAATGAGAACTGAAGTTATGCTGCTTGGATTTCAAGACTTTACATGCAAATATTAAATTGCCATCTAAATTTATTCCGTAACAACAGTACCAACAAAACACACTGTCTTTTGCTTTCTAACAGGGATACTAGAACTAAACTAGTCACGAGAATGCCATGATTTGTGCTTGTTCCAAGGGTAATATGGATATTCTCTCAGTCACCTCACTCAGAGAGAGTCATTCTCTCACACAGAGCACTCAATGAGAAGCACTGGGGAACCTTCACGGTCTAAGAGTATCTCTGGTTGCTGCAGGAATGGGAAACAGGCTACTGGTTCATTAGTTCCTTTCTTGTGTCTGTATAACTTCTTGGGTTTTCAAATCAACCCCAGCACCACAGTGTTAATTTGAACAAAACCAAAGCATGTGGGAAGACATGTCATAATCCTGGCCTTGAGCTCAAACACATCCTTGAAATTTGTTACATTTTTCTGGTTACCATTCTTATTAACTGTTTCTTCCCATGTTGCCTTCTGTGGGTAGCTGAAAAACATTTCCTAAATTCAGGGCTAAATTTCTTGTTCTTGTAATACCAATGGTTTTTCTCTTCCATGCACAGTCCCCAGAAGTATCAGCAGAGAGCAATCTGTGCCTTCAATCAGGCAGGCTGAACAACCCAGCCTAGTTTCCCCTCTCCTGTGAACTCCCCTTTTCCAACAAGGGGGGCACTCATCCCTCAACGAAGGCACAGGTGGCAGAGCCCACATGTGACTGGATGCCAGAGAAAGTCTTGCCCATGTCCTGAGAGGTGGCATTAGTAGTTTACTGTCTCTGCTGAAGGTACAGCACCTGCCACAGCACAGGATCACTTCACTAAGGGAATTCATTCCCTCATCTGTTATTTTCCATCTAACATGCTGACACTTGGCAGCAAAAATGCCTCAGTCTCTAAATACCTGCTATATTCCACTCTTTGCTCTGTGATGCTTCATTTAATTCTATCGAGTCTCAAAGTCAGGCAGTTTTTCCTGTATAAGCAGTCTCATCTTCCTCTGCACTGACCATGCTTCTAGCATTAATAACACACTCCTCTACTTCATACCAAATCATAAAACCAACTGCAACAGCAGGAACACACTAGGACCTTTACCACAGTCTGATAAACCTCATTTGAGCATACTACAGGGTTTTATTTCCCCTCACCTAACTCCTAGGCAACCCAACTACAGACATTTTAATCTAGAGCTGCATCTTGTCTCTAGCTCACTCAATAATTTCTCATGTGTCACTGAAGTTCACAAAGTCTAGATCAGCATTTTTTCCTATCTCTTCCAATTTCCAGGCCATTTAATTACTTTCATAAACACTATCAGATCACACTGTGAAAGACAAAAAAAACCAGCAAACCCTGCCTGGATCACTGCGTTTAATATTCTTTATGCATAAGGACACTGGACCTGTAATTCTTTCTCTCAGCTCTCGCAGATACCTGAGAGAGAAATAATTTTAATATTTTTATTAATTACTAATATGGGCACTACATTTTCTAATTTTTGTTTATTTATAATTTCCATCACCAAACACTCCTGCCCATCAGATTCCTGTCATTATATCCCCCCTCACTGTGCCTCTGATTTATGTATTAGGAAAAGCATTTATTTATTTTGAACAGTATGTGCATGATTCCCCCTCCCTTTCTTTTTTTATGAAAAACAGACACGATGGTTTTATGGTTTTTAAATTGTTATTAAAACAGTTAAAGAGACTAAAGAAAGGCCACTGTCTTCACAGTATTTCCAACACCCACTCAAAGATGGCATTTAAAGTGACTTACAGAAAAACTGGCTTCCACTTCGAAAACTACAGCTAATTTGTTTAATGAGACTGAAAGAATCTCTTTCTGCACAAAAGCAAGGCTTACTTGAAACATTGCTGTACCTATAAATTAGAGATGATTAATCATCAAGTTGAGATAGTAAAACAATTCAAAAATACACATTATTGAAGAATGCAGTAAAAAAAGGTCTCACAAATGAGAACAAAAATTAAGAAATCAAATATCTGCACACCCACTTCTATGCACAAACTTTGTATGAAAGTAGTAACATGTAACACATGTGATAACGCTTACCACTAGTCTTAAAGGTGAAGAGACTTGTAGACAAGGGTCCCCTGCAGAGAACAAAAGATGATGTTTTGCAGTACCCAGTGAGAAAAATTGAAACAAGCTGTCTTAAATTTATTTTTGTCAGACTGCTTGCCACTGAAACATATGCACATGTGCCTGAACAAGCACTTAATGATTAACACACCCTGCCAGCAAGTTGCAGCACTTTCAGTACAAACACCTTCTCAAATAAAATCAAGTCCAGAGATACTGCGTTAAATGCTTTCAAACAAACATCTACCCAGCAAAATGTAAGACTTCATTAAAATGCTTTCTTTTCAAATTGAGCTAATCATAATAACACAAATCAATCCCCTGTGATTGCTTTCATTTGTGGGTCTTGAGATACAATGACAAGCTACAGTCTTTTCCTAAAACTGAAAAGCTGCAATTAAATTACTGTTTTCCCACAGACCAGTAGGAATTTATAGCCACGAAAGTAAAAACTCCTTGCAGAATTTGGAAAATGAAAATTCCTGGTCTAGAGATTAAACAATTGGTAAAACAATTTGGTAACATAATTACACTGCAGCAAAAGTCTGAGAAACTTAAGAGAACCTGTCCAGGGAACATATAGCTCCATAAGCTGAAAGAGAATCTGTCCAGGGAACATATAGCTCCATAAGCTGAAATTAATCCCACAATGAAACACTACCAAGACCTAAGGTGCTAAAGATAAGGAAATACACTTACACTTTTGAGGTGACATTGTTAGCCAGGGAGCCTTCATAGTATGGAATGCCCTTGCTGATTACAACATTAATTTGACCACCCAGAGTATTTGACACGACACCTGCGTGAACACCGGCCATACAAAGTGATGACGACTTGAAGAAGGAAGGGAAAGAAAAATTTCATACTACTAAGTGAATAAATTAAACACCGCACCATATATTGTAAATGCTATACTGTCCAGCTACAGTCTTTGTTATTATTACATTAAAATACTATTCTTAGTTAACTGTTATCTTGGTTATTTAGAAACCACTCATCTTTATTACTAAATTTACAAAAACACAAGAAGGCCCTACATTTCACTGTGTCCTCACCCAGCTGCATTTAGAATGTAACTGTTGTAATTAAATGACCTCAAACCAACACCAAGGTCAATCAGTCTGAAAAAGCCAGCCAGCTAGGCTCAGCCTATAATAAATTACATTAGACAACAAAACATGTAAATACATAGAAAAAATTTTAATAGAAAGCACACTGAAAGTATGTTTGTTTATTTTCTCACAATTAAGGGGTGAGGCACTGCAGATTTTGTAGCTTTTAGCCAAGGGGTTTTTTATTATATCTTGTGGTTAAACATGGTTTAACCATCCAGCACTGATCCACGTAAAGCCACAGTAATACATGCATACAACTCATCCTAAACAAGTCAATTACCTATGTTGTACAAGTCAGTGGAGACAAGTAATAAAAAATGTTTTTGCAGGGTGTTGTGGGTTGACAGGGAAGTGAGATTTTGACAGGGAGGTTGTGGCTAAACCAATCAGTGGTCAGATTTGAATATTGGCACCTGGTGTGGCCATTGAAGACATGGACTGCCTCTGAGAAGACAGGGGTTAAAGCAGAGCACTCCCAGGGGAACTTTCTCTTCTTGGTTCCAGTGGCGAAGAAGTTTCACCTCCCCTCCCCAGCAGCTGGGTGGGGGAGGGGGAAGCCATGCACCCTGGCTGAGGTGGGGTGATGAACTGAGAGTTGATTATCTGAGGGATGGTAACTGGATTGAGAATATAAGGTTTTATCTCATTTTGCTGTGGTGGAAACTGCGGGGAGGAGGAGCAATGTTTTGGGAAGATTTTTATTCTGATTTCTGTGTGTTCCTTTTTGCATATTATAAGTTAATAAAGTTTTTTCCTTTATTCCTAAGCTGGATCCTGCTTTGCTCTACTTCTGGTCACATCTCACAGCAGCCACTGGGGAGAACATATTTTCATGGGGGCACTGGCATTGCGCCAGCATCAAACTATGACACAGGGTATCATGTTCTTGCCTTTTCTCCTTGGATGACAGGATCTACTAACAAATGTCACAGAGATACTTCCCTGGCATGCAGGCTACAGGTGCCACAGTGAGCAGCACTCATCACACCAAGTCCGTCAGGCTTGCCCAGAGTAAGCTCACATCCAACAGGTCTGGGATCAACACAGCTCCCCTTTCCAATAAAGTAAGAGCATGGGATTTAGTAGGAGATGCAGGTCTCTCCTCCCTGCTCACCAGATGTCAGCAGTGAGAGCTACAAGTCCTCAATGACTCTGAACATTAGGGTCACACAGAAAATAATCAAGACTTTGGATTTTTTTAAAGCAGCAAACAGTTCCCATACATTTGAAAGAGATGAGTAAGAAACCTCAACCGAAACTTGGTCTAAATTTCATTTTTTTCCACACAGCCTGACTTCTGGGAAATTCACAGCCTTTTTTCGTTGATAAAGTATACAAAAATAAAGTCACAGGGCATTTATTTCCTTAAGTTTCCTTAGGAAAAGGTATCTTTTTCCTTCATAGAAAACGATTATTCCAGATTTTGTAAAAAAAACTCCCAACAAGCAGAACTCCTGCAGATGCTGCAAATTTGTGAAGCAGAGAATCAATTTGATATTTTTATTAGCTACAAAAATTACCTTGCAGACACTTAGTGAGGAGTCACTGGGGATCAGAACATGTTAACACAGTTACACTGTGGTGACATTTTTACATGGGGGTGATTGTTTAAGCAAGTAGCCTGGGATTTACAACTATTTGGGGAACAAAAGAAACAGGCACATTTTATGTACTTAATACTAAAATCTTTGATTACTAACATTTTTACATTGTCTTACCTCTGTACTATATAAAAGGGCTTATTAAAAGAGTAATTTAAAATAAAAACCAAGGATTTAATGTAATTTTTAGTAGTCTGCTAGTAAAATTATAATCACTTATTTGTAATAAACAAAGCAAACATCCTCCCATCCTATGGCAAGGTCATTAATTGACTGGCAAAGGCTTATGTTAGAAAAATACTGTACAGGGTTTTGCAGTGTTTTAAGTAAACAATACATTGTTAAAGATGTTCATTACCAATTTATAGAACTACTCTTACAGTATTAAATTTGTTTTGCAAATTATTTTATAGCTGCTGAGCATAAATAGTATTTAGTCTCTAAAGTGTAACAAAAATTAAGATCACCACTAAGACACTGCTGAAAGAGGCATTACAGTGTCAAAAATAAGACTACATCATTAAAATAACTGGTTCTTTCTTCATAAATCTCAATTTCCCAGCCTAAGAAAACCAACTAAAAGAAAACAGGAAGTAAAAAAACCCAGTATTTTGATTGATCCACTCTTCTCTTCAGGACTTATGAAAGTATTTGAGACTCCACTACACGACTCCACTTCTTGGAGATGGCAACATCTGAAGCACTTGTCATTTAGTACCAGTGCTAAAAAATACCATGTTATTCACTTTTAGGAGGTACAAATCCCAGCACACAGGAAGCACAACTAATGCAAACAACTACAACTGACTTGCATAATCCACCATGTGTTTTATGAAAATTCACTTGAGCCCATGGTATTTTCACTTACATCTCTGTATCCATGAGGAATAGTGCCTGAAATATCAGCAAAAGGAATCACACATCCAGCTGGACAATACTTACTGAAAGAGAACAAACTATCAAGTCAGGATAGGCATGCACCTACAACTCTCTTAATGTTAAAAAAAGTTACGGTTTTGATTTACAAGACTCTGCTATTCATGTATCACTATGTAATGATATCTTCTAATTGATGATCTATCAAATCAGACCAAAAATACTCACAAGTACACAACAGGAGGACAGACATTTGAAAATGTTTTAAAATAAGTCCCAGCTGAAGGTACAGTTCCAGTCTCAATATGATTAACTAATAAGGCCAGCATTTTATATTATGAATACTATGTGGCTCCTGTAAATTCAAAGCCATATAGCTAAAAATATTAATGAATTTTATTTTATGAACTAGAGACCTTCATATCTATTTGGTCTGCACCCTTAAATAAAGCATCTGAAAAGTAATGCTATTTTGTAACAGCTTTTGGCAATGCTTAGATCATAAAAACTGGCCAAATTACCACTAGCACATAAAAAGCACAAGGCAAGACACCAGCAGCTCTGGAGCAGGCCTGTGTTCATGTTCTAGGACCGTTTCGTACTGCACGCATGAAAATTATTACATCTTCAAGAGCTAAAAGTAAAGTGGAGCAAACGCATCAACATTTTCACCACAACTCAGCAAAAACTGAAGCAATGCTGTAGGTTCCATGAAAACAGGGGGATTCAGAGACTTTGTCACACATTGACTAAGGCCAGAACCTACAACTAGAGCCCTATTCTGGAAAATGAAGGAGAAATACAAAGGTTGTACTTTGAAATGTTCCAGGTTGCCACAGCTTAAGTTCTCCAAAAATTAAGCTTTGACAATTCAGAGTAGCCTGCAGCTTTAAACATTGGCCTTACTTTGGATGGAAACGGGGAAGGAGACAACAGGAAAATGTTCCCCTTCAGAATGTAGAGCATTCTGTGTCTCCACGGAACCTCGTTAATGAGCACCAAACTCTGAAATGGGTCTGCTCTGACACTCTTAACACGTGCCATCATTTAATGGTGACATTATGTAACTGTAATACAAATTTCAGTAATTAAGTTTTGTACCTGCTAAAATGTATTTATAAAAGCAATATTCTTTCTATGAAAATGAGATATTAGGTCCTATGTGTCAGTGCAAATTAACAATTTTCTACTGTATACTGCATGCAAATAACACAAATGGGAGAGACAGGAGGAGGAAGGAGGAGTGCAAATGTCAAAATTCTTCAGCTGTAACCCTAATTAGTTTGTGTCTCAAGTTCTCTGGATGGCCAATTTTCAAGCTGCATTAGAATATATAACAAAGCAAAGTAGAAACACTTAAATTTCTTCATTAAAGAGACTGGGAGGAAAATAGGTAAAAATCAGTCTTACTTGAATTCTGGTTCAGAAAAGTGACTTCCATTGTCTAAACAGGTAATTAAGTCTGGAAAGAAAAAATGTAAGTCAAAAGGATGAAAAAGACAAAAGGTTGAATATGCTTTTTAAACTGCACGAATATATACATTTGAGCCTCTGAAGCCTAACAAAAAGTCTCAGAATGAAAAAAACACATTCCTACTAAATTTTCTTGCAACAGATTTTGTATCACAGTAGAGCCTTGCTAATCGTCTGAGTAACTGCGAAATCTACTGAGAATATGACACTAGATAATACGACACTAGATAATACTACAAAAATTCATTTTCTATTCAGCTTAATTTTAATTTATAGCTATATTCAGAGATAAATCAGAAACAGAAACATATGCTCTTTCCACAAAATTAAATTAATAAGATAAAGAGGCCAGTGTTTTCACCATTTAATGGTTCTGCAGTGCTGAACACAAGCACCACAGAGAACAAATGTTAGAATGCTCTGTTACTGGCATCCATGACTGATACCACAAATTTCTTGTTTGTATCTGCTGTGTATCAACACATACAGTTCAAAATACAGAGAGGAAAGTATCAAATACTCTACAAAATTAAAAACTGAGACTCTTTATCTGCTCTTTTTAAAATAACTTCCAGATAGGGTTTTTTGCCTTCTGAGTCAGTTGCTGCTGCTCCTTCATTTCCTTGCAGACCACGTGTTATCACTCAGCGTTACAATGAGTGGGAGGAGATGCAAAACAAATACAGCAACCTCTTTCAGAGGCTTAGAAGAACCAAAACCAGGGGGAAAAAACCCAAGAAAAAGACAAAACACTAGTCCACAGATTATGACATTAAAGTTAAAGGAGCACAGGATGCTGCTACTGAAATAAAAATTTCCACAAGGTTAGTCTGTGTAAAATATATACAGTTTGATAAGAAAACTTGTTAGCTATCTGCCACCTTGACTACTACCTGAAAAAATGCATTCTGCCCTGAATCTGAAGCAGTCCTTTCATTTATAAGAGACAACTGACATTTTTTCCTCTGCTATTCAAGGTAAGCTTTGATACCATTTCTTTAGAACTACAGCAACTTTTACGTAGGCAGTCTAATTTCCTACACAGAAATATCATGAAGAGTGTACTAAAGTTTTAGAAGTTAATTTGTAAGAATGTGGGAGTAAATGAACTGGTTCTGTTTTTACTAGACAGGTGTAATTCTGCCAGCAGAGAAAAATCCTAAGTAATTATAAATACCTGATTTGCCAGTGGTTGAATAAGATGCAAGAAATCCACGTCCAGAAGTGTGAATTCCACTCATGAACTGTACTGTGACTTCATTACTTTTTGAAGTAATTAACCCATCCATTTGAAAGCCAAACCCACAGTATTTTCCTGTGGAGACAAGGAGGAGAACAAATATTGACCCAAAAAACCACATGTAATAAGCATCTTATTCAATTACTAGCCTCTTATTTCATCTGCAGTGCAGGCTCACATTAGTTCTGGTGTATACTCAAAAGCAAATACGTGAGAATGACACTAAATAATGCTTAGTGGTCATTTAAAGCAAATGGCGGACTGTGCGTTCGACATTTGTTTTGTCACTGTCAAAGATCTTGCATACCCCAATACCTGCAGATAAATGTGACCTTATCCCATTCATCTCTAGCATGCATAACCTCCACACTCAGAACTTCAAAGAACATGAGGAATCTCACAAGGAAAAGGATCAAGTTAGGAGAATGAGAAGCATCTACCAAAGTAAATGAGAAAAAAGCCCTCCTTTTCCCAAAGCTGCTGAAGCACCTCCTCCTCAAAGACTCTTCGATGGCTTCTGTCACCTAATTTCCCTAATTCTGGACAGCAGCAGGCACAGCTCACTGCATTTCAGCAGTATCATACATCTTATCACAGGTAAGCACCATTAAGATAAATTACCAGTTAGCTCACTTTCTATTTTGTCACACCTAAAAAACATGACTGTGCTAGTCACATATTCTTTGAACAGAGAGAGACAATTTTCTCTCCCAGGATTTTCCTGGGAAGCTGAAAGTCTGTGAGAAAGCTCAGACAAAGAAGAAAAAACAGTTATCTTCACTTGCTGCATCTCCTGTATGGCACACAGGGAATGTGTTATGGAGATTGTTAACCAAAAGGGATTTGTTAATTGGACACTGGTGATGGTGTTTTGGATTGATTGACCAGTTAGGTCAAAGCTGTGTTGTGACTGTCTGTAAGGATCACTGGTTTTTCTTTAGTATAGTATAATATTAGTGTAGTATGTAGTATAATATAGTATAGCTTAATAAAGCATTTGTTCAGCCTTCTGCAATCATGGAGTCAATGCATGTTATTCCTTGGTCGGGGATCCGCCTGAGACAATACATAACAATGGTTCTGTACCTGGGTGCTTCTCTTGCCATAGAAAATGAACAAAAATAACACAGTTTCAACTGCTGGAGTCCACAGATATTGACTGTATTTGGCCTATAAAGTTCTAGAATTGATACCACGTTGATGGATGAATGGCTGTTAAACAGGCCTCAGTCAATACGGAATTCTCCAGTCCTACTAACTAGAAGCTTTAGTAAAGATACTGACCGGGTAATTAACTTGTTTAGAAAAAATTATCTTCTGTTCTACAGGCTACCATGATAATTTGATATTGTAGAAACCATCTATAACCCTATTTAAGATTCTGCAGTGGATAAGCAAAGTGGATAATCACCAGCAGTAAACGATACTGCCTCTGTTTCACCTCATCATTCCACTTGCTTTCCTCATAATGAGTATGTTATCATATAGCAGAAATAGCAGATAAAGAGGCAAGGCTCCTTCTTCGATAAAGGCAAATTACCATACTAATGGAGAAGAAGTAGAGTAACAGAGTCCTGCCAGAATAGTTCTTAACAAATATAATACAAAATAAATAAGATGTATGCCAATTTCCTTTAAAAAGTGAACTGCACTCCTAAACGCTATCAAAATAATTTAAAAAATTTTAAAAGTTAAAATACAAATTCCTGTTATTATTCAGAGCTTTCTAGATGTTGCTTATTCAGATTTTTTTTTAACAAACCAAGTGTCTTTTCTAATAAAAAAACAGAAAAGTTTTTTTTGAAGTTTTGTTTTCAGCCACTGGATCTTGTTACATGAGTGACCATCGTGAGACTCCCCTTAAAACCCCTTCTTCAGGCAAATACACAATGCAAGCCATTTAAATCCAGCTTGGATAAACTCTCCAGTGCTGCTTGCCCCATGGATATACGGCCTTTGACAAACTGCAGAGTGATGCACTTCATGATTCATAGCACGGCATTCTTTTGAAACTATAAATCATTTTCCTAACTCTTCCCTCGCCTCTTGCCTGATTTTTGACAATCTTTTTAAAAGTAAGCACTAGGAATGGACAAAGCATGATGGCAGCAACACCTTTGTCAGAAGGTGTGTGCAGAAGATGCAATATTGCTATTTTGTCTGTACTTATGCATTGAAGGATCCTGAGTGCTTCTGTACAGCTACAATACAGCCGAAGAGGGAAATCTCATGTCTTAAATAAGTACATCTGACTGCAGATGTACAGTGATTTGACTGTATTGAAATCTTACAAACTCCTCTAGATCTCACACTAGAGACAAACCTAACAGTGAGCATTTGAATCTTCTTTTGATTTCCTTATAATTACTCAACAGGTTTGGAATAAGCACTAGCCCTTAAAAGCTTCATTAGAAACCCTCTCTTTATCAATGAACCCACTAACAATTTATTTTTTAATCTAACCAGCCAACTTTTCAGTCATTTTGAGTTAAAAAAGGTATGACTGAATTTCAGATTTTATGTAAAACAAGTATTTTAATGGTAGACCATGTCAGCAGTCTTGAATGGAAAAAAACTTAGGATAAGTCCAGAATTTTCCCAAGAAAATTCAAGTCACTGTTTAATCTCTCCAGTGTCTGTGGCTTCAAACATTAAAAAAACCCCAAAACCTTGCCTCATCTGCATTTGCCACTGTTAGTCCTTTGATTTAATTTATTAAGAGCAGAACAACACACACATTTCCCCAACATGCTGTGCTGCTCCATGAGCAGGCCACAGCTGAAATGCAAGGGAAACAAATGAAGCAGGAATTTACTTGAACCCATTAAGTCACTTGTAAAAGTGAGTAATAGATTTATCAGAACTTGATATTCCTTGCCATTTAAGGTATTCAATGTTTCCTCTTTTAGACCAAGTCTGGCTCAACAGCTCCAAGCACGTACTTATTTCCACACACACTTACCTAGGTAACAGTTGAAAAAGAGGGTTAATAAACCTAATACTTCACTAGCCTCTTTAGAAAAAGACTCAATTTAGTGGGATCAGCATTTGAATTGCACAAAAACAGTCTCAGCGAAGTAAATCTTTTTCTCCCTCTCCAAATTAAAGCTTTAGGAAAGAAAATAAAGTTCATCTGCATAATAGCTAATTTTAGAAAAAGAAGAATGACAATTCATTTTGAGTTTTATGCAAAGTAACCATTAGAGTCTAAACACCCTACATACACCTTGATGCAGATGAGAACATCACACTGCTATTTGAAAAAAACCCACTGACTTCTAGTGGTGAAATTATCCCGAAGAAAATGAAAACAAAATATATTATCAGAGGATGGAGGATATTTGGACTATATGCCTTTTGAAGCCTGTCATCCTTTAACACCACCAAGATGAACAGCTCAAATCAGAGTAAATCCATATAAAAAGAAAGGCATTTCAGGTAAGATAGATAGATAGATAGATTAGACACCTTCTTTTTTTAATGAAGATGCTTCTAGTTTTACAGTTCCCTCTTCACTGTTTACAAGAACTTTGCAAACTACTAGGAAATGTCAGAGAAAAAAAAAAACACATGGCAGTGGTACTTCCTTTGAGAATCCCAAGAATCTAAGATTATTACAGGATCTGTGTTGCACTTACCACGCAGCTGCTGTTAAAAAGTAACAAAAGTAACAAAATACACCTGAGTTCTATACAAGACAACAGTTCTCAAATACTGACAATTAAAGCTCCTACCTATTTCTGTCCTGTTGGGGCCAATGCCATTATGAACTCTCAGGTAACTGGAATGACAGAAATCGGAGTCATCAATATCAAAATCACCAAACTTGAGCTGAACTCGCTGCCCAGGCTTCACACGGATTTCCCACTCACACACAGTGCTATTGGGAGAGGTCTGGGGGTAGTTTATGGAGGCCAGGGTCCCACTCTCAGGGCCCAGCACAGTATGTCCACACCCATCACCTAGGAAAGAACAGACAGAAATCAGCTCCCATGTTCATCTTCAAAGCCTCATATCACACCATACAAACCACATTGTGAGAAAACTCCAAAGTAACTCGCATGCAAATGACACAGCAATGGTGACAAATACCACTCAAATACCATTGCCTTTTGCTTAGCTTATCATCACAGGCAACCAGAGAGCTACTACAACTTCCTCCGTGAGATGGAAAGTGATCCATAATGACTTACAAAACAGCATGGACCGTAAAAGAAGTGTCCCTGCTATTTTGTATTTCCTCAACATCTCAGTACAGAAGAAACAGGTGCTGAAAAGGACAGAGAAACCTGACAATAAAACAAGAGCATATTGGTTTTTCTGAGTTATTGTACTCACAACACAATGAAAAAGAAGTACAAATGTGGAGAAATGGCTACATGACAGAGGTCACGTAGACATTCGCTTGTCAGCCGACCAGGACCTGGGAAAGTATTGAACACAGTTGTTTTGAGCTGTTGCACCTGCAAGACAGTGTGTCCTTGGGCCTAGCAGGGTATGATAACAAAGTAGACTGAGAGATGTGGGAAAAGAGAAGGTGGGCCCAAAGGAATGGGGAAGAGTTGGTGATGTAGCATAACCAATGGGTTGCTTGGCTTACAGAATATTCATGAACTTATTACTTGCTGTGTAAGTGTCTGGTGCTCTATCAATAAATTGAAGCTTGCTGATCTCATATTGAGTGTCCAAGTCTTCCCGCACCCGACATACAAAGCCACTGGACAGCAAATAAAATACAGCATATTAAATAAAGATCTGACCACTACCAAACTGCAAATATGTTGTTTTCTACTGCACCACTATTTTAATCCTGCAATTCACTCCTATTTGGAGAACATACTCAATTTTTTGGACTTTTCCTGTGACTCTAACCTGGGGCCTTCTGCCTAATATTTGAGTATTAAACAGTAATAACAGTGCTAAAACTCATTTATCAAATGAAAAACAATATTACAAATTGTGTATTGTCAACACTAAATTATAAAGAGCAAACTGATAAATTCGATTACTCAACAGTTAGACATGCATTTCACCCGGTATGTAGCACAAAAAGAGCAAGAATTTCTGTGCTGGTTTAGAAATGTGAATGTTCTTAGCGCAATATTCACAATGATCACCATGATTCCTATTGACAGAAATTTGTTGTGACAGTTAAGTGTTTCATCATATTACACAATAATACATGTAGTTCCTCTACTGAAGATGAAAAGGTAAGCTGAGCTTTAGGTACAAAAACTGTACACACACTTAAGAAATTTAACTATATTTCAAAATTCTTAAATGTATTACATGTAAGACTGAGTGGAAAAGTAAGTCCAATGCACTGAAGCGATGTGGGAAAAACAAACCCCTGTGATTAAGTTAACTAGGTTTGATTAATCTATTTGTAAACACAACTAATTTTTGCTAACAAAAACTATTCTCCTTATAATCTGAACACATTGAAAGAAAGCTGCATGTTACAAAAGCTAAAGTACTGCTAGTATACACAGAATTATAAATGGATGCAGATGCAAACTGCAGCTGTTTATCTTGCTAGCAGTCTGGAATGAAAATGATACATCCTTGGAAAAGTTAACTGGAATATCTGCTTAGTAAAATCAAAACTTGTATTTGTGAAGCTGTTCTTCAGCCATATTTTCATTAATATAATTTGCTTTAAAACACTTTGTTCTATCCCATGGCAAATATGATTTCTATTTGGATGACAGCTGATCAATTACTCTTCTAAGTTAGAGTTTTTCTAACACAAGACACCATTGTTCAACATTACAAAGAGGTAACCTAAACTGCATGTTTTGTATACCACTATAATCCTGGTTTCTTTCAAAAGGCACGTTATAAACCAAAGAAAAGTGAAAGCTTTATCATGCAGAGTCTATATGGCCTTAGTTTATTACCTACCATGCATTCAAATGTCAGATTTCTGATTAGTCTCAATATGCTAACACTGAACAATAAAAGACTCATTTTCTAGTAAAATGGCTTTTCACAAGCAAATACGCACATTACAAAATGCACGGAATTTATTACATTAACAACAAAAACCAACAAATATATTCATGGTGATACATGGAGTTAGCATTTCAAAACTCATTATATTGCAGATATAGAAATAATTATCAACACAAGCAGCAGTCAGTTTTAGGCTATGTCCCAAACAAAAGCAATGAGCCATTAACCAGTTCTGTGCTTTTCCTTTCCTGTGATGGGGTAATCAATTGCTTATTCATTCACAGATTGAAATACTGTGCTAATACATTGACAGAGTGGCCTTTTGAATATGAAATCATACTAGCATTCACCTGTATGGGGAGATACACTGTTCTGAATGCATTTTAAGGGAAATAAAAATCCTTGCATGAACTATAATGCACAGAAGTTAATTATTTCTTATTTCAATAGGCCTGTTATTGCAATGCAGTCACCACACAAATAGTGTTTCTTAAAACTAGGAATACCAATAATGCACATGATGCTGTATCTTTGATTCTTCTCCACCTTCTTGCATCTTAAGCCTATGCTGCTGGAAATCAAAGACAAATGAAAGCCCGTGTCTCCTCTTTGACCCAAAATGTACTTAAGCTGTAAATCTGTCTCAAGTATGAAACAATACCTGCACTGTGCATGATGAACAGCACACAGCTTTCTGATGAGAAAAGCGAAAGAACTCCAAAACAACTAAACACATTTAAGTGAGAAAATGCAAATAAAATATTTTAAGTTTTAAAAATTGGGACTTTTCTTTTAAAGACGCATCACTAAAAAAATGACAACATTACCTCTTGTAGTTTGGAACGTCTTGTTTCCCATGGCTAGAGAGAAAAACTTTCTAATTTCCTTCACACAATTTAATGGAAACATCACTATCAAACCTCCCTTTTGTTGTAGGCTTTCTTAAAAAATGAAAGGAAAAATACTCCTCTATGCATATCAAAGAACCTGCTGTCCAATCATACTAGAAAGTCAGGGAAAGGAAAAACAGTTGTGCTGAACTGCAGCATCATGGTATGAAGTCGATTTTAAAAAGTAGCTTATTCTGAATAGACACTTTAGATCTTTTTATTGTATTTCAATTAGGTTAGTGATAACAGAAATGCCAGACACTTCATGCCTGAAGAATCTGAAGATTACCATGGCATATACAGTGTGCCAAGGGCAGCAGCATCACACATGAGCTATTTGGAAAATTTTAAAAATCACAATTCCAGTGAAACTTGCAGATCCATGAACCCACATCCTACTGTATTGGTACTATAAAAGGGCAGTTCTTGAGCCTCTCTATGTAACATGGTGCTTCATCATTTCTACCACACTTCTTTAAACATCACTGATGAATTCCAGAGACACATACACACATCCAGCTTCAAGGGAGCAATCTGCAATACTCAGCAATTTCTCCAAGAAAAAGTGCAATTCTTTTCACTACAGCAGCATATACAGGACAGTAGTCACTTCATTCATTTTCAAGTCATGAAGTGCCACTGAATCTTTTGCTTCTGTTAACCTGTGAGAGTAAAATATCTAAGGACACACAGAAGACAGACATCAATCCCCTAGACAATTATTCCTGGATGGGCTGACAACTTCTGTTGTCAGTACACACCTGAACAAGTCTCCTGCTTTCTTTCAGACTTCTCTGTCACACTACAGGCCTCCCACACTTGCAGGATAGATTAAATCCTTTGTAGAAGCACCAGGTCACTGTGTGCACGGTGTGCACACATCACACCTGACATGTGGAGGCGCTGTAGATGTGCATCCAATCTCACATGTCCTGGGGGACCAAGTTCACAGCAAGGAGGAAAAATTCAGTTTGTCACTAAAACTTGTGTTAGAAACATGGACATCTCTTAAGCAGCTGGCAGAGGAAGGCAGACTGCTGCCATCAGGAGAAGGATACATATGCTCTGCAGGCATCTCTGAATGCAGCCTGGATGAACCCACCCTAACAGAGTTCATATGAGCCCTGGGCCATGGCACACTGATGTCTGATGCAACATGCCAATGGTTGAAAACAATTTCTTAAAGCCAAGTGCTTTACATCAACAAAATACAGGACTCAGACCAACACAAACATACCAAATCCTAAGGATTTTGATACTTAAGAAAATGTGGAATTTAAAAAAATGAAAGAATACTGAACATGCAGGAGTGGGTGCTAAGTTATTAATACCCACCAAAAAAAATTAATACTTTTTAGTTGTGGAAGTCAATCAGAGCTTTTCACCCTGGAGAACAGTTGCTATTAGTGAACACTAAACTTGTTCTCACTATCAAAACATGTTTAAAATAATTTTTTAGACCAGTGAATACTTTTCCTTTCTTTACTTGGAGAAGAGTGAATGATAAAGACATTAGACAGTTCAATATTATAACCTATAAAGAATAGCTGATGCATATCAAAACACCAATCTCAATTTTAACACATGGCACTGTCTTTTGAACAGACTCAATTTAACCAGTGGGTTTCCTGAGAAGATTTTACATATATAAGCTACTATTTTCTGTTTGTTTGTGACTAACTATTTGGATGTAACTGAAACATTTTTAACTAAACAAAGGTAGAACCAAATCTATAAGAGTCATGTAAGCAAAAAAGGGTATTTTAAAACATTCATTTTAACTTCAAATACACAACTCTTTCTGATCCAATGCATTATAATAATTTCCCCTCTTCTGTTCAGCTCCTGTGCTCTGCATTTCCTTACTTTTTCTCAGCATACCACTAAAAGACATTGCACCTGCTTTTTGCTTTTGTCAGTGTGGGCAAGAAAGTTTACACAAAGACAAAAGAGTTCCATAAATAAGAAACACTGAGGAATTAAATCACAGAGACATCAAAGTCTAAATAGCTTTTTCAAATATTTTTAAATGCCCTTAATTGTGTCTTCCAAACTCACTGCTATTTCCACCGAATTCCACAGAGTGATGCTTTTCAGGAAGGAATATGTTCCTGTCAGAACACGGTCAGAATTAATTTTCTTAACAAGCCAGCCAGCATACAGTCCACTTTGATCTTAATGCCATTTACTTGCCTCAGTAACAGACTGGTTTGGGCATTTCATTCCACTACAGACGTTTCACAACATAAAATACTGAACACTGTCACAAGCAAGGCCACAACTCAATAAACACTTGAAGGCACTTTAAATTAGCATAGCCACAGACAAAAGCAAGCCTTGTCTGCCTCTCACTTTTAGCCACACGTTCTCAAACGCTTCTTGGTACTGGAGGCAGACATTTATGAAACCACATGGCCAACCAGAGCAGGGGCTTGGCATAAAATAGCTGTTGGTTTTAACCTAGAGCAATCCCCAAATTTAATTGAGTATGCATATGCAGCAGCACCTTCCTTGACAGAGGGATAAGACAGTAGGGAAACACCAGCAACTGCTTCTTTCATCAGCATTGCCAACCCATGCTTGCATTTTAAACAATCTTGATTGTCAACCAGAGAGGTAGAAACCATCCCAACCCTGAAAAGAGCAGTCACACAAGAGCAGTGCACTGGCTCGAGGAACAAGCTGGGCTGCAGAGTGTCCCCCAACCCACTGCCACCACACAGTGCTGGGCTGCATCAAGCCAGCTCTCTGAGGCAGCTCTTGGTGACACTGCCAATCGCAGGGCAAGAAGTGGAGGGCAGGTGGGATTATGACTCCCCCAGCTTGGACTGATTTACCTGCTGTGGGGCACCCTTAGACAGGTAATGAAATTATGGGAAAAGACAGGAACAGGACAAAAGCACAGTAAGCATTTTGCTTTTTAAAATGTTGGCAGCTCAGTGGGTTGACAGGAGAAGGTGAGAGGAGACAGAGGCTGATTCTTGTTTTTACTGCAAAAGTACAAAATTTAATATGCCATTACAACAAAATTTTACTGTTTTCATTTACAATACAGGCCATATGCTGGGCTAGTGATAATTAGCACTTTATTATTTTAATCTGTACAACCAGCTTTACAATCATCCTCTCTCGAACTCCATTCTTAGCTTTCAGCCACTGAATTTTGCACAAAAGAGTAACACTTAGGAATCCTAAATTTAGCATCCAAAATATGATACCATTTTAAAATAATGATCTAAAATTATTAAGTTGTCAGAGCAGGTAAGATATGTGTTTCCTGTGCTGTGATGTACTAACTAAACTGACAACTACTGAATGAACAGAAGAGACATCAGCTGTGTAAGACTGTGGTGCAAGGCTTTCACTTACTGATACCATGGAAACTATGTGAATAAGATCCCAGAGACAGGTATGACTCGATTAAGTAGTATGCTGGCAAAAGGAGCCTACAAGGACAGGCTAGGCATGGCAAAAATTATTTACATGAGAAGTCTGCGAGAGGACTGTTGCTCAGTGGTACATGATGCAGAAACCCCTCTGATCTGCTGGCTAGGCTGATTCACAGTGGTAACTCATGCTCTGTGTCTTTGTTTGGCTGGCACATGCAGCTTGCCCACTTCCCAAGACACAGCATTTACTTTGCAATCTGCACCAACACGTTCTCAAAAATAAACACTGTTGTGCTTCAGTGCTTTAAGTGCTACACAACAGAAACAGATGATGAGTAAGTGAAAAATAACACACAGAAGGTCATGCAAAAAACACTATGACAATAAGCAATGGTCATGTGTTGTTGCTTGGGGAAGCAGGGGTTTTGAGGTGAAGAGGAGACGAGAAGGTTGACTCCATAATTAGAAGGCTTGATTTATTATATTATATATATAGTTTACATTATAACTATACTACAAAGAGATAGAAGTAAGAAGCTCTCAGAAGGCTAGTTAAGAATAGAATAGAAAAGAATGATAACAAAGGAGCTGGCCCCGACAGAGAGCGAGAGCCAGCTCTGCCATGACTGGTCAATAAATCCAAACACCCATAGAAGACCAATCACAGATGCACCTGTTGCATTCCACAGCAGCAGATAATCATGGTTTACATTTTGTCTCTGAGGCCTCTCGGCTTCTCAGAAGGAAAAATCCTAAAGGAAGGATTTTTCACAAAAGATGTCTGTGACAGTCATGGTCAAAATGGGCTTCAAACCTCCTGGAAGTTCTTCAAACTCCTCCCCACACTAGGACCACATGAAAATTTCACAAGCCTCACATATGTCAACTAAGAAGCAAAAATGTTGTCCAGTCATACTAATAATTCACATGCTAAATTAACACTACACTCAACGCTTCCCCCTTCCTTTTCCAGTTCATAAACTGGATAGCCTAACCTGCAGATCCATGGTGGCAGCACCATGTTGCCTCTCAGGAGCAGCTGCCCCTTCCCTGCCCCACCCTCTGCCAGTGCTCACTGTACCCCTGTTGTGCTGCAGCCCAGTTCTCAGCCCAGGTTCCCATCCCAGCTGCCCTTTGCTGGGTGAAGGATGGCCATCGCCTACCAGCCAGTGGAGCCTGAGCAACGCAGAGGATGCAAGGTAGGGACAGGGAAGAGACAGCAGCAGCCACAGGTAAGACTAGTTTTTGGTACCATGGAATTAACAGAAGCTGTCAGGGAGGAAGCTCCTGGTTCGGGTACCTGAAAAAAAAAAAAAAAAAAAAAAAAATCTAAAAACACAGCACAGTTGTCACTGAAAACCTCAGTACGCAGTTATTATTTGCACCAAGAAGAGAGACTTCTTGTCACGCAACTGACGAAACAGTCCCAATCTACATCTCTGCACCAGCAGCTCCTTCTCCTAGTGTAGGTGGCATACAGTATCATCTTGATTTCTAACATTTATTTTCTAATCTAATTTCAAAATTACAACGGGGACTATTTGGAGTTTCCCCATTTTGAATGACTTGGCTTCATTCTAGCATCATAAAATTTAATACAGAATCTGTTCTAAAAGGCACTTAATTCCTAATTTTGCCCTGTAGATATTCCATTAAAACAAACATGTTGTCACACTTTTGACCCTCTATGAATACAACTAATAAAATAAGCATTATGTATTACTGATTAACAAGATGATGAACTAGGAAGATGACAGTAAATTTAAATGTTTAAGTCACCATTTTTAAGTGCCAAATTTATCACAAGAAGTATAGTGAGAGCATGTAGGAGGTCAGTGTGTGAAAACTCAGTCAGTAAAAACTATCTGTGAACTTCAAGCTTGCCCATCAGCTTTCCTGTACCTTCTTCCTAGCAAGAAGGAAACGACGCTTTGTGTAGGAGGACTGGAGAACTTCTCTTTAAAAACATCTCTTTAAAAACGAAGATATAAAGTAATGGAAACGCTTTATTTGAAATTTTCAAATATACTTAGGAAAAAGACAAAAACTGATCATCACTAGACTTGTGTACTAAGTGTTCAAAAGCATTCAATTTAATGCATTCCTCTTTCTACCCTTGTGATAATGAGATGTACTTTAACACCTGTTCACAATTGCATAAAAATAGAATTCAACAGATAGCGTGGTTTAAGACTTCTTGGTTTATCACAAAACTCACAGATTTGCAAAAGAAAAATTGATCACCAGTGGCTTCTTTGCACCACACTGAACAAGGCAAGATATTTTTCTTCATATCTTAACCATTCTGGAGCCAAGTTAAAATAACCAGATATGGGCTTTAACTGGCTACAGTCCTGCTGAAGATGCAGCAGCTGCCAGCTGTGAAACCCTGCGTGGTTCTGAAGGCAACCATACATGCGCAACATACTCGGCATACATGCTATAGCTCTGTAGTGCACTACCCTTTCAAAGGCTAAAGCTCTGAACTCTGAGAAGTAACCATGCAAAACTGCACCCACTAATTTTTCTTTCCACTCAAGATCCTGAGGATCTTCCACCTGCCTCATTCCTGTGAGGCTTCTCTCCAGAAAAACCTCCATGTTTACATGCAAGTAGCTATACAAGTGGCTTATCTTGCCAAGTCCAATTAAAACACTTTACACATCCTGTTTTTGCATTATTAATTTTATACTGGGGTAAAACTAAAGAGAGCTGTTGCACAACTGCTAAAACAGTTCATTGTTATCCTTCAACATCAAAAGCAGCTAGAAAAGAAAGCATCAGTTAAATGCTTTTTACCCATTCAAGGGCTGGTGTTCAGCTTTTTGATTTTTTTTCCATGCACTAGACAAAAAATGCATCAACCAGAAGCCATTTTCAAAATCTGTCTTATTCTGTGGTCCAAAGGTCAAGTCACTATCAAATTTTCAGGTATATTTTTTGTTTCAACTAACAAAGCGTTCAGTTATAAAGCAACAAGCTCAAACACACTACTAATAACACAACTCACACTGTTTGCCTCCAGTAAAGGATGGCAAAGGATGCTGTTTAGCAAAATTTAGTATTTCATTACTGAATTAATGAACAAGCTTCACAGATAACAATCCACCATTCTGTACCAAAAAAACCTAGAACTGAAAATTCTATCTTAATACAAGTTACCACATGGCCTTCTACATCAGTATTACTTCTGCTCTCCCTCTCCACCTCCCCGAACTTCAGTTTAGTAACAAATCCACACTCTATGCTTGGACAATGGTTTCAACTACACTGTTTTAAATAAAAGGATGCTCAATGTTCCATAATATTTGATTTAGAGAAATTAATCTAACAGCAACTCAGTCAGAAAATGCAGGAGGGAAGGAAATACTTTGACTACAAAACAAAATCCAGGTTTTCCCAAAGCACAGGGTGAAGTTGTAAAAGTGGGGGTGACAGAATAAAAGGCTCCTTCTAACTTTAGGCATTTTTTCCCATTTTACAGGTACATTGGTATTCACTAGGAATCCCAACAGATGGCTACCAAATTAATTTGTGTGGTAACCAAGTTCTTACTCTACAGACCCTACAAGCTTCATATCTTCAGAATTACTGACACGTTATTCAACTTCTACTTTGATGAAAGCTAAGCAACCATTCCTCCTCTAGCTCTGTTTTTCTAAATTAAAAAAAAAGGTTAATGAACAGACCATACCAAATTTATGTCAAGACCTAAACATCTGCTAAGAACAGTTTCTCAAAATTCAATCCACAAAAAGCAGCAAGCTTAGCTGCTGACTTTCCTTCATTCACACCTGCTTAATTACAAGAAAAACCAAAAAAATGTTCTAAGTACTTTTCAAATATCAATTTTCTTGCAACCAGAATCTAGAATCACTACACAACTGTTTCAAAAATCTCAAGAGCTGACTTGCACAGCCATCAGCTAGACAGTCCCAAGGCACAAGATTATTAAATGCAGTACAAGGCACTTCTGAAGGTAATAGAGCTAATATAAAATGCTCAATTTTTGAAGACAGCAACACACTCAAGTTCAAGTCCTTGAACAAGGAATTCTGAATTACATACACTGAATGATTTTAAATATGAAAGACTGAAAAAATTTCACTTGAATCCTACAAGATAATACAGTGGGCTAGTGTGAAAAATCTGTTCACCAAAGCAATACCTGCACTTTTTGATTTCCCAGTTTGCTGCTGTCTGGAAGGAGAGGAGCACCATTTGACCCAATACTAAAAACAAGTTTCACGTTGACCAAAATAATGCTATTTTTAAATCAGTTCATACCAGAAAGGTGCTCTACAGAAAAGCATATGAGAAATGAAAACACTATCTTCAGAAAAAGATTGAAATACCATGTTTAATGTGAGGCTTAGAGTTGATGAACAATTGAAAAGAAAATGAACAGTTAGTAACAGAGGATCAGCCTCGCTAAGGTAATGAATGAGGCTAGGTTCCTACATAGTATCACTCACTGTACTTTTATAAGAGCTTAAAAGCAACTTTAATTGTGGAATTCCCCAATACTTGTTTACTTTCATTGTCAATCATGATATTCTTTTAGAAGCCTGATCACATATTTAATGCCCTAATTGAGTAGTAACTTTGTGCAGACCTTCAGGAGCTAGACAGCAGCTTCATTTCTAAATGGGATTCCTTACCCAAATTGGAATTATGCCAGCATTTAGAGATATAGGACATGGGCTCTCCAGCCTTCTCTAGAATAAGATAAATGAAAATATTTTGGCAAGGAAACAGTCTCTCACTAGCAGAACTCTTCTTAGAAGCTCTAGCAGTTTGTCATATTGAAGCATTGAATTCAACAATACCAGAGTCCCACACTGCTGCAGCGTGATGTAATAACCTGTTTCAGTCATTACTGTTCTTTTCCCAGGTGTGCCAATACCCTCTCCCTTCCCCTCCCCTTGCCTCCTGCTGAGAGTTGTCCGTCAATCTTGGTATTCCAGCAAGGGCATTGTGTGATTGGCAAAGTTCAAAAGATGCCTCTCAGCCCTGGGGACATTGGGCCATACAGGTGTCATTTGTCCCCTGAGACATCCCCCCCCTTACCTGGTTGGTGGGATTCCTGCCCCTTCCCTCCCCCTCTCCCTGGGGTTTAAGACACGGCGACCACGCGGTACGCGGTTGGTTGTTCTGTTGGAGCTGTTGCTGCATTCAGAGGCCTGTGTGCCAGGAATAAAGCTCTGGATCAAAACCCTCCAGCAGAACCCGACTCCTTTTTCTTTCACTTCGCCTGAAGTCTTTCTGCCAGAGGTAAACCTGAGCTCCTGCTCCTGGACTTGTCCCAAGCACCCAGCTGCAGCATCCAGCCAGCCAAAGCTGTCTCTGAGGTGAAACCACCACAGCTGCCACCCTTGGTCAAGCAGCAAGAGCCAGACGAGCCCAGGCACGTTCCATCCGGCAATACTGGGATTTAATTCCAATACCCCCCCTTACAACAAGCTCTGCTTTTGTTAACAAATAAAATGAGGCTTGTCAATAGAAAGGTTCCCCTCCTACTCAAAAGTGAAACTTCTGAGCTAACTTTAAGCATTAACACTGCAATTTGAAATTCTGGGTAGAAGCCCTTCAGCAGTTACATACCTAAAAGCCTGCTGAACTCACAAGCTCCATTTCTTGCTGCATGGTCCCACCCCGTCTAACACACCCCTGACTAATCAGTGAGCCAGTTTGATTCAATCATCTGCATATAAATTATGACTCTTCCCTACCCCTACACCTCTTGGTCTGCTCACACAAGTGTCAGGTCAGCACAAGCATGATGCTCCTACAGCATGAGCTAACACCTTGCTGCTGCCTGTCTCATCCAGCAGCTACCTGCAAAAGACATGCTATTAAAACAGTCCAATTTCCTCTCAAAAGCAAATGGGTCTTCTCTAGCTCCATTACAAATTACAGGAAAACAAGCCCAGCTGTGTCAAATGCTTATTAGCATTTGTTTTGTAGGTGTATAGGAGCATAAACGAAATTAGCTGGAAATAAGAGGAAAAGGTCCACACAACTACCTTGCTTTATGGATGCAACACTGAGCTTCTCCGATTCAATTAATTAATTTTAATTAACTAAATGTTTAATTTAGATGCATAAACAGTAAAGTGCATATAGTTCCTATTTCCTTTGCGCATTTAAATGCAGCATTTCTGAAATTCAACCATATTTCCATCTCTGAGACAGAAAGAAAAAGTTGTGTGACAAAACAGTTTCTGAGATCCGTTTCTGAAACGATGCAAGACCAGTGCAAGAAGCAAGTGGAATTGAGAACCACAAAACTGCCAGAAGTGAGTTTCAAATTGCTGTTAAAACATTCACTCCCACCACTTTGTCCCAAGCACATGATCGAAGTGAAAGTCACAGTGGCATCCTCTGATCTGCAGCCATGAAGTGACCAAATTGGGCCTTGTAATTTTCACAGTGCTAAAGCCTGCTCATTAATTCCAACCGAGGAGAAATCTCGTCGATTTCTCTAAACCAAAAAACCCAGACTAAAACAAACCAAACCGGAAAAAAAAAAAAAACAACCCCCCCAAACAAAAAACAAAACAAACCCACCAAAAAACCCCAACACAACAACAATAACAAAAACCAACCAAACAAAAAAACCCGAAACAACAACAAAAAAAAAACCCCAAAACCAAGCCAAAACACCAAAACCCACCAACGCCTACTACTGTCACACGTTTCTCTCCCCTATATACACTTTGCGTACTCTCGCGCGAGCCTAAGTTTCTTTTCACAGCAAGCAGAATCTCCCCTTTATCCGCCTCCGGGCTCACACCGAACACTCCACAGCCTGCAGACGGGGTCACCCGCGGGCCGGGCGTGCCGAACGCCACACAACCCCTGCCCTGCCCCAGTGCCTCGAGCTGCCTCCACAGCCCCGGCTCCCCTCCGAGCCGCCGTCGCGCCCCGCCCGGGTGAAGCCCTTCTGCCGCCAGCTCCCCGTGGGAGTGCGGGAGAGAGGGCAGGAAAAAAAAAGTTTCTTGTTTAGTTTTTGGTGGGTTTTGGGGTTTTGTTTTGTTTGTTTGTTTGGTTTTTGTTTTTTTTTTTTTTGTCAAAACAGGGCTCTTCTCTCGCCCTTTCTGGGCCAGGCCGGGGACAGGTTCGGCGTGAAGGGCCATGTGCCGAGGGGCGCCCCCTCCCAGCAGCAGAGCCCCGGAGGATTGGTTTTCCCTCCCCCGGCCGCCAGGGCTGAGGGGCTCTCCCGCCGCCGCTCTCGCACCCACCTTTCTGCGCCTCGGTGCCGCGCAGCAGCAGCAGGAGAAGGAGGAGGCTGGGGCGGAGCAGCGAGGCCGCCCGGCGGGTCCCCGTGGGGAGCGGCCGCACCGGGCTCACCATACCCCGCGGCGTGGCCGGCGCGCCCGGCGGTCCCAGGGCATCGCGGGCTGTGGGGCGGCCGCGCAGGGCCGCGTCTGAACGCTGTGCTCCCGCCAGCCCGCCCGTCCCACGCGGCCGACCAACCGCTTCCGGGGGCGCGGGGGACCGCTCCGCTTCCTGCCGCGCCCTCCGCCCTGCACGGCCGACCCCAGGCGCAGCGGAGCCCCCGGCGGCGGTGGCTCCGGCGCGGCCCCGCCGAGAGTGAGGCCCCCTCCTTTCCCGCCCTGAGCCGCGCTCTCCCGGGCCGCCTGTGCGGGGTTTACAGCCCCAGACCGAGTCCCAGGGACCCAGCGCCTGAATTCCCGCTCTGTTCCACATCCGACCTCCTCTGCGAGCTGGTTACGAATATTTCAGGTTTTTGAGCTTTTTTTCCCTTGTAAAAGTAGAGATTAAGACAAAATTTCTGGGGAAAACTCAAACAAAAGCCCTTGGAAACACGAGTATTGCTGTTGTTAATAGAAAGGATAATCTGGTGTCACAGTGCTACACACGCTAACGTGAATTCAGCTCTAGATGTGGGAGGGCTTGGCTATGAGCTATGTCCCAAGCCATTGCAGCTTTGGCCCTTGTCCCCCAGCTTTTGAGCACGCACCATGTGTGATTGGAGAGCTTTCCAGCTGTTGTGCTGTAGGACTTTAGGATGAAATTGTTCTCCACTTTTCCCGAACAGCTCTATGGCACAGATACTGGTTCCTGGCCAGGAGTGTCCAGTACTGGCCCCACCAAAATGGCAGGAAAACTGTCTCAGGAGCCTGTTTTACCCAATCTACAGAGTTGCTTGAAGAAGTATTTAGATTATGTTTTGTAATTGTTTTAACATTACTATTCCTTATTAAGATGCTGAAAACTTAACTATGTCCAAGTCAATGCCAATAGCTTATTTAAGGCTTCGTATAAGGGCTGCTATAGCCTGTTGACAAAGAAACATGGAGGGCACTACCTTTCCTTCCTTGAGCATCTCATCTCATACCACTTGTGCCAAATCTTAGAAGATTCCAGAACAGATTTGGATGCTCAGACTAAAAACAGGCAGAATTTTGTTACATGTTTTTTGTTTGGCCCATAGTTGTGCCACAGCTACCAGAAGGTGGCTTCTCATATAATTAGGGAATGATAAACATGAGCATTTTATAACATTTCATATTTTTCCCCTTTTGAAACCTTTTAATGACATGGGAAGAGACCCCAGTGAAAGCAAAGTCAAGGAAGTGTATTACAGATGAATCTTTTTAGTCATCTTGTATGATGTAATAGCCACCAAGACATCCTGCAACACATAATGGAAGGTGAATCAAAAATAATTTCTATGTGTAGCTTTGTCTTCCATTCACCAAACACAGAAGTTCATGCCATAGGTCACGTGAAGCAGTTATGTCACTACAATAACATCCTTTCTGTACTACAGGGACCACATTCCTAAGACCACCAGTCATTGGTGGTATTTGCTGTGTACTGGAAAAATCACTCCTTGAGTAATTTATGGCTTAATGGTGCCATGCATTAAGAGGAGCATCTGAACATGTTACATGTAATAGTTTCTGGTGGGCCTGACAGAGGTTTCCTCCTGTGTTATGTTCTGTTGTCAAGGTATTTTGTGAACTTGATTTAACTATTCTAAATTTAGGCCAAATTTGCCTAATCATTCTTAGAAGTTTATCCCAAAGCTACTTTCCCTGACTACAAATGGTTTTGTGGACCCTAGCTTACATATTTTTCAAAGGGAGCACCACCATCCTGACAGAAGCAAAAATAAACTATTAAAGGTTATACACCTCAAAAGACTCAAAGATTTATAGAATCTACAGAGCCCAAGGATTACCAATGCAACGGTTTGAAAGACTTGTCTTAATACATGGTTTTCACGTGTACTATATGTTAGAAATAATTCATGCTATAAAAGAATGTATTTTATAAAGATTGTGAAATCCAAACGAGTCTCTGACCACAAGCAGCCAGAGAGGCAGATGTCTATTCAAACTCCGAAATTCCTGAAGGCGGCCAGATAACAATTGGCATTTAGCATATAATTAGACACACCCAGCATGATGATCACCGTTATCCCGAGTCATTGGAAGACCTCTAAGAGCGATCATCACCCTGTTGATAACATTGATCAAGATAGCCAAAGTCACCAGAAAGATACATGTGAATACATGACTTCTCGGGATTTGATCAACGCTGGATATCAACCAGGAAACGGCGATTGTCCAGCTCTGCACAGTGAAAGAACCAACTATGAATATGCAGAGTTACAGAAGAAACTTGGACTCCTTCGCCTCGGGCATTATAAACTGTATAAAACATCCCCGCTAGAAGTGGCTCTCGTGAATGAGGGGGGATTCCATGCAATAGAGGTTGGATCCAGGTTCACCCAGTGCTGATCCTGGGCTCGACCCTGTCTCTTTGGCTGTGGTGGTTTTGAGGACCGTATTTTGGTTGCGGAAAAAGATAAATAAATCTTTTAGCATTTTTGATAATTTGGCTTTCGATTGATCATTTATAACACATGTAATAGAGCAATCTGAAGAATTAGATAAATCCAGATGGTAACTACAGCTTTCAGAATCTTTCTTCTGAGAAGATTCCAGCACAAAATGAATTTAGGTACACCAGCTGCAGAGTACTGCATATTTTGGTCTGCGAGAGTTCCCGGGCAGCTCCTCTGGGGCAAAAAATTGTGTAAGAAAGACTTGATTTTAGTTGGTGACTTAGAACTGTCACTGCCATCAAATCAAAATGGATACAAAATTAAAATGTTGTGGGAAGCAAACACAAATATAATAACATCATACAAGTCTCATAAGGCAGATTGCCAATACCTCTTAGGAAATCATCACAAATATTGTTTTTTAATATGGTAAGACAGAAAACCAAACCAACTCAGTGCTGATAGAAGAATGTTTAGCCAACTAAGCATTTCTGTAATGTTTCCTTTCCATTGTGAGTAACTTCTAGAGGTAACTGAAACTATCATCTCCACCTGGTTCTCTCACTTCCCTCAAAAAACTTCTGAGTGCTGGGCTTCTTTCCCACCATAGCTCTCTAGATTTTACATTCTTTTGTTGCATTTTGAAAGCTGAATTCAGCTCGAGGGCAGGGCTGCTATTCAGACAGAGCCCCACCAGAGCAATTCCAAGGTCTTGCATCTGAGAAGGAATAGCCCCATGCAGTAGTACAGGCTGGGAGCTGTTTGGAAGCAGAAAAGGACCTCTGTGTCCTAGAGGGTAGTTTGAATGTGTGTCAGCACTGTGCCCTTGCAGCCAAGGTGGCCAACAGCATCTTGAGCTGTATTAACACAAGGGCCAGGGGAGCAGTCTTTCATAATACATCATCTCATCACATCACCTCAACCATGTCACTGGTTTGAGGCTCCTTCCAGTACAAGAGCAATATTGACACATGGAATAGAGTCAATCAATAAGCCTCCAAAACAGTCAGGCACTGGACAACATGATGCATGTGAAGAGGCTGATAGAGCTGCATATTTTCAGCTTGGAGAAAAGGAGACCTTGCTTCTTACAACTACTTGACTGAAGGACACGACTGGAAAATGGAATCAGCCTCTTCTCATAGGTGCACCACGATGGCACAAGAGCCAACAGCCAACAAATTGCAGCACAGTAAATTATATATTCTAGGTAAAAAGGAAAAAGCGTACCATGAGGATGGTCAAACATTGGACTTGGTTGCTCAAAGATGTTGTAGAACCTCCATATTCAGAGATGTTCAGGACTTCCTTAGCCCTGATCAACTTGATCTGATGAGACCTGTTTGAGCAAGGAGTTGAACTAGATAACCCCTGAAGGTCCCTTCTGACCTGTTATGACTGTATGATTCTAAGGCACCAAGTGATGTGCTATGGGTGAAAGTCCTATACTTCCAGGTCTAGATGTTCTAGAACCTAGCTTTTGTTGCTCTTGGCAACTTTTAAAAATCTCTTTTGGAATTTGTAGGTTTTGTTATAGCTTTCAGTAAAAATCATTCTACTCCTCTCTTTGCTCTAATTTTTTCTTTGCTCCAGTTTTTATTGCCTATTATGCTGGTTATTTTTTAAGAATAACAACAAAGTCTTAGTTGCAGAATGGGTTTAAATTCATCCTTTTAGAAAGGAAAATGGATATTGATTATATATGACTCACATCAATGTACATAATTAGTCTCATGCTCAGAAACAATTATAAAGCCACCATTACATATTTACCTGAGGTTCATTATTAATTCACTTCAGATAGTGAACATAAAACAGATTTGACACCCTAGAGTTATTTGGTTGCTGAGTGGTTTGTGTTTTTCAAAGAGAATAAACACTTAACATTTAGTTCTGGATTATTTTAGTAAGAAACATCTTAATATTACTGTGCTGAAAGTCATCTGGGCAAAACAGTAGCATAAATTCCAAGAATAATTTTTTATTTTTACTGCACTGTTTATATGAAACAATTCAGGGATGCTGGCGATAAGAAAATAGCTCTTTTTTCTTATTTAAACACTGTAAATAGAGAAGGAAAATATTTGGGAGGATCTCTTACTGTCTTCTGCTCTTGAACAAGTTCATGTTTATCAGATCAATGGCCAGTACTACTAAGATCCTTCAAGCAAGAACAGTTAAAAGAATATGAAAGACTAATTCCATCTTATAACTGAGGGTCTTACACATTTAAACAAAAGCACTATTTCAAAGCATCAAGCAATTTAAATTCTCAGGCTACAGTGAATCCTGTGGCTCAGTGAAAACTGAAGGAGGAGCCTATGATTACTATAGGATTAATTAAGCACTTAAGCACAGGTAAAATTTTAGTCATGGCTTTAGTTTCTGTGGGAATTAAGAGCATACCTAAGTCTGTATCCATTTTGCTTAATCAGGAACTGTGAATCTTCTACTTCAATTATTTCCATACATTTCCTCTCTATTTCATAGTTAAGATACTGCTCTTCAAATTCTCTTTAATGTATTGCATTTTTGTCAGGATTAAGTTTTGTCTTTTAGCTTTTCTTCTTGCATGCAAAGCCTAGTTTGAAACAATCTTTCATGACTTGCACCTGCTCCAAATTCTGTATCTTGTCTGTATTGTTCTAGCTCTCTTCCCTGCCTGCATTCTCATTTGTTATTAGCTCTGAATTGATTTAGTCCCTGTACCAGGTTGAATCATTATTTGGTTTACACTGATTTCTGCTTCCAACCTCATTGACCAATGGCAAATAGAAAAACTTTAGATATCAGGCTCCTCAGATGCTGCAGCTTTTTACTGATACATTTACATG
Organism: Emberiza elegans; assembly: GCA_024865655.1. Classification (NCBI taxonomy): domain Eukaryota; kingdom Metazoa; phylum Chordata; class Aves; order Passeriformes; family Fringillidae; genus Emberiza; species Emberiza elegans. The sequence goes on along the minus strand of JALJVW010000243.1, from coordinate 7,233,941 downwards.
CTTGAGGAGAACAGATCATATTGATGATGAGGAAAATAATTAAGAGCACCCTTTCTTTTGTCCTTTTGAAAGATAGGAATTTGAGTGTGGCATGTTTCAGGGATTTGTATCCAGTCTAAAGAAAATACTATGTCCATACATCACTGTCAGAGACCAATGTAATGTTTAGTTGTAATATATTTCTGCCTAATGCTGTCTACAGGGGAGCCTCAAATGTCAACAGAACCTTGAGGTGAGACTATACTGTAACAACCTGGGAGGACAATGTCTGGAAGCTGAGATCTAAAAGGAAGAGCTTCAAGCAAATTTTCTGTTTCAAAAATGATGCAAATGAGATTGGTAATTTCCTTAGCAAATAAATTAATTTGTTTCAAGAATTTGTACTTTGCCTGTTCTTAAAATTGTGACTTGGGGTATGAAATTGTTGATATCAGCTCTTTCTCTTCCAGATAAAGAAACTGCAGAGCAGCTTGATTTTGTCTGATCTTTTGTTGGTGTCCCACCAACACAAACTGAGCTGAGCTTAGCTGCAACCATATCAGCACAGTGAAGAGTAAAACAAACTGTAGTGAAAGGAAGAGAATCAAAATGTGAAAATATATTCTAGAAAGACCAGATTAATGATGAAAATCTTGATATTCTTTGTGCAGATTTAAGTAATGTGCTGCTGATGGACAGCCCTAACTGGTGCTGGTGAAATTCAGAGCTGGAACTGCAGGCAAAAATGACTCAACTTCAAACAAATTGTGTCGCATTTAATTGAAATAGCAGAGAATTATAATTTTAAATGGAAGAAAGCCTGAAAATATTAAAAGCTTTAAAGAAAATATTACACTTTGCTAATAAAGACATACAAAAATACTAGAGCTCTTGATCAAATTTGAAGAAGAAATAGGATTGTTTTATGTGAGATCCAAGTTTTCTGCACAGGGCTAATTCTTCTCTCTGGAGAACTGCATGGCCAGTTACTAAAAAACCCGCAAACTTGGGAGTTTTTTCTGTTATTGCAAGCACTTGGATGTGCTGGCAAGAAATCTGTGCAAGGATTTCAAGAGTCAAAATCCAAATTAAATAATAAGAGAGATAGAGACAGATAAATTATGCTACAAAAGGGTAGGTTTCTGGCCCTTTTGATTGTTAAAATAATTTTAAAAGATTCCAAAATCAACCACAAAGTTTGATAAAAACAAAAGATAAAAGAAAGACTCCCTGGCCCTGCATCTTCTTTAAATAGTATTGTCTTTTCAAGCCTAGTTGTTTTTTTTGGTTTTTTTTTTCTTTTAAATATGTGACTGGCAATACTCAGTTCTCCAGTCTCTTTGCATTTTCAGCTGTAGGGGGCAAATGACACCCACTCCTCTTGAGGTGCAACACCACAACTTCTGTGCCAACACAGGCCCTGAAGTTTTTTTTGGGCAAGACTTTGTGAGAAAGATGTGAGTTGTTGGATAAGATTGCAACCTCGTAGGGTCAATCTCTCCTGTGAATGAGATAGGAGTAATACAAATGTTAGTGAAAATGGATTTGGAGAGACTCCTGAAGTACTTGGACAGCCAGTTGCAGCAGATGGGAAGGAAATGGTTCACTATATCATATCTCATGGGCAAATGTAAGGGGAAGGAATTACCATGTTGAATACCAGAAGGTTGGAGCAGTAACTCACATGCATCCTGAGACGAGGCCCAGCAACACAGATATGCAATGTTTTCCCGGGAAGTCCTGGACTGAGTGTGTATCTGCAATAATTCTGTTAATGCACAGATAGAGGAAGCATGGCAACGCAGCTTGCTCTAGCAAAAATAAAAGTTAGGGAATCCTGGTCAAAAAGGTTGAATAAGTATGGAATCTCTACTTCTCGTATATTTCTAAATGTTAGGAATTAAAGTCTGCAGCTGCTTGTATGTTGAGAAGGAAAAGAGTGTCTTTCCAGACAGAAATATAAATAAATATATAAAATATATACATAATATATAAAATGTATATTTTACATTATATAAAATAATAGATATAATTTTATATACATACACATATATTTATAAAATAAATATAAACTAAATATATACATATAATATATAAACATATTTTAAGCAGAATGGCTCAGTAAAATGTTGCAGATCAGGAGGGTCTTTTTGTTAGGTTGGTGGCCATTAAGTACATGATTATATTTCAGTGTAAGATGAAATCTTCCTGTTTGGAGCCCAGTTAAGTCCATGAGGGTATCAAAAATGGGGATGACTTTGGTGGTAAGTTATATACTGAGATATAAGGTCCAGTCTTTTAAACGGCTTCACAGCAACGGGAGAAAGGAGGTGAACTAAAAGAAGCCCTTCTTTCAGCATGACCGTGAAAACCTCCTGCAGCCTCCCATGTAAGCTGTAACAACGAAAATCAATCAGCAATATTGAAGTGCTTCTTTTATCACCTCCAGTATCCTTAGGCAGCAATAGCACCTTGTCATGGTTTGAGCCTGGCAAAATGCCAGTGCCCCCCATGAAAATACTTTCTCTCTGGTACTTGCTGTGAGATGTGCCTAGGAATAAGCAAAGCAGTCTTCTACTTAAAACTATAGAAAACAGAACTTTATTAACTACACACTACAATAGGAAAGAAAAGAAAGGAAAAAAAACTACACACAAGGGAAAATGAAAACCCTGCAAACACATTTCTTCCTCCCCCCACTAAATTTCCAACACATAACATCTCCCAAATCACTGACTCTCTGTCTATCACCACTCAGATAATCAAGTCTCAATTTATCAAGAGGAGAGGAGTCTTTCTTGCGCCATGGTGACCTCTTCTTTTTCTATGTCCAGTGCTCTCACTACTGAACAGGGACCAGAGCTGCTTCTAGGGTTGTCTTTTTAAGGATTCCATCGTCCCACTCCAAGAAAAGGCACAGTCTCCATTTTGGGACATCTGTCTCCCCATTATTTCACTTCTTGGGCCGGGAGGCTCCCACACTGCCTTTTTAACTCTGGGATCCGGTGGCTCCCCCTGAAAACAGTCTCTGAATTACAGGAAACATGGTTCTGTCCATAGCTATACAAGAAGAGTCCAGCCAAAGCTACTCCATCATCTCTTCTACTTAAGGTTCTTCTCTCGCTTCCTTGTTCAAACTTTCATCTCAACTTACTCAGTTCCTTCTTCATCTTCTACTTCATCTCCTCTCCAGGAAAAGTCAATGTTCTGCAAAGTTTTCATTCTCTACAAAAGGGTTAAAAGCTCTCACACACGGCTGGACACATCTCTGCACGGCCTCCCCCCATTCCGGCATTCCCCCCCCTTCTCTGCTGTCGGGCTGCGCGGCCAGCACAGGATATCAAATTTCAAGATAACAGTTCAGTCTCGGACGCTGGCACTTTCTCTCACTCTCTCTCTCTCTCCTGGAGAGGCTGCCCGATGCTTCTGGTATTCTTCCTCCACCCTTCCACCCTTTGGGGGGGAGGGGACCAGGCCAGGCCTACCCCCATTCCAGTCCAAGCCCAGGCCTACCGCGTGGCTACCCCTCCCCCTGCCCAACCGGGACAGCTGGAGCAGGGGGAGAGGTCCTTCCTCTTCTACGCCGAAGTCCCAAGAGAGCTTCCCAGGGGCAGAGCTCTGCTTTTAACCCTTGTGTGTTCTCAGAGGCGTATCCAACTCTCAGTGGTCAAAACAGGTGTCAATCGCAAATCTACATCTCAATTGGACTGACACACTCACTCCCAGAAACCCACTTCTCTCAAACCAGGACATTCCACCCTTCGCCTCTGAGAACACACTTTCCAACATTACTAAAACTATATACACTTCTACAAGACAAATACATGCTTTGTTCTTATTCCTTTTTGGCTCCATCTCACAGCCTTATCTTATCAACTTATCTTATCTCGATTCCCGGTCAGGGAACCAAAAATGTCATGGTTTGAGCCTGGCAAAATGCCAGTGCCCCCCATGAAAATACTTTCTCTCTGGTACTTGCTGTGAGATGTGCCTAGGAATAAGCAAAGCAGTCTTCTACTTAAAACTATAGAAAACAGAACTTTATTAACTACACACTACAATAGGAAAGAAAAGAAAGGAAAAAAAACTACACACAAGGGAAAATGAAAACCTTGCAAACACATTTCTTCCTCCCCCCACTAAATTTCCAACACATAACATCTCCCAAATCACTGACTCTCTGTCTATCACTACTCAGATAATCAAGTCTCAATTTATCAAGAGGAGAGGAGTCTTTCTTGCGCCATGGTGACCTCTTCTTTTTCTATGTCCAGTGCTCTCACTACTGAACAGGGACCAGAGCTGCTTCTAGGGTTGTCTTTTTAAGGATTCCATCGTCCCACTCCAAGAAAAGGCACAGTCTCCATTTTGGGACATCTGTCTCCCCATTATTTCACTTCTTGGGCCGGGAGGCTCCCACACTGCCTTTTTAACTCTGGGACCCGGTGGCTCCCCCTGAAAACAGTCTCTGAATTACAGGAAACATGGTTCTGTCCATAGCTATACAAGAAGAGTCCAGCCAAAGCTACTCCATCATCTCTTCTACTTAAGGTTCTTCTCTCGCTTCCTTGTTCAAACTTTCATCTCAACTTACTCAGTTCCTTCTTCATCTTCTACTTCATCTCCTCTCCAGGAAAAGTCAATGTTCTGCAAAGTTTTCATTCTCTACAAAAGGGTTAAAAGCTCTCACACACGGCTGGACACATCTCTGCACGGCCTCCCCCCATTCCGGCATTCCCCCCCCTTCTCTGCTGTCGAGCTGCGCGGCCAGCACAAGATATCAAATTTCAAGATAACAGTTCAGTCTCGGACGCTGGCACTTTCTCTCACTCTCTCTCTCTCTCCTGGAGAGGCTGCCCGATGCTTCTGGTATTCTTCCTCCACCCTTCCACCCTTTGGGGGGGAGGGGACCAGGCCAGGCCTACCCCCATTCCAGTCCAAGCCCAGGCCTACCGCGTGGCTACCCCTCCCCCTGCCCAACCGGGACAGCTGGAGCAGGGGGAGAGGTCCTTCCTCTTCTACGCCGAAGTCCCAAGAGAGCTTCCCAGGGGCAGAGCTCTGCTTTTAACCCTTGTGTGTTCTCAGAAGCGTATCCAACTCTCAGTGGTCAAAACAGGTGTCAATCGCAAATCTACATCTCAATTGGACTGACACACTCACTCCCAGAAACCCACTTCTCTCAAACCAGGACACACCTTCATTTTTATGTCAGTGAGCAGTGTTCTCTAGAATGTAGTTAAAGTTTCAGTAATGACTTATATTCAGTCTGCTGTAATAAAGGCCAGATGATCAACTCTGTTATGCAAATGGAAGCATGGAAGCAAGGAAGACCTGAACTTGAAATGGCAGAAGGAACAAATGCCATTCTCTTCATGGGGCTGCTTTTCTTCATCCCTTGATCTTTCAGTAGTTATTTTGCCTGCAAATTCTTGTTCAAGGGGAAGGATACAGTCAGCTGGAAGGTGATGAATCCTGTTAGAAACCACTTAATGTCACAACTGAGACTGATATTAAAGGTGTCCAGTAAGTAAAGGCCTTGTTACTTTTAGGCTTTTAGTGTCTATAAACTCTCAATAGTTTAAGCAAACAGGTTGCAATGCATCGGTTGTTAAGACAGAGGCTTATTTTAATAACATGCAAGTAAATCAGATACCTATGCTTAGGGAAAGAAATACAATCTACATGTAATTAACAGAAAATATACTTAATATAGGCCATAGTTTAGGTATATTTATATGCCATTGTTGTTTTACATTTGTCTTTCTAGAGATGTGAATAAAATATTGAACTAAATATTAGTCATACCCTTCAAAAGCAGACAGTGACTGTGGACCTCCAAGGCTGAACCCATTCTCTTCAGCATAAGCTAAACAACCAAGCTCCCAGGAATTTGTGAGACAAGAATAGTTGTAAAGTAAGAGTTTTTCCCCACCAGCAGACTCATGTAAATACAATTGTGTCATTCTAGCTGATGTAGCTTACATTCAAACATTGTATGCCATAAAAATGATAGTATAATACTTCTGATATTTAAATATTACAAATACTAAAAATTATTTTATAAAATCTGTTTTGGAGATTTAATACTGGGTGTTAGAGAGTCACTTGGGAGGCAAGACCTCAGCCTTAGGGAAGGCTGTAAGATCTGAAAGCATTGTGAGTAATCATATCTGGCATCCACTGAAATTCAGTTTTACCTGCATGGGATTAATGCATGCATTTTTGATTTTCTTTCTTCTTTTTGGCAAGGATGAAGAAAGAATTCTGGGGAAAAACAAACAAAAACAAACACCTCACGTGTGAATTAACAAATTGATGTATTGATATTTTTATATCTACATATAAAATTAATACATTACTAAATTAAATACAATTAATAACTCCATTGAATTTTCAGAAGGTAGGGAGATAAGGAGATAATAATTTTATTTCTATCTGTGAGAGTAGCATATTCAGGATCTTTTTCCCAGGACAACAAATAATGTAGGCTTGCAGCCTCCATTTTTTAATGTAAAAACTCTGGTTTTGAATACATCCTGAGCTTTGGAAAACTTCATACCTCACTTAAAATTCATGGCAAAATGTTTCTGACATTTATATCAATACTCTTGATTCTCTTCTGCCAGCTGTAGTCCTCCTTCAGTGGAATAATTTCTGAAGTTTAGCCCATGTTGGAGAAAAATGCTTATGTATGGCTTATTATTCCTTTTCTTGCTAACATTTAGTTTTCTTCCTAGGTCTATTTACCCAGATTTTTTTGAAGAACATTTTCCTTCACACTCTCTATTGAGCTTGAAGTTTGTGGTTTCCATTTCACACCTAAAGAGGGATTTGCATGCCTAAAACATTCTTTTTTTACATCTTACTGCCTTAATGAAAAGATATTACCTCTCCCTACAGCACTTGCCTGCATGCCTCCTGAGAGAAAAAATGCAAACTGTAATGACAGCACCCCACAACTGGCTCAACAAGGAAACCTTCACAGAAAAGATTACCCCTACAGTGAGCCAATGTTTTGCCTAGTCTGACACGTCAGGTTTTGACCCTGTGCTTCTAATATAAAGCTCTCCCAGAAGAACTGAATCAAAATACCTCAGCTTAATCAACATCATGTTTATGTATAAGACAGACTTATTGACCTTTTGGTAGGTGACCTAGTAATAAAAGCAAGGCCTCAAAGGATTTTCCCCTTCATGCTCAGTATGGGCCAACAGGCCAATATAACATCTGCTCAGTATGTGTTGCAAAGCAAATGAACAATGCTGACACCATTAATCAGCTTGTCCAAGTGAATAAAATTTCAAAAGCTGATGTAAAAGCTTGGCTTTCAAAGCAAAAATTTCATGTGGATCTGCATGTGTTCATCTAATGATGGATTAGTTAACCTTGAGAGATGAAGTATTACTCCAGCCCTATGTTTGAGGGGGCAGTGTATGTAAGTCTGACAATATACAGAGAAAGATTGTAAAGAAATTAGAGATATGGGAAGTAGTTTTACAAAAACTGATCACCTGCCCATTGGTGCCTCAAACTTCAGTGTGTGATATTAAACATAATGAATAAAAAACACCTTGTTTTGAGTCCTATCCACAGGCTGTAAGCTGTGATTAAATGTATGTTGGTTTCATTCACAGAACTGTTAAAATTCGGGTAGCATTTTTTTCTTCCTTTCCCTCCTTTGCTGGGCCACAGAGAGGAACTGTACATCAGAAAGAAAAATTACCTGGAATTAATTTCAGTGGAATAGATCAAAGCTGTGCAGCAGCAATTTAAATCTGGGGTTATATTATGAGTGAAAATTCAGGAAAAGTCAGTAAAAGGATCTGATAATTTCTTATTTAATGAGGAGTAGAACATCTCTCAGGGAAAGAGAAGGTAGGGAACACAGACACATGGAAGCCACACAGGGAAGATACAGATGGAAAACTCTGTTAGCCAGTTTAAAAATGTAGGCCCTATTCTATTGCTTTGTCAAACCTGCTTTTAAAAGTCCAAGACTTTTCTGGTTCTAAGATTCCCTTTGGAAGATGTTTCCAGACTGTAGTGTATTTTGGTCTTAGTATATTTTTTGCTGATAACCTTTTTTTTAACCTGAATTTCTTTCCATAATTACTAGCACACTCCTTTGCAATACAATAAAAATTCACATCCCTCAGCAACCATCACTGCCTTTTTTTAGGACCTGATTCTCTTATTGTCTTCTCAGAATATCATGCCCAGAACTTAGTCCATTGAAAATTATCAGGATTATTCAAGTGGCAGGGCTCTAGCCTCAAAGAATAAAGTGGGCATTACTGGAATTGGTAAAATGTGTCTTTAGGAAAACTGAGATGTTTTTTCATTGTGGAGAAAAGACTATATATTGAATGCATCAGTCTCTTATTCACTATAAATCAGAGACTGGGTAAAGAGAGTGCCCATCACATGAACTGAAAGATGTGCTGTTCTAATAGAAGAAATACATTCCTTTTCTGTTGTAATTTTTCATTTAGCTTAGGATGGAAAAAGTTTGAGAATTTACTGAAAAAATGCTGCTAAGTAAGGACTGTGTCTTTGCTCCAACTCGCTACAACAGTAGAATAAAATAATTTTGGGTCTGAGGATTATGAGTTACATCAGATCAATAAACTTAGTATAGTATACAAGGCTTTAGAACATGTTGCAAAGGAAAATCTTCTACAAGGCATAAAGGTAGCAAAACATAGGATAAAATAGAGTTTGGGTTTATGAAAGAAATGGATTCTGCTGCCATTGTTTTAGACAGCAATCAGCTTTTTTTAGGGAAAGAAAATACAGTGCATTTATCATGACTTATGTATTCTCATACAGTTCATAAATTAAAGTGGAAAATATATGAAATGGCATAGGAATCACCTGACTATGTGAATAAAAATGAGTATAGTAATAGCAAGAGCATTTGGCAAGGAGAGTAGGGGAAAGAGAGAATGGGCATTTATCACTGAGAGTTCAAGGAAGATTGCAGAGACACATCTTCCAGGACTGTTTATGGAACTCAGTATTATAAAATACTCTCATGGATGGCCTTGGCAGAAAGAATAGGAGGAAATTAATGAAATCTGCTGATGATACAGAGGGAGGCACTTTTAGTATAGTGATAAAATATTGTATAAGGAGCGGGAAAAGATTATCATACAAGAAAGATTGCATTATAAGTCAGGAGTAATAGAAATGTGATGAACTACAATTAAAAAGACTAATAAGAATTTCTCATTTAAGTTGGCAATTTATCATTTGAAGGCAGGGAAAATGACCTGATTGTTCGGTTAATGGCCTAACTATGAGATATGACTGACAGGAAGATATGAAAAAGACAAATGTATTGCTCAGCTAAGAGATTAGATATTTTAACAGAGATGAAGAAATATTAAATTAATTTTATTTAAAATAATAAAATGTCTCCTGGAGTGAGTCACCATTATTAAAGGAATTAACTTGATCTGAATTGGGTACACAGAGAACACCTTCAGAGATGGGGTCCTAGGCTGCTCAGGAGACTGGATTCTACATTTGTGAAGAACCTATCTGGATAAGGTACCTAAATGAGTGATGTTCAAATGAGCAAATATGTAAGGCCATAGATAAGAGGAATTTGTTCTTCATTGCACAAGATGGTACTGGCAAAAGCAGAGGTAAAGCATTTCTGAAGATTTCTAAAGAGCAGAGCGTGCATTTACCAAACTGGATTTCTGATATTAGAGGTGCAACAAGATTAATGATGTTTTTAAAGGACAGTCAACAGTTTGTGAGTAGGTTTTTATAAAATCTTATTATAAAATAAGATTTATATTTATATTGTTTATAAATCTTATTGCTATAGCAGCTAATTACACTTTGTGGACCTCAAGGTTTTTATACAGAACCTCACAACCTTTTTTCCCTGCGCTTTCTTCCAATGGAAAGCAAAAAAAAGCAAAGAGGAAGAAAGACTTTTAAAGTTGGCACTGCTGTTTAGAACTGAGGAGCCTACTTAAATATAAACAGTTTGAAACACTCTCTATGGCCTCAAAAAGCTGTAAGTAGTGTTTAGGTTCCCCTCGGGCTCTAGTGAATTCACTACTTGTTCTTTGACTCCTCAATACCTCTTTGCATTGTTCTGTAGAACTCCCACTCCTTGTTATAGTGCTCATCTAAGTTGAACTTCTTCTGGTGAGACTCAAATAGTTCTTGTCTAGGCTGTGTTCAGGCACAATTTTGAGTGAGTTTGGAAATTCTACAACATCCTCTGATAAAGGAGAAGGTGGATCAAGTCAACTTGCGGAACTCAAAGCCGTTCAGCTGGTCCTGGACATTGCAGAAAGAGAGAAATGGTCAAAGCTCTTCCTCTGCACTGATCCATGGATGGTAGCCAACGCTCTGTGGGGATGGCTGGAGAGGTAGAAAGAAGCTAACTGGCAGTGTAGAGGAAAACCAATTTGGGCTGCTGAAGAGTGGAAAGATATTGCTACCAGGGTAGGGAGGCTACCTGTGAAATTCCGCCATGTCCCCAAGAGTAGAGCCAATGAGGAGCACCAAAACAATGAACAGGTAGACCAGGCTGCAAAGATAGGGGTGTCCAATATAGACCTAGAATGACCATGTCTGAACATGGTCTACTGATGATATCAGATGCTCCCTTGGCTTTTGCCTTCCCAAGGCAACAGGTCCCTGTTTTAGCTTTCTTGACCTAACTGTATTCATTTTGAGAGCTACCAAGTGTCCCCCAAACAGACACTAACCCAATCATGGCCAGACAATGACAGCTCCTCCAGTAGAGCTGTGCTAGTCTGGAATGCCGTCAGTTGAATTTGGGATTCCTAAAATCATGGTTAGAAGAATAAGGCAGAGACATATGCACAAATTTGCTTTCCACACATCACCCTTAGAAAAGCTCCAGCAGAGATGGGGAAAGTAATTCAAAGACGTGTCCTTGTAAACTGCAGTGCCAAGCTCACTGAACTGGACTGCTGGTAATTAACTCTGCTTGATTAACAGTGATTACTTCCACTCTGTTGGCTTCATCTTCCCCTCCTTGGGCCCCACAGGCTCTGCACATGTGTCCTGGTGTGATGCTGTGGCTGTTGTTTCTATAGTCTGTTCCCAAGCTGAGGAAGCACAATGTAAAGGTAACCAACAAACAGATATCAAAATGAAAATAAAATGAGAAAAAAAACAATCTGGACTTCTGTTATCACCACAAAATATTATCAGAAGGGAGTGTGAATGTATCTCAGACCTGCAAAATGAGAATTGCAAATTGAAATTTAAAAGAAATCTTTTAAAAGAAGTCAGATTTAAATAGAATGTAAGATCTGATTAATTAAAAATCATCATGTTAGATGTGTACCCAAGAACTCAGTATGAAACATTCTGGAATATTAGAAGTCTCACAACTCTTTCATTTATATTTTGATGAGTAAGAGTTTCTAAAAAAATATTTTGAGCATTGACTCAAACAGTCCAAAGAAGCTCTTCAGTTTCATACTCATTATAATATATATTTTTTCATATTCAGCTATTGGTAGTTATGTTTGCATGACAAACTTCTGTAATGGTCGGAGGGGCAGCCTGGGCTTATGGGATGAGTATGAGTAGAAATCAGAGTTAGAGGATTACTCTGCAGTGAGATGGTTAATTGTTCCATTTCTAAAGAGAATTTTTCCTTTCCAAATTTGCCTTCCATCCCTTCCAGATGATCAGAGCTCATCCTTCTCACAGTTAACACTAAAACATAGTTCAGTACACTGATGATGCTTGGCTGGCACTGTTAAAGGTATTTTAATACTCATACACACTTGAATGTTACTCACTTTGTAAGCTATTACCTCCCATTTTCTTGGTTATTTTTTTTTTCTTTTCAAGGGTGTGTGTGTTTGTTTGTTGGTTTGGTTTTTTATCTTTTAATCATAGCAGTTGCAACTAGTGTGGTGATTTACATCTTCTGGTGCAGTTTCCTCTTCTAGAATCTGTGTTCATTTACTAGATGTCTGCTAAGTGCTCTCTACAGAGACTTCCCTGACAACTTCCAAATTCCTTCCCATTCCCTTTTATATAGTGACTAATAAAAAGCAAGAGTCAAGACCACAAATCTTCAGCAAATTCCATTGCTATGGAATCACAATATACACAAACCTCTGATAGTATTTTGTATATAATTTTTCTTCTAGACAACTGCACACAGGGTCAGATGCCTTGGGAGTTTAAATCATTGTGTTTCCTATGTATTATCTAAGTGAGGAATTGCATGCAGGCACAGATTGCCTCCCATATTATCAGGAAGCATCTTGAAATTTGACCTATGTTTGAGAATGAACTTCTCTGCACTGAATTTCTCATGTAAAAATCCTGCCTGCTCACAATATTTGTCACCATAACTTTATTACCTGATCTACTTTTTATCAGCTTTCTAGATACTGTCTTAGTTTTTAATTATACTTTCACACCACTCTCATGCGTTCAAATCTATTTAACTATCTGGATCAATGTTCTGAAACAACTTCCTGAAACTCTCCTTAACAGTGCTCTCAAAGAAGGACCCAGGCCTGATTTACTTCCTGGAAAGAAAAAGAAACTCCACTGAAGTTGCTGGAGATCCACAGATTTCACAGGCCGATCCTTTATACCCTTTTTGATTCAGGAGTACCTAACAGCATTAAAATGTAGCAGCGTTGCTGTAGCTACAATAGGCTACAAAGGAAGTGACCTTTTTCTAGACCAGCTGGCAGAACTAGAAAAATCCAAACTGGTTTGCATATTACAAACGTTTTCTTCTGGATAGTTTTATGAAAGGCATGACTTTCTTAAAACTGTGCATGGTACTTAAGAGCAGCTCCTAAGTAATGGTTTTTCCTAGACCCACCCCGCACTGCTCATTTGATTGTTTACTAAACATTTCTAGACTTGTGAGAAAGGAGTTTTGTCTCCCATTGAATATGCGCTGCACTTATTCACACATTCCCAATCCCTGCTGCACCCTGTTATCTTCTATTTACATTCTGCTTTACATAAGCAGTTGTGTTGTATTATCTGATCATCCTCTTTCAAAACTCACCTCAAAAAAATTATTAGCAATTATTCCCCCAGGGATAAGGGGAAACCTGAAAAAATCCCTCAGCATTTCTTGTTTCACAATAAAATTTGGGTTATCCTTGTGTGGGATCCTGAGGAACCTCACAGCTTGTGGCGTGCTTCTAGAGAACATATGACCAGATCTGTGTACAATTTCTTGATATCCCATGCATTTTTCAAAACATCTAGTTTATAACTTCAATCAACGCAAATAGACATGCATAAATTAGTAGAAAATGTTTGTTCATGAGAAAGCAGTGTGCTCTGTATTTGTCAGGAACAGGCTGGAATTGTAGAATGTGTATTGCTCTGAGTAAGAATCCTGGAGTGAAAAGTTGAATCCTTCCTCAAAAGCCTGCTTGCTTGCTTTCCTTTTGTTTTTTTGGCTTAAGAAGGTTATTGACACAATTTGCTGAGCCTTCTTGCATTACTGTGAAAAGAATTCCCTCATCACAGAAAACCACACTCCTTCAGTTAGGAGACAGTAAAAGAACCAGCGCACAGTTTACAGAAATACTGCATTATAAACAGATTGTAAAACATTTTAATCTGTAATTTTGAGAATATAATTCTGTGATTTTCAGTGAAAGATTGAAAGGAAAAATTCTTATGATATAACAGCAGGACCAGATAATCGGCATATTTGCATTTGGGAAAGCTGTGGTCCTGTATAGCAATTTAGTAGGTTTCCCTCAACTAACTCTCAACAGAAATGATCAGTCTAAAGGAGATGCCTGCAGAATTTGTTCAAAAAAATCTGCTCCCTTAGAGAAAAGCAGAGTCTTCAGAAACTTGTCTGTTTACCACAGATCATTTTCAGCTAGAATCAATCTCCTGGTGCTTTGTAGACTGAGATTGCAATCTTGTTGGAAAACTGTCAGGAAGCTACAGAAACAATGAAATCTTTGGAAGGAAAGATGTACCCCGAGTGGATGGTAAAAAGACTTCATTGCCTGTGACTGCTCCACCTGTTTCAGGAACTGACTCAAAGACTTCTCCTCTTTCATGACTTGACTTTCTGCTGGGCTGTTGGCCAAGGGCCAGCACTCCAATTAGGCATGAGCTGGAAGAGGGCCCACAGGTCAGTGCCTTTCCCTGGACACCAAAGGCAGAGGTAAGATAAAATCATAGCTGAGTTCTTGCCAACATCAGACTGCAACTATAATTTTCTCATTCCTCATCTTTCACGATGTTGCAGCTGCATTTGTACATCTGAAAATTGGGGGATAGTAATGTGTGAAGCCTGAATGGACTTTTTCATGTATAGGAAACAACAGGGAAGAAGCTCTATTAGCAGGAGCAGCAAAAAATGGTGGAAGGACTCTCTTTGCAAAAGATAGCTTGGTGGATGGAGTTCACGTGACTGAAATAATTTCCATCTTTACAGCACGTTTTTGGAAGCACTGTAAACAACTTATTCATACAATTGCCATTGGAAGTAAGAAAGCAACATTCTTCTCATATTATGAATGGCAATATTGGAAAAAATAATTTGAAGGCACAGAAAACAGTGATAGAGCTGGGACTGGATAATCAAAACGTTAAGTGTTAAGTAATCAACTGCTGTACACCTCTTAAAGTCACATTTTCATTGAATTGGGCCATGCAGGCACTCACATAACTCCATGAATTGACCACCTCTGTAAAACAAGAAAACAACATGATCCCCACCTTGCAGATGGGGAATTGAAATGCAAATATATTTTGTCACACAGAAAAAGCAGGATCTGAATCACATGTTTGAAGATCTGGCCCAGTGCCTTAAGCACAAAATAATGATTTTAACTCATAAAAGTGCTCAGACAAAACTGCTCTTTCTCACCTTTTATGATTTGGTTTAGTAAAGAAAATAGAGAAAGATCAATAAGTATGCTGTTAACTCAAAGCCAGCTTGTTGATAAGAGAACATGCTTTGATGACCGTGGAATGTTATTTGACTTTTTGTTAAATTTGGGGAGGGGGGGGCGGGGGGAGGAAGTGTCTGTTTTGCATAGAGACAATTTCCAGACTTGAATCCTTTCCTTCTGTAAACCCCTTTTTTCCTTTGATACATCTTTTCCAAAATTACCCAGGGTCAACCCGTATGGACGGCACTGTATGAACTGCCTCAGCTGCTTTCCAAACTGCAAATTGTTGTGAAAACTTAGTTGGACAACTACATGGATCCATTATCTACACTTCCCCATCTGCACTGGGAAAATGTTTTTCAAAAGCATTGTTTCTCCAGAATGTGTAAATAAATTTGACTAGGGCAGTTGTGCAAAGAAATGCTGTTGGACTGTCATCTCCCCCCGGATGCCTTGGCCCTGATAATTAGCCTCAGCTCCTCTGGGAGCAGAAATGTGCTGACTAAACAATTGTTCCTGTTATCCGGGTTTCCCGCTGTGCTGGGAGTTCTTTGCTTTAATTCCATTAACTGCCTTTGTCGTGGTTTGACTGGAAGTGGATTTCTGGGATTTTGTGGTCAGCCCAATTGGATGCTCAGGTCTTGGTAGTGACACCTGAATTGACCACTGAGATTTGGATATGCCTCTGAGAGCACACAGGGGTTAAAAGCAAAGCTCTCCCCAGAGAAGCTCGAAGCTCTCTTGGGACTCCGGGGCGAAAGAGGTCGGATCTCTCCCCCGTCCAGCTGCTGCTGCTGGGTGGGGGAGGGGCAGCCATGCGGTAGGCCTGGGCCTGGACAGAGATGGGGGGTAGGCCTGGCCTGTCCCCGTCCCCCCCCCACCAGGGTGGAAGAAATACCGGAGGTACTGGGCAGCCAATTCCCCCCCGCTGAGACATGGAGAGGGAGAGAAGAGAGCGCTGGTGCTTGGGACTGTTATCTTGAAATTTGATATCATGTGCTGCCAGCACTGCCCAGCCTGTGGAGAAAGGGGGGGGTTGCACCGAGAGGGAGTCTGACCGCTTGTAGGAGCTTTTAACCTTTTTTGGACAATGAAAACTTTGCAGTGTATTGACCTTTCCTGGAGAGGAGATGGAGTGAAGAATGAACAGGGAACTGAGCAATAGTTAAAGGTCTGAGCAAGGGAGAGATATGAGAAGAACCCTGGGTGAAAGAGATGTTGGAGTGGCATTTTTGCTGGACGCTTTTTGTACAGCCATGGACTGTTCCTTGTGATACAGAGACTGTTTTCAGGGGGAGCTGTGTCCCACAGTTAGGAGGGCAGTTTGGAAACTCCCAGGCCCCAGGGGGTGCAAAAAATATGGGGGCGACAGGTGTCCCAAAGTTGAAACTGCGCCTTTTTGGAGTGGGACAACGAATCCTTAAAAGACAACCCTCAGAGTAGCTCTGGTTGGTGTTCAGTGGTGAGAGCACTGAACATGGAAAAGGAAGAAGTTACCACGGCCACAAGAAGGACTCCTCCTCTTAGTGAACTGAAGATTGAGTGTGATAAATAGGTATGATTTGTGCTGATAAAATTGAAAGAGTAATCAATATTGGTACCATAATTAATATTTGGGAATAGATAAAATGGTTAAAAGTTGTAATGTTAAAAGAAGAGAGGGAGAGGAGGGACTCCACCCCACCCCCCCCTCTCCAGCAGATGTTCACAAGGACAAGACCTACCATATAATATTTGGGAATAATAAAAATAGAATGCCAAAGGAAGAGAGGGAGAGGAGGGGCTCCACCCCCCCCCCCCCCCTCCCCTCAGCAGATGTTCCCAAGGCCCACAGGAAAGGCTGGGGATGCAGATGCTAAAAATGAACAAGAACCTGGTTGGGTCCAAGGAAAATGTTAATTATAAAGGATTTATTGCTTTGATACGTAGATGCAGTGATATGTACTCTTGGCTTACATTGTACTGGCTTGGTGCGCATGTGTAACCCAAAGGTGAATTAAAGGACACAGAGGAAGACTACAATTCTTCATCAATAGAGACCCCCAAAGACTTGTGCGACCACCGAACTGAGTGATGGTGCATGCACAGTAAAGGTGTTCATGAGGGCGGAGATAGGTAGATGACGAACCGGAACTGGGAGAATATGGTATTAACACATGGCGTATAAGGGGGGAATCTTCACTTGGCAAGCTCGTACATGAGGTGGCAAGGGTCCAGAAGCCCTGCACTCCGTACCCCACGGTTATCCTTTGCTTATGTGCTATGGTTAGAACCAAATTATCCCTTATTTATATATTTTCTAAATTATACAATTAAAATTGCTGCTATCTCAAATATTGTTTAGTTTTTTTTATGAGGGGATAATTGGGCAAACATAACATTGAGTATTCTGAAAAAGGGGGTGCTGGACCGAGAGTTTGATTGATTTGGGAGGTGTATGGTATTGGGAATTTGGTGGGAAGGAGAGGAGATGTATTTGTAAAGTTTTCATGTTCCCTGTGTGTTTTTTTTTTCTTTTCTTTCCTATGTAGTGTAGTGTAGTGAATAAAGTTTCTTTTCTTACTAAGTAGGAGCCTGCTTTGCTTATTCCTGGTCACATCTCACAGCAGACACCAGGGAGAGGGTATTTTCATGGGGGCACTGGCATTGTGCCAGTGTTAAACCATGACAGCCTTAAAGCCCAGCCACGTGCAAAATGTCATGGTTTTTTCAGCAAAATCTGCATTAAGGCAAAAGACACTGTTTAATAGCCTAGTTAGTGAGGTGAACAAAGAGCTGCATGACAGGTTCTTCACGTGAGTTAGTGCCAGTTCAAATCTATTTAACCACTGTAAATTAATTTGAAGGCAGCACCAGATGTGCCACTAGATTTCCCTTTACTCCTCACCAAAAGTCAGATAAATGCATACTGTCTGGAAATTGTTCCAGGGAAGCAGGTGTGATATGTTTCTCGAGGCTTTGACAAAAGACCATTTTTTGAAGCTTCAGACAGGAGTTACGGGTGCTCAGCATCTCCCAGGAGACTCACAGCATAATGTCCAGCCAGTGTAAGTGGAATCTGTTTTGAGTAATATGACTTAGATTCAGGAAGTCTTTTGAGTAATTCTGTGAATGGAAGACTCAAATCAGATATTTAAACCATAATAATCCTTTCCTACAGAACTCAGATGAAACTACTTTGCTTCAATAATCACCATCATAATTCTTCAGTTCTATTTTATTTTGCAATGTTCATTTCCTGTGGTCATTTTCTAAGATCTCAGCATTTACAGGAAACCTAATTCCCTAACACATCTACTTGGAGAGAGTGCTGCACACAGAAAGGTACTGAAAGGTGCAAAAGTTCAAACATACTCAGCTGCAAATGAGCTCACCCTCGCCACTTATCTGCAGCTGATTATAATAAAAACATCACCTCCCATGTGACCAGCTCTTGCCATTGAAAAGTAATAATGTCATCTCCAGTGGAATCCTGGATGACATACAGCTAGTATTAAAACACACATATTTCTCCAGATTTCTCTGCAGCCTTTAGGGGAACAGCTATGTGATTGGGCAGAGTTTAAAGAGGGTAAAGGAATAAACACTCTATTAATATTAAAGGGAAACAAAAAAGATGACTGCCGTAGTAAAAGAGATTGTAGCTTGGCAGTTGGGGTAAACATGTCAGGCAGCACTGATAATAAGAGTTGATATCTAATTCTTATTATATAGGAAGTTATTAGGAAGTTACATGGCTTTGAATTTAAAAAGTTACTATTAGCATTATTCCTTCAATCTGAAGATGTTGTTGTCAAGTCTGATCAAATAGCCCATGGAAATATTTGCTTTATGGGGCATTTGATCAAGTGATCAGAACATTTAGATTAGCATCTGTTGTATAAGAAATTTTCCTTTCTGTGCAAGAATGCTGTCTCCAAGAAATATCACAGACTTCTCCTAAATTCTACTGTGTCTGGTGGCCTCAAGCAAGACCAGAGGTATTCCTGCAAAAAGAATAAAGCCCAAAATACTTGCTGAGTACGTGTCCTTTCTCATTATAGATGCATGATTACTTGCCTAGCATAGAATTTTTGGCAGTCTTTCTTTCTAGGAAAAAAACCAAACAAACCAATCAAACATTATATTATACATATCTGTCATGAAAGAGAAGATTAAATACTATTACTTGCATACAAACAAATTTAGAAACCTTATGAAACATCAGATAAGAATTACAATATACCCCAGAGTTTGCCTGGGACAACCAAAGCTGCAAGAGGCTATGCACTTTCCTGACACTATGCTCAGCTAGATTCCATCACCAGGCAAAGGGATGTATTGTAATAAAAATTGTAATATCATCCCTCATGGTTTTAAGAAGCTACCTCCCATCTTTTGGGAAGGCATAACATAAAGCTAAGAAAGGAATTTCCCCAGAAACATCCCACCCAAACTAGAGAGTCTGAATGCAAGAAACATGGTTGCTAAAAATATTCATATTGTCAGACTCTTTTTGAACATAGACAACATATTTTCAAAATAAAGGATACTGTGTTATTTTAACAGAGCATAAGGAATTGCTAGCATTGCAGAATTATCAGTGCACTGGAAATTACTGAGTCAGTACTGTTTTATCTTCACAAAACCCAAACAGACCTTAGAATGTGTATCAACTGCTAATGGTTTCACTAACTTGCTAAAGTCATCTATAGCTCTTCCCAGCTCTTTATTATTTCTTTAGGAAGAGAAATAGTCACAGAACTAAGTTGGCCTGAGATGATTAATAACTTACAGTGTATTATCTATCATGACTTCTTAGGATTACTTTTAGGAGGTAAGGGCTACAGAAAGTGTAATGTAGCCCTACACCTGACACAGCTCAAACTGTGAGAAGATATGGGGCATTTCAAAGGAATTCTTCAAGGTTACTGCTGCCCATATCATCAGTGCTGAGGCAACACTTGGGATGCTTTAGAGATCATGAAAAAGGAGGATTAAAAGGCAAAGTCTTGGTTTATTGAGATTCCCCTGTAGGAACTCAAGGAGAACTTGTAAGTCAGGTTAAGCAGAACTTTTGATTCAGAATCAATATCCTGAGTCCTCTGTAGGCAATATCCATACACAAATTAGCTCTTAGAAATTGTTACATCTCAACTGAAGTAACACCACAAGTTCTCTGAACTTTGGATGGCAAGAAGTGGCCACCCATAATTCAGCTTCACTTCAAAACTGACACAAGTTGTTTGGTTTTTTCCCCCAGAGCTAATGATACGTGTTCTGTGTAAACAGTCTGTCACTGCACTGTCCAGGGCTCATCGGTGTTCACAAATGGACATTTGCCTGGAGACAAGGCAAGGCTGAAACAGCATTTCTGTGACGGAAGTGTTTCTGTAGGGCTTAGAAGATGCAGGAAGAGTCAGATGAGATTGAAAATAGACATGGCTTTTCTGAAGTTAACTAAGAGATACTTTGTAGTACAGACTTCGGATCTGAATTAGAGATACTTAATTATGTGCTGTTCCCAACAACTGCAAAACCATTTTTGAAAAGCTGCTTAATAGATACCAATTTTACTGCTCTGAGGAAAAGTGGCTGTGTTACATGTGTACTCAACATGGCACAGGCAAACATGACAATTCAAATTCTTGTAGAGACAAACCCTGAATTCTCTGTGAGAGCTGAGGGTGACCAGACAGTGCATTACAGTGAGTACCGGCAGAAAAGCAGGAGCACATGTGGCAAATGCCATAGATATAAAACTGAAAGACAGAAACACACGTATAGGCAAACAGAGCTACAGGCTCTTGGCTCTACTTGTTGAATGAACACAAGACAATCCAAGGCACCATCAGAAGGGGTTCCTCTAAATGTCCTATTACCAACTCAATTTTTTTCAAAAAACAACAGAAATTCTCTTATGAACCAAAATAGATTTAGGGTTTGATAATTTCTTGCCAAGTTGGCAATGTTGTGCTTCATACCCTTGTAGAAGCTCACAACAGAAACCCAAACTACAGAAGGTAAAGCTGAAGTAAATGTGTAATAAAACTTGCAGTTTTCTGTGTCACATTCTAACCTGGCTTTCACTCATCTCATTTAGACTTAGCTGCCCTCAATCATACAAAAACTTCAAAGCTTTGCCAGAGTCTAATTTGTTGCCAGCAACTTTCCCACTACAGCTAACAGGAGAGCATTTGACAAACTTAAAGCTTGGGTGGTTAGAAATCATCCTGCAATTTCATCTTAAATATTCATAGTTAAGCAGCTTTAGTAAACTCAATAATTCCCTAACAATACCTATGCCATTATCTATACCTAGACATAGTGCATATGTGCAACTCCAAATCTGCATTTCATAGATGTTTTGAATTTTTCGGTATAAAGAGTGGGAGTAGGCTTTTTTCCAAGTCACAAAAGAGTCCATTTGAAAGAAATAATTATTTTGAAAACAATCTTTTCATTAAAGCAGCCTGACTTGGAAAAATCCTTGTCACTCACTTTTAAAAAAGAAACTACAAGATTAGACAAGTAGGACTCACATAAGCAGGGATATAGAAGTACTACCCAGGCAATATTCAAAGAAAAACTTATATGTTTTTTGTGTGTAATTTTTCTGCAGATTTTGAGCTACTTTCAGGTGGCTGAGTGTGAGGAACAGCAAAGTCCAGCTGTTCTCCGACACTGGGGAGGGGAGCAGCTGGAAGCCAAGCATAACAAGGAAAATAGGGCAGATGCTGTCAGCCGCATGCTACTGGAGTAAACCCAACAGAGCCAGCCAGGCGTGGCAGCCAGAGACAGCCCAGAGCTCAGATCATACATAGGGGTGAGCTAGACCTAAGGAACACAAGCAAGAACTAAGGCAAAAGCTGAAGTAATGGCAGTAAGTGTTAGCTCTCCTTGTCAATCCCTAGGTAGAAAGGAAGAACCCACCACCTCCGGTGATGATCCACTGTGAACTGCAGTGCAGAATCTGCAGCTTATCCCCTTACCAGCATCCTTTCTACCTGCCTGAATGGGTCAGACATGTCTAAGGTTAGATAAAATATGTTTTAGGACAAAGACTCTGTTTTCCTTTGTGTTTTTCAAAGCTGATGCAGTTTCTGTGCTTCCCATCTTGGAAAACAAACTTAAGAAAAGAGCAAATTGCAGGCTGGTGACATCTGCAAACTGCAGTAGAACACAGCTTGTTTATCTGTCAGCCTGTCAGGTTCGCCTATGATTTAACTTCTGTATTTTCTGTGTCCATGAGAAATGTTAGAGGATCTCCCAGGTCAAAGGTATCTTGGAAGGAAGACAACAGGCACAACAGCAACTTTGTGAGTATGTTGATAATTAGAGATTTCTGCCAGTGATAAAGCATATGCTTAAATTTTATTTCACTGAAAAACATTCAGTAAGGAGACCAGGTATTCCTCTTGAGAAAAAGGTAGCGAGGAAACTTCCATTGACTTTAGCTGTTGGGTGAAGAAATGAGGGAAAAAGGTGGAGCAGCTTTTGGGACTATAGCTGGCTTCGTGCTGTCCTCTACTGGTGAAGAACACAAGTTATGGTACTTGTTTAAGCAATGCTCAAATACTATATTTTAATAGACCTTTAAAGAAACAAAAGGTGTAACAGCTGTACAGACTAATATATTCTCAGTATAGAAATGAAATACTTAACTTGTGTGTAGTGTGTGTAAAAGCACAGTCTTCTTACTGCAGTTCCTTCCAGTAAATTCATCAGTTTAATATAAAATTTCTGCCATTACTGTGTATGCAGGATAGACATTAGGAAATGTCCTGCAGAGCCTTGTTTAACTGCAAGAGTAAACAGCAGATGAGGAGAAGGACATGGCACACAGGCAGCGTTCATCACAACAGATTGCTCATTGTTTTTCCTAAAGTGAGATCCAGAAATTTTAAACATCCGCCTCTCTCCTGGAAAGCTTGGGTCACAAACTCTCTTTTGGGGCTCTGCACAGACCTGAAGAATTCATAGTAAATGAATTCTTATTATTTGGAGAGGCTCAAGCACAGTCTGATTTCTGAATCTATATAATGATTTTAGTTCTTTTTTGACTTACACACTTGATGGCTGGGATACAAGTTTACCTCTCTGTTCTACCTTCCTCTACGGCAGTCCCATTTCTTTCCATCCTCGGTAAGGATTCACAGGGATTAAGAGCAGACTTACAGCCTCTGCTATGGTAATCATGGCAGTATACCAGGGCTGATGAGAAATTCTGAGAGTTCAAAAAGGAGTTGCCCCTGCTGTGATGCAGTGTAAGACTAATCAACCTTTACCCCTACTTATCTGGAGGCTCCTGTGCTATACCAATACCCAGAAACAGCCCAGAAACAGCTGTAAACCATCTCTAGAAAGGGACAGTTTTGCCTCTGGGCAATCCAGAGGGAGCATGAGATGACATAACCTTCCTTCACAGATCCTTGAACTGTTTTTGCACTAAACAGAGTTACACCTTAATGACAGAAAAGGAACTGATGCAAAGGTCATCTTTGCTGCATTTGCTTTCTGAGAAAAAACCCATCAATTAAACGTTATCAGGGAAGGAATTTTATTTTCAGAATGCTCTTTTTCCCATGAAACTCAAGAGAATTTTTATCTTTGATTTGAAGGATAACAAAATACTGCCCTTGGGGAATGACTTCTTGCATTATCAAAAAAGAAATATGATTAGGAAAACCTGTAGAAAATGCCAGGAAATTACTGTCAAAGAAATTTATATAGAGAGAGAAGTGTTCGTGTTAATTCTGGAACATTATTTTGTCATGCTGTTAGTTTTAAAAGGGACTGGTTTACAGCATCTTCCAGAACCTATTAAAATTAATGAGGATCACACTTTTAAAATTAGCACTGGATTAGAAGTGTGAGAATTTTACAGAGGAAAAGAGAGAATATGATTTCATACATTTATTTAATTTTTTTGCAATAAGTGAAAATATCTTCAATCACATACAAATGCAATTAAAGACAAAGATAAAATCCCATCCAACAAAGCTCTATACTGCTTAGATCTGGTAAAGCATTTGCATATTTACTGGAGACTGTGTATTTGTCCTTGCACAGTGTTTCTGATATTGAAGAAGCCTTAATGTATTTTTCCTTTTGCTATTAAGCTGCAAATGAAGATTTTCTATTAGCCGTAGTTTGGAAAAGCACTGACAAATACACTAAAACTAAAACTCATTTCTTCAAACAAAACCAGTTGAATCTGACATCAGTACCTTTAAAAATTGTTTTCAAGCAACAATTGAGAAAAAGGAACATATCACTGGAAGACAGTTTTCCTGCATTGGCATTTTTGCTGCCTTGTAAGCCTAATTTCACAGGTTTTCCATCTAGCAGTGGAGATATGATTCGTCTGCAGGTGATTAATTCTGTGGAGGAGAGGACTGGTTACAGTTGAGGTTACAATTATGGCTGGTGCTCTGGAGTGGCTGGGTTGAGCTGGATAGCTACAGTGGGGGTTAGGGTTCAGGAGAGGAAGAGCTGAAAAAATACATTTACTGCAGGACCTTGTCGGTGTGGTGTGTCTAGGATGAGGACTGGTGGTGGCAAGGATTTATAGCTTCTGGCTAGTTGCAATAGGAATGTTAGACCAACAGTTTCGGGACTAGTTCTCTCAGCAATGAATAATGTGTAATTCATCCTCTGACAGAAAATAGTAACTGGGCTAAGGATGCAAGAGCATTCACTGTCAGGAATGCTCTTAGGTGGCTTAGGATCACAGGTCCAGTAAAAGATGGCTAAGATCTTGGGCTTATGTTAGTTTCTTCAAAAGCTAAGGAAAACCAGCAAAATTTGATATGAGATAAGCCACTCATTGTGGTATGAACTCAGTAGAACTTACTGGTATTGTATTTTAAAAAAACCATCCTGATCTTGAATTTTATGGGCCAGAAAAGGGGAGGCTACAAGAGCAAGTTAATAGGTGGACCTACAAAATTCTGCAGGAATCATGTATGAGCTACTATTTGTAGTGAGTGTGGTTCTCTCAAAACTTAATTTTTAGGGTGTCTGGGTTGGTGGACTTTTATTTTGTTTATTGGCTAACATTGTGCTTAAGGTAAAGAAAGATGAATGTAGAAAATTTTCTTAAAGGATCCTGACAGGGTGCGGCTGATCCTTCCTGTGAGTAGTGAATGGTAGGAGACACTGACAATGTTTTGGATATGATAACCAATAGGACTGGATTTGAAACTAGGGATCTGTGAAGTAAAATTTAAATACTAGTATGGTTTCAAATATTAGTGTGGTATCTTGCAGGACATTTAGAACGAGAACAAGGAGATTAAAATTTAGACAATGTTAAAAATGCAGCTCAGGAAAGCAAGGGCAGCAGAGGTCAGTTTATTACTGGAGTCCTTCAGTTCTCTAGGCAGGATAAAAGCCATGATTAGGAAGGGTGTGTGCTCTCTGCATGGGTGAGTAAGGCTTCTGCTGGGAGGGGAGCAACAGCTGGTGCTGTGTTTTATATAAACAAAGCCTGAGAAACAGGTACTGTGCCTGGGTTCTCTGAGACCAGTAATTCCCATTTCACTGTTGATCGAAGTCATGAAGAGCAGGAATGTTAATCTGTGAAAGAAGTTGGGGCATGGATAAAACTCTGGACAAGACTTTAAGCTGGGATTTGCTTTAGGTCTTTAGTAGTTGCTCCATGTTCAACATGAGTTTTGATCAAGCTGAGGTAAAGTTTGACATCAAGAAAGGTTAATGAATATTCATTTCTGTATGGCTGGAAAGGAGGATCTGGAGAAATGTGATGTTGCCAGTTCTGTTGGGATAGGATAGGGATTGGACTTCAGGATGGACATTGGATTTATGCCTTCTGGTTATTTTTGGAGAGGGACAGGTGTTAACAGGGGTTTGATGAATGCTAAGATGATTCCTTTATAGATTATTTTGAGACTGGGTAGAATTATGTGCTGTAAAGAAAAGCAAGCAAGCAAGAAATCACAGTTTTGAGCTGTTTGTGAGGCTGCTAAATAGCACTGCAATTGTTTCATCCCATTCATGCATGTTTTATTTGAAAATTTAAAGATTCTTTCCTTTTTTTTTTATTTGAAATGCATATACATGTTAAAATGTCAAAAAAGTTTTTTAAACTAAACACTATATTAAATACTGATGACTGGGACAAATTATGTGCTTTTATTATTGGTCATTTTTAATTCTTGTGCCAGGTTTTCCAAAATAGATATTTCTCCCCAACTTTTGCATTTGGCTAAATAGCCTAAAATCCTCTTTCACAGTGTTAAAGTCCTTTGCCATACCAGATTTAATTTCATGTATGGAGACAGACACAGACAGAAAAATTAAAGAGAAAAATATAAGCATTGATAGTATTAGTGACAAAGTAAACACTTCAGGTGTTTAATGTATCACTATGGCAGAGCACAGGGGAGCACAATAAGTGTGTTAATGGGATTTTCTGCCTAAGCTTCCACTGTTCACCTCTGTTGTTTTCCTTGTTTAGCAGATGAATGCAAAGTTTCAACATTCAGAATAGTCCTCCCAGCAAGCATTATGAATATTAAATATTCATGTATGAAATCTGTTCAGATCCAACCTTGGAATAATTTTGAGTTTGTTTATGATCAACTAAAATGCCATATAAACTTCAGATTCTGCCATCTGAGTAGGCTGAATGCAGAGAATGAAGGACAATATCCTGTACTTCTAATTTAATTTTCCCATCAGTGTTTGTTTGAACTCCATCTGTGGGTCAGGACAGTGAATATCTGTGCAAATATTTTCTGCTTACACCAGCCAGGACGGTGTGCATAATTCCAGTTAAAATTTCAGCAATAGTTTATAATCAGTTAAGATGAATTTTTCCACATAGAAAATAACACTTTCAGATTGAGAACTTTATTAATGAGATATATGTGTCACTTGCCTGTGGCAAAACTTTGTATTTATGCAGTCTGGACCTCCTTCTGTCTTCAGATCTTGACTGGAGTTTGAAGAACCTTATAATATTCAGAAAATTAAATTTTATTGAACTTGGAACAGTCCCAAGAGCAACAGATTTGCTGTGCACACAGAGAAAACAGAAGATAAGGAATTGGCAGAAGAATATAGTGAGTCAACCTGCAGAAAGAAGGTAAAACATATAGAAGAAGACAGCAACAGGTAGAGGACTCAGTTCCCCTTTGGGTCAGCTGGATGTGTTTTTCCATCACTTTTAAGTTTTGTCTTTCATTCCAAGTGTGATCAGCCTTACTTATGAGTGACAGGGAGGCAGAAAGAGGTGGAAAAGGCACTTCCATGATTCTCCTCTTGGAAAAACAAAGTGGGAATGTCTGCCAAAGAAATCTGGACACTTTGGATTTTCTTGCAAGATCCAAACATTGTTATTTCCTCTCTGATTTTGTACACAGTATCTGAAAGAGAGTGACTTGTAAGTGTTCCCATGGTCTTTGCATACACAAAGAGGAATGAGATATTTTCAATGGCTTTTTTTTTAGATTGATGGAAGGAAGAAGGAGCCAGGCAGTTTCCAGGAGATTGTTTCCATAGTGTGACCCTGAACACAGTTTGAGAACAGTCTGGCTGCTCCCTCTGAGCAAGACACAGCTCCTGGAAAATGAAAAGGTGGCTGCTATCAGCAGTAGATAGGCATAGCAAGCTCATGCAGCAAAATTCAGATATTAACAGGGAAATGTCCTCAAAACAGGGAAAGCTGCAGTCAGGATTTGGGTTTGATCACTGAGAGGCCCATCGGAGAGACAGGCCCGTTTGCAAAAGCTGAATGAGTAGTCAGATTGCAGCTTTGAAGACTCCAAAGATACTCAGAAATGGGCAGTGGATTCAGATACAGCATCAAGTGGGTTTTATATTTTTACTACCAGTACTGTGTATGGAATAAATGTGAAATAAATTCAGATTACCCCCGTTACAAAAGAGAAAATAAATTAGTTTCCTGCACCGTGTGTCTCATATCAAGACCACTTTGAGCACTGATCACTTCAAACCTGAGATGCAGCTGTTTGTAAACAGTTTCAGGCCCAGTTTGCTCAGTCTGTATTTCACATCACCTCAGTTTTTTTCCATAACAGTCCATACTGCTTTAGTTAAATACCCCATCCAATCCCTGCCTGAAATTATATTATTCTTTTGGTTCCCTCATAAATTACACAGAAACTAACAGATATGTAATAAATCTGTTGTAAGTCTTCACCTATTGAAACACTAACATCCAGAGCAACCAGAAGACTTACACAATCCTCCAGATGTAGGCTTGCTATGAAGATCATGGTAGTTTTACTTTTATCCATGACAGAGCAGAACACAAAGAAAATGTGTCATTTGTAAGAGAAACGCCAAAACATTTAAACTGCTCATTGTCCAGCTTACTTCTTTGATTATAGAGAAGTTATTTCATGGCTAAAATCCTGTTTCCAAATAATCCAGATTCTTTCAGAGCATTTTTACAATGTCAGTTTACTGGGCCTCTTGTGATGATTCCACTCTTCACATGCTGAGAGCTGGGACTGGATGATCTTTAAGGTCCCTTCCAACACTTGACATGCTATGATTCTGTGATTCCATGTTGCTGAACTGTGGAGTTTTTCCCAGGCATGGTTTTCTTTAGGATGGAAACTGAAGAGTGATGGAGTGGACAGGAAAAAGGAAACAATACCACCTCAGAAGGCAGGGCAGGAAATCTGAAGTTGGTTTTGGAAGAGAAAATATAAAAAATCCCAGAATCTAAACATTACATTTTGGCAGTATCAAATGAAAATTATCTTTACTGTAGACTCAGAGGTCTTTGGCTCTGTTTACATTCTTAAATTTCTATATATATTTGAAGTCTAGAAAGAATGAATCCTGGAAGACTGAGTTTTCAAATTGTAGCAGGGAGCTTTGAAGCTGTCCAGATTCTGAAAAAGAATTGCCCAAGATCTTACATACTCCACCTTTAACACTGTTGTCCCCAGAGCTATTCAGATAGCTGAGACTCAGGAAAGTATGGCTCCCAGGGAGTTTTTCTCACTGAATAAATGCAGCCAAAATCTAGGTGTAGCACCAGAGCAGGCTTCTATTAGAAGTGTGTTAGTGTAATGATGTAGGATGACATCCATGATGATAAGGGCTCTCCCCTGTCAGTTTTCCTCCACCTCTGTTCAGTGACCCTCAGAAAAACAACGTGAAAGCTGACAAACACATTCCAGGAACATTACTTATGGTACATTTTAGTGACTTCAGCTACAAATATTTCCTCCTATTTTTCTCATTGTTGTAACCACTGCATGACCAAATACCTCTAAGTATTCACTATCACAATTGATTTAACTTATCTGCTTCTAATTTCATTTTGCTTTCAAAACAAGATTATATAACTGGCCAAGATGGATTTTTGTAATTTCCAACTCCAGACAACCAATCTAGAGTTTTGTGGATCTCAATCACTTGAAGCTATAATGGGATAATATCTCTGAAGGAACCTTTAACATGATAGCATTGTGGTAGGCCAAACTGCATAGATAGAGGGGCTTCAGAGCAATACTTGGCAGAAAAAAACAGTTACAACTGTTCGGTTCAGTATAATAGAACTGAAGTTCAAATACAAAAGGGGTGGCATTAATAGTTTTGGAATTGGATGGGAAGATCTGACTTCAGCTCATTTAATTTGTCAGGATTTCTGATTCTTTAATGGCAAGCTCTGCAGAATGGCAGATATAGCTTTTAAATGAATTCAAAAACATTAAAATGCAGTGGAATAGCAGCATGTTTTTCTGAGAGGTACAATTTCTGCCGAAAGCAGAGAGAAGAAGCCATGTCATTTATACCAGATGTCATCATTTTAAAGCGACCAAATTCTCTTTGCAGCTACAAAAGTAACTCTATTCTTTGGAATAGAGGTATTTGAAATATTAAGAGCAAGCATAGTTGTCTTTTATTTCCTTTACTCTGTCCTTTCTAGCTTTTGCACTTTCCTTATTACTCTGCATGTCTCTGAACACACTCTTTTCTGTACCATTTTCCCAGGTACTGAATGCAGAACTTTGTAAGAAATCCTGAAAACTATTATCCTGGGTAAACTGCATTACAGATTTAAGAGCAAAACAAACCCATATCTCAAAAGTTCTTTATAGTCTTCGGAAGCATTTCAGGACAGATCAAAGCATTAACACTTTTTGATTGTGAAGAGCTAACTTCCCCAGACATGAGTAAGTATATGGCTCTTAGCTGGTTCTTAGATATATTTTGCATTTTACAAATGCAGACAGGAAGACAGAAAAGTTTGGGCAAGGTTCAGAGTCAGTAAGAAGCTGCAGTGATCACAACTCCAGAAGAGCCTTGCTCTCCATTCACACACTGCCTTTGGACAGGCCGGATTGAAGCTATTTGTATGTTCTTGTTTTGGTATGAAACAAAAAGACATGAAGAGACCAACTGTGGAGAGCAAGAGATTGTAGGAAATTGCATGTTTTAATTTACTGCACCAATATTCTGCAATTAAAAATGTTGATAGTTTATGTGCCTAGATTTTCAAACATAAATGAAATACATTCAGTTGTGCCCAGAACTAGCTGACACAACTGAGATGTACTATTGATTTTCCTTAAATAAACCAAGCTTATTTTCCTCATTATTTCTTTAATTTTTTATATGGTCCTATATTGCATATTGTAAAAAAATTACATGATGAATGGAAGCCTCTCCAGGGTATTCCACTGCAAAGAATGCATCTGCCATTTGGTAATTAAAGAAGAAAGAGCTTTTTCTTTCTTCACAAACCAGATGCAACAGCATTGGATATTGAAACTGCAAACAGAGTAGGGACAAAAGGTAGATTTTTATAGGTTGTGCTTTTTGCCCTTTAGGCAAGATTTTTTTATTAAATTCTGAAATTTAAACTGAGCATAGAAGTCTTTGAAGTACAGACACCGATTCTGAGGCTGTCATTAAGTGAATCTCATTAGAGTTAAGGCAAGATTCCCTGGAATGCAAGCCCTTGGAATAACATTTTACCATTTAGTCTGAAGCATAGACCTGTTTACAATAGTGAGTTGATCAGAGATAATTTTTGGCCAAACAAATGTTCAAGAAGATAATGGTGAACACATGTTGTATTTTGTTATCTAAAACAACACCCAAATTCTCAACTGAAATCTAGGTTATGTGATGACATAGAGTGCTGGTTAGGGGTATTTCATGTTTTTGGAGTGTTAACACAGTGTTCATTTTTGTTGCCTTTTGGAGAATGCAGTTGGGTTTTTGTAGAAGAATTTCACTCAATTACTAGGGAGAGGATGAATTTTCCTTCCTGATGTAGGGCAAAGAAATGTAGGCGTGAGAGGTGCTCCAAGGATGTATGTAGAGATCACAGAATTGTTTTATCCACAAGGACAACAACGAGATTACTAGCAAAAGCAGCTCCTCCCTCAATTCAAGTGATTCTGTGGTGTTAGGATGCTAATAAAACTTATGGCACAGCAAGAGGTTTGGTATTACCCTGCTTGACAAGAAATCACAGTAATGCACTTCTGGTTCTGTCTGCTCTAGGTGGTTGATTCCATTTTGCTGAATTGGTGAACAGCCTGGAAGCCTTTTTAGAGCTCCCAGTGCTATTGAATAATTAAATAGCATGGATGCAGAAATGGTCCATGATGCACAACAGACCAGGCACGTTTACCTTTGTATTAAAGAGCAACTCAAGCCATTAAATCAAGGAAGCCAAAGAAAGCTACAGCTGAAACTAGCCATTAATATGGAACTGGACATCAGATGGATGTCCTAGTAGACAACAAGTTGAACCTGAACTAGAGATGTGCTTTTGCAGCAAAGGTAGCTGCTGTTGCTGTGTAAGAGAAGAGCATGGCCAGTAATTTAAAGAAGGTGATTCCTCACTCAGCCTGGTGAGGCCACACCTGGAGCGCTGGGCCCAGTGCTGGGCTCCTCACTGCAAGAGGGATGTGAGTATAATTCATCTAGTCCAGGGAAGCTCCACAGAAATCACAAGTGGATTGGAGCATCTGACATAGTAGGAAAGGCTGAGGGCTGGGATTGTTTGACTTTGGTAAGAGGTAGAATTAGAAGTAATTCTTACTAGCATTAATGGATACCTGATATAGTGGGTGTAAAGAAAATAGAGCCAGACTCTTCTCAGTGGTATCTAGTGGAAGGACAAGAGGCAACAAGTACAAACTGAAATACAAGAAATTTCATTTGAACATCAGAAACCTTTTTTTTTAAACTGAAGAATGATTCAGGATTTCCAGTGAGGTTGTGAGTCTCTGTCCTTGAAGATATTCTAACCCAATTGAGTATCCTGAGCAACCTGTTATAGTTGAGCCTGCTTTAACCAAGGGGTTTAGACTAAACAATCTCTAGAGATTCCTTTTCACCCTAACCATTGTGTGATTCTGCAATTGCAGGCTCAGCCATGCAAGTGAGTGTGATACACTGGGGATTCATTGTCCACATCTCAGCTACACTCAATACAGATACTGTCTTAAAAATCACATCCTAGCTGAGCATTCAAACTCCTGTGTGAGTGAATATCACCTACAAATTTACTCCTGTGTCTCTGGCAGCTGCTTTCTACCTTACAGTTGTTGTATCCTATCTATCAGTAGGAGAAGAGTGAAAATGCAAGAGCAAGAGATAGAAGAGGTTCTAGGATATGTACCCACATAACACAGACAGCAGCTGATTGTCCTGCCTGGCATAAGAATGTTCAAACACATCATTGTTGCTGGATCTACAGACCAAAGACATGTTTTCAATTTGGCCCTTCAAAAACTCTGCGTTCACTGGTTCTGTCCATGACTGCATTAACTATTTCAAGTTACAGAGCTGCCAGCATTATTTTATGTTGTTTCTCTTCAGTGAAGACTGAAGAAATACTAGCCCTTGGCCCACACCAGGGACTTCAAACAACTTTGTCATTCACCAGTTGGTGGCCATCTCCATTTTATAGAGGGAAAACCAAAGTCAAAATATAATCTATGGCCTCCAGCTCATGGCTACAAGTGTTTCTAGGAGTGACAGCTGAATGTCAGCCCCACAGGTGACAGGTTGCAGCTCTGTACTAAAAAAGCCAACAGTAGGATATAGGATGACAAAGGCTAGGCCTGCTTTTGTCAGAGCAGCACAGGAAATGTATGGTACAGTGGAAAAAGAACCTAGGGGTCCCTGTTGTTGATCTCCACTTTATATTTTGTCCAACAATATGTCCGTCCCTTGCTAAATGAGTTCTAAATGATTCATTTTGTTACTGGATAGTCATATTTTGTGGGTACCCACTAGTCAGTTTGAGTTATTCACTTCTACAAAATACTTCCTCTAGAAGATACTTTAAACAGAATTAGTTTTTAATAGTTTAAGTTGCTTGAAAGCCATGAGCAATGGTTTTTAATATTGGCACAGAATAGATCATATGCTGATGATTCAAGGGATGGAAACTGGAACATTTTGGACAGAACTGATGTTTTTATATTCACTTGCCTTCTATTCAGACACTCTGGTGGTATAAGTGTTAATTA
Organism: Emberiza elegans; assembly: GCA_024865655.1. Taxonomy (NCBI): domain Eukaryota; kingdom Metazoa; phylum Chordata; class Aves; order Passeriformes; family Fringillidae; genus Emberiza; species Emberiza elegans. The sequence goes on along the minus strand of JALJVW010000243.1, from coordinate 7,200,568 downwards.
TACCCAAGACAGCAATGTGGGGAAGTTACAGGTACTACTATGTGCGGTAAAATAAATCTTTAGATGAAGCAAACCTTGTATATTCAAGTAATTTAGTTTCCATTTCTCAGTTACAACATACAATTTTGTCATGCATCTCTTCTGCATGACAGAGGAGGAGGAAGGAGTTTGTCTTATTGAAGGCAGTGGAAAGTATGCTTGATATAGCACACACAAATATGGACATGAAGCTATGAGGCTGCACTGCTAACAGCTCTTACAGATGCAAAGAAGCATGCACTCAGATTCCCGAACAACCTACAATGATGTTTTCCTTTGAAATTTTTTGCATTGAAGCTCATTCTTGTGATACAAAACAGGCACTCCCCAGCCAGTTGGTTTAACAAACCAAGAAATCTGGCCACTTGGGTGATTGCAGCCTCATTATGACGAGCACAACTGAACGTTGTTCTGCTTCCCTAAAAAAAAAAAAAAAAAAATTCAGTGTGACTTCTTGTCATGGTGGTATCAGCCAGCTTCTAACAGCCAGTATGTACTTTTTGACTGCTGCTGACCAAGGCAGACTCTGAGAAGTCTTTCAAAGCAAAAGAATTTGCCAGTAACTGAGTCAGTTTTAGCAGCCTACCGTGAATTTGTAGCATGCCATACAATACATTTTTGAGTCACCATCTGAAAACAGCCTTGATGAATAAGTACTTGACAAGAAAGTGAGTCTGAAATTCCCAGCTGGTCTTATGCTAGGATTCTGCCATGCTCCCTTTGTCTCCAAAGTCAAGGCACTTGAAGTGATCTCAGCATAAATGACTATTCAAAATATCCCGTTCAATAAGGCGCATGACCTGGGGCTGCACAGGGGCTTAGACAATACCACCTTCTGTGGAGACACACAGAAGTCTGATGCAACAAGGCACACACACACACACTGCCAGGGACCATAACAGAAATGAGGAGCTGCTTGGATGTCCAGAGCTGTGAGGATAATACCCACTTCTCTCACATTGCAGTCTGACCAAGAACAACATCCCTGTGGAAAACACTCACAAATCCTAAGGGAAATAGAAATGATTGGTGTTTAATTCACCACTAGGTGTCACAACACCTTCATTTTTAGGCAGACTGCTGAGTTTTCCCATGTCTACAGGAAAGAAAAAAGTTCAAGGTGAAGGAAGGAAGCCAGTGTATTAGTCAAATACTTAGGCCACCTCCAATCTAAATTTTTAAAATAAAGTCAGGTTGCTAGACAGGACATTCAAAAGAAATAAAAATTTAGAAATCATCTCCATCCCTTTTGCAGATTGCATCTATCCCACACCATAGTGAAACACTAAGAATATCATGAGTGCAGGTGGTTGTAAAGTTCAGCATGCTTAATACATCATGGGATTCTTCTTTATATTTGTTTGTATTACCCTGCCAGAAATGAGCCCCAGATGCAGTAGAACTACAGGTATATAAAAGTGAAAAAGCTTTTCCCCACACTTATAATATGATTCTTCTTTCCAGATTGTCTCAGAACAGCTGATTTCGTTGAAAGTCCATCCCTGTTGTTACTGACAAATGTTGCAATTTTTTGAGGCTTTGTTGACCAACAAATACATAGAAACAAATCTATGTACATATTTTAATACAGATTTACAGGAAAAACATGGGTCAGGAAGAGTTAATGCAACTACCCCTCCCATTGCCATGTAATTTTCCCATGCTGCCATGTTCTCCAGGGAGGTTTCACCACCTCCTGCTCTGGCAGCTTTTCTACTGAAGAAGCTGGCTTTATCCTCTCCACTGAGATGAGAATTTTATCTCCCTTCCTGCAAGCAGACAAATTGTCTTCAGGGTAAGGCTGGAACATATTTGATTTTTAACTGCGTGGACTTGAGGCAACAAGCAAAGGGGCGAGGAGCTCTGTCTCCCTCTCCACAGTTTCCACAATCCCTTTCCAACTGGGATAAAAAACTTAAAAGTTGTGGCCTTGTCAGGGGAAGGACAAACAAATGGTTAATGGGTGCTTTGCCCCTTCTCTCTGCATATTACATGTCACATTTAATGCACAAGGGTCTGGGTGAACATGAAGACACCAGCCCAGGAAGAGGCAGGAGACCTGATGCATCAGCATAGATGCTTCTGGGCACTTTAAGGAATTTGGCAACAAGAGGGGATTGAAGCAGCTGCCCAGTATGGGGACATGTGTTTTCCTCTGACCCCTTGTAAAGTACACATTTACTGGATGATGTGCAAGCTTGTTTCTGAGCCAAAGGAAAAATCCAAACATTTCTGGCTGCAGTCAGATTTTATTTGACCTCTTGAGTAGTTTAACATGGTACTGGCCTTTTTTCCCATTTTAGGTCTTTCCCTTCCTAAAGGGCAGAAAAGATTTAATGATACTGTTTCTCAGGCACCTACCTAATGCCCTGAGCTGGATTTGTCATAATTATCCTTAAAATAAAAGGTCTTTTGTTCACTTTTTGGGACATCCTAGAGAAACACAGGGAAATACAGAAGGGAACCTCACAAGTGACTATTTCTCTTCTAGGTGCAAAGGGTGTTTTTATTGCAATGTGCTATGAATTTCCATCTTCCTATTTTTTAAGTTAGGAATTTGAGAACCAGCATTTGCATGAGAATTTAAGACTACAGTTTTCTGCATCCTTCAAAGTAAAGCCACTGGGTGGTCTTGGCACTGAGCTCTCATATGGGGCCAGTAAAGGTGAGTTTTATAAGTGCCGAAACAGAGAGATCTGATTCACGTTAAAAATGCATAATTAATCTACTCAATAAATTAAGATTTATTCCTATTCCATATTTTGTGTTGAAACAACACAGAAAGACTTCACCCCTTAGGATTCAGTTGGCATTTTTGCAGCGGGGTCAGCGGCCTTAAATCCAAATGCGTCCGGCTAGCAGGGCGGCCAGCTGCCACTGCAGCAGTTGGGAGTCAGTCCCGGTGGCAGGGCCCCAGAACTGCTCCTACGAACACCCTTTGGCGTCAAGGGCCTCAGGCTGTGTTCGTGGGGACGAGATCGTGCTGCCTTAGATAGAGCTTGGCTGCAGAAGAGGCGAGACAGAGAGCCGGACACTCACTGGGGACTGTCAGGTTTATTGCCTGCTCAGAGTCAACCAGGGAGTGACAATGTAACATTGGGGCTTACAGTTTTTATAGTATCAGAGGGTCGGGGGAGGAGTACACAAAGTAACCAATGGGGGATAGAAACCATCAAAAATGACAAGGGGGGAGTCCAGTAAGGATATCGGGAAGGTGGGGCCCTGGTCCCACAGCCAATCATGGCTCCCAAGAGAGGGAACTTTCTGGATAATAGGGAGGAGTAGGGAGTGATTGACTGGGGCCAGGGGAGGGGAAATGGGAGGAGAGTACAACCACATAAGGAAGCTGGAGGGAGGGGAACCAAAAGATACATAATATGACAGGAGGATTGGCAGAACCAGAGGCGGGAAAATGAACTTGGGCAGAACCATTTTACAAACAGAGGGGAATCTGGGGCAAACCAATCGAACACATCACAACACATTTTGGCTATTTGTTTGAAAGGGAGGCTGTTCCACTGTAGTGAACCCCAAAGATACAGGAAAAGCTCCTTGGAGAATTGAATGCTGAGTCATTCCTGAGCAAGTGTTATCTTGTCCCTCTGACCCGACCGTGTTGAAACCCAGCCCTTTAATCAGTTAAGGCAATACTATTGTAACCTTTAGCTATTGGTCAGTTAAGGAATATGCTTAAACCTGCGGCTATTGGCTGGTTTTGGATCCATGCCAAGGCTATAAAAATAGCCCTCTGTACCCCCACAAGTTGGAGAAGAAGAAGCGCTGTACCCCTTCGCAGACTTCCCGAATAAACCATCGTGCGGAACCACGGCGTCTTCTCTGACCCCTCTCTCTCCGTCTGCTATGCCGTTGCCCCGAGGCGATCCTTCCTAGCAGCAGAGCTGAATCCATGAAGGAGCTGACAATCACTTGAGCTGAATATCACTAGCTCGCTAGGAAGGAGCCCGGTGGCCTGGCCCCTGCTTAACTCAGCTATTGGGTCTCTGCTAAGGACTTGACTACTGAGCTAGCTGGGCATTATATATAATAATAGGGCCTACCTAGAGAGGCTCGCTTTATTATATTCCACTTTTTACTTTTCTTTTCAGAATTGTCTCTTAATTTAATATTATTCACTTAAAATTCCCTTTGCTATTACAGAAATTAATATAAAACTTTCATAATATTTTTCCAGTTTATTTGCCTTGGGCATTTGACAATATCTTCTGTCTAGTCTGCTTCAATTTTTAAAAATTGGAAAGTGTTGTAGAGTAAAGCCACAGAAAAGCAGGGAAATTCAACAGCAGGTGTTGGGACTAAGAATATTTTCCACCCATTCTCTAAATCAATGGAGTGTATTTCAAACTGCTGGAGTCTTTAATCTATAGATTTAATTTATTAATCACCATTCTTAACAAATACAGGGCAAACAGAATGTCATTTATTATTTATTTATTGCATTTGATAGGAAATGGGAACATAATGCTTCCATTTATTTTCTGACGCCTCATTTTCAGGTCCTGAAACACAGCTCCATGCATCCTAGATTGAAGAACCTGCCATTTCTATAGCTGCATGTTCCTTCTCTTCCAAATCTGTTCTAGCTACATCTTCTCTTGTGCAGATGCATGGTTTCTGGTTTACTAAATACTTGTTGACTTGCATAAGGACAAATTATTCTTGAGCATTTTTGCCCTACAGGAAGTAATGCCTGTCTAGTGAGAATATAATGGAAACACCCTCAGGATATGCAGATGCTTTGCTTTAGTCAAAATTATATCTGAACATCAAGTATGAGTAAAAGAAATAAGTTTTTTTCAAGAATTTCACATGAACTAGATTAAGTATTGAGGAGGAAATGCTAGAGATTTCCTAATGTTCCTACAGAACCGTTATTAACACTAAAAATTTATTTGATCTCCAATACATAAATCCTACCAATGTCAGTTTGCAAATTCTACTCAAACTGTAGTAGAAGGCTGGGATGAGAATTACCAGAGACATCAGATTAAACTCTTGAACAACAGATTTAGGAGCAGATGAGTCTTGCCAAATCAGAAGCTCTTCTGAGCATATGCAGAAACATGTGTTTAGTGCTTGGGAGATCCTTTCATGGCAAGGCTAGAGGATGTGAGTGCTTAGAGTCAGATTCCACACCTGGACTTGGCATCTAAACTCCATTTAAATCTCACTTCAGAGTTAACAGAGGACATTATGCACTTGGTCTGCACTCGTCTTTGTTTCCATTGGAAAACAGGGAAACTATTTCATAGCGCTCCTCTAGATCTACTGCTAGAACCCACCTTAGGAAAGGTAGGCATTGTTACCTGTGAGCAGAGAACTCACACATCAGTGAAGGAAGGGGAGCTGTCCTAGGGACTATGAAGTACTTGTACACTGTGACAAAGGAGACAATGACGAGGATCTCAGACTTACATGGATCTGCTCTTGTTGCCTTATATATTAAGAGTTCTACTACCATTATAGTGCAAGGATTCCATATCACTAGAGTTTCATACCTTGTCAATGTTTCTCGCAGCAGCTCCTCTAAGCACTGACTGGTCCTTGCAATAGTCATGTGACTCCTGTTCCTGCCAATCCACTCTTTTATACTACTGTTCTTATTGGCTACAGGTGTGTCCTGTTAACATTAGGCCTGCTCCTAATTTTTAGTAATTGGTTCAGCTGCAACTCTTTGGGGGATAAGATTCTGTGCCACCTTCATACTATATCCCCCTGCATGCTCTTATCTCTTTCTCACACATCACAACCTGAACTTGAGGAGTTGAACTTGAAGGGAAGTAGACAAATGCCTAGAGGGCAAATAGTAAGGTTTCCTTGTATCCTTAAAGAGAGACAAGTGCTGATTCTGAATGAGACTTTTGACTGCTTAGGAACAAATTTGCTTAAATGTAGGAGATACACAAACATAGAAAGACGATTTTATAGACAGAAGTCCTTGAAAAGTCCTTAAAACAACTGACTGTAGGATAAGAGACGCTGTAGTATTTTCATTAGACACAGAGGGATCTGAAACACTGTGAGATCAAATGACAAAGAGAGAAACATAAGAATATGGCCTGGATAAACTGTGAGTTGAACACCAGTCCCTAGAGACAGACTAGGCAGTTGGACTGCTCTTCTCTTGCAAATTTTTTCCAGTGCTGAATGGAGATGCGTGCATCTCTTCATGAGATGTCTGCAAACTAGGAGATCACTCTGCCTTGTAGAAATTTAATTGACCATATTCACTTGCTGCTGTGTATTGTTTTTTGGGAGATGAACCAACAAGTAACCCATGGATAGGGTTAATTATAATGCCTCTGAAAAAAATTAAAACATGGTGAAGTTAGAAGGTATCTTTAGGAAGCAAAAGAATGTTGTTAAGAATTAAGGCCACCAAAAGGGGTGTCTTTCAGGGAGCTAAAAACCCACTGAAGTAGTTTGGTGAGCCCAGCAGCATGCAGTCAGAGCTATGTCTTGGAGGACCTACTTAACCCTGGAACATGTCACTCCATCAGTACAAGCATCTGTGTCAAAAATGCATGTCATCAAAAAAGCCACTGAGATGAAATTTCAACTATTGGCCAAACACATGCTTCATAAAATATGCACTCAAAGCACAGAACTCAAACTGAAAAAACCTCCCAAATTCTCACTGTTGCTCTATAATGTTCCTTAAATAGCTACTGGGAAAACCAATTGACTGCTAATCTGTCCTGGTTTGAAAAGGAAGTGAGTTTTTTGGGATGCTGTGGTCAAACCAATAGGTGCTCATATTTGAATATTGGCACCTGGTGTGGCCACTGAGGACATGGATATGCCTCTGAGAACATGGGGGGTTAAAAGCAGAGAACTCCCAGGAATACTCTCTCTTGGGTTCTGGTCCATGAAAGAGGTCAGAGCTCCCTGCCCAGCTGTGGCTGGCTGGGTGCGGGAGGGGAAGCCATGCGGCCAGGTGAGGTAGGCCGGGGCCCTGGACAGAGAGGGGAGGTGAAGGCCCCTGCAGGATGGAAGGGTGGAGGAGCACTGAGAGACATCGGGCAGCCAACCCCCACCAGGAGAGAGAGAGAGAGCTGGTGCCTGTGCTTGTGACACCTTGAAATTTGATAGCATGGCCAGCCGGGAAGGAGATGGAGGGGGTGCCGTGAGAAGGTGCCCGGCAGGGCAGCTGTGGGAATCCTGGACAGAGCAGCTGTGGGAATCCTGGACAGGCAGAGCCTGAGATTTTAACCCTTTTCTTGGATGATGGAAACATTACAAATGCTGATCCTCCTGAATCTGAATGACAAGAGAGATAAAGATGAAATGGAAGGAAGTGGGCCAGTGTGATGCAAGTTTGTGGAAGTGAAAGATGTCAGAGAGAAGTTGAGAAGAATCCTAGGTGGGAGGAGATGATGGAGTGGCCTTTGGCTGGACTTTTCTTGTATAGTCATGGGCAGAATTATTTATTTTTCCTGTTACACAGAGACTGCATTTAGGGGGAGGCAATGGCTTGGAGCCAAGAGAGTGCAGTGATGTTATGTGAAGGAGTGCGTGAACAGAGACGACGGGTGAGGAGGGTGGTGGTGGTGCCCTGCATCTTCAGGGAAGAAGAAGACCTCTGTTCTTGAGAACCCTCGGCCCCAGGGGGTGAATTTGGGGGGGACAGGTGTCCTGAAAGTGAGAGACTGTGCTTTTTTTGGAACTGGGCATAGCATCCTTAAAAAGGGAACGTAGAAGCAGCTTTAGTCCATGCACAGTGGTGAGAGCCCTGTACATGGAAGGAAGATGTCACGATGGCAAATGATCTCTGCGCAGTGCCACGTGTGACATGGAAACACGAGAGTTCTCAACTGTGTTTCCTGGGGAAGCCTATGGTACAAGAGGGACTCTTCTTGATGAACTGAGAATTGATTATCTGAAGGGTGGTGATGGACTGAGAGTTGGTGATCTGAGGGGTGGTAACTGAATTGAGAATCCAAAGTTTTCTCTTACTGTGATGTATTGGAAATTTCATGGCGGGAGGAAAAATGTTTTTGGAAGGTTTTCAGTCTGAATTCTGTGTGTGTTTCTTTTTATATATAGTTGTAGGTTAATATTTTTTTTTCTTTATTTTAAGTTGGAGCCTGCTTTGCTCTATTTCTGATTGCATCTCACAGTAGACACCAGGGAGCGTATATTTTCATGGGGGCACTGGCATTGTGCCAGCGTCAAAGCATGACATAATCTTAATGAATGAAATCTAAACTTGCTATCTCGAAGCTTTTGAGTGAATGCCACTGGTGGGTCATTGACCAATGATACTGGTCCATTTTTTGGCCTTTTTATTCCAGACGTGTGTGTCTAAAGCAGTCATTTCTGACAATGACCTGATTTTCACAGCAAGTGTTCCCATATGCTTCTGCTGAAATGGTAGTTTTCAGAGTCTCTAAACAAGCCTGCTTTTCTGAGTGGCTAAAGATGGCTTTTAGTTGTGTAACTTTCAGGCATCCCATATCAGAGAGTTTAGGCCAAGTGGAGAAAGTTACAGCAGATCTCAGGCAGTTACTAAGTCCTCCCAATCCCAGGGGACAGCTTATTCATCAGATTTTATATACTGAAAATTTTGTGTCTTTGCTATGTGGGAGTCACACACTCAGTCACAAATCTTGTCAGGAATGAGCACTGCAAGCAGCACCAAAAACAATGTGGGGATTTTCTGTTTGTTTGGGTTTTTTTAATGGCATGTCTCCAACCAGCTAGACTAAACATCCTGGGCAGCCCTAATGGGGACTGGTCTCCCTGATGACCACAGAAACTGCTGATGCTCAAGCAGAGCACACAGAGAAATAATCTGCTGAATGGTAAACTGCTGACTGATGCAATCACTGAGCAACTTATTCTTGATTAACATTTTGCCAGTCAATGTTAATTGGTCAAGCTTTAGTACTACGTCATTTTGGACAATCTTTCCTTGCTTTGATTGTATCTTTTGGCTTTGTAGAGCTGTGTTGTCACATGAATAAAAGCTATTCAGGGAATTCAGGTGGTATTCACGTTATTTGAGATTTCTATGGTAAATGGCATAAATTTCAACCTGCTTGTTTTGTCCTTGACCAGGAATTTTTCTTTGCACTTTATCTTCCTTGTTTTGTCAAGGAGGACAAGACAGATGTGCTGGTACTTGATTTTTAGAAATAGTCATTTGGTTGACCTCACAAGGATCAACCTGTCAAAGTAATGGACTACCTGATGGACATCCATTCAGGAGTAGGTAGTGAAGATGGGACTTGCTGTTTTCAGACTATTTTCGGCAGCATGCCTTTGCCAGGCTGTCAAAGTTTGTGCATGCTGAGCTTACTGTAGAGGGAATAACTCCTATATAGCCTGAAAGAAATCACATTTTTAAAATAACATCTCTAATTGATTGGGCTATCTAAGGCATATATGTAGAAATGCCACTTTCGAGCTGGTGTCACAGTTCTGGGATATGAGCTCCTCTTACTTCCAATTTACCCCTAACTGGATAAACACCTTACTTATTTTTGCTCTTATACTCTGTCACAGTTAGTACTGGTGAGTGCCTATCCATGGATGCTCCTGGGCTGAGCATAACAGCTCCAAAAGGCCACCAAAATCCTGCACACAGTATCCCAACTTTATGGAACAAGAGCTGAAACCTGTCTAGCTCTGCTTCATGTGTTTGACAGATATAATGTGTTCTGTCCCTTAATATACCATTGTACAATTCAATATATGGCTTTGATGCCATTGGCAGAAGCCAAAGGGAAAGGAAGTTACTCTTTTTACAGAAACACAAAGACTTGGTGATTTCACTCCCTTATGAAAATGAGGTCAAAGAGAAAGAGTGTCAGTGAAGAAATGCAGAAGCTCTCTTGAATCTACTGGACAAACACCCACTGGCAGCAATGCTTCAAATCCCAAACATTTCACTATTTTCAGCAGACTGAGGTTCCTTTAATCCCCTGACAATACTGTAATGGATGAATGCCCAATTTTAAAATCCAGAGAATAACAGTTTGCAAAAAGTGGAATGTATAGGAAGTACTATATGCCTTCCCTACAATTTACTTGCACTGTCTTTATGATGATTAGGTAACATTTCCCTGAGGGCCAGCTGGGTCATATGAGGTAAATCATGTATTGAGCAGCGGTTTGTTTCACCAGACATTGGCAACAAGAATTGAATCTGACATATTTTACTAGACATTAGTCTCTGGTTCTCTGGCTCTGGCTCACAAATGTGTTGCCAAGAAGCTTTGCCATTCTTTTATAACTAGTATTATTCAGAATTATAATTTATTGGAGGTTCTGTGCTCTTCTTGTCTTGACTGGAATAAAATAAAATCCAGAAATGTCCATTTCTGTTTATGACCAATAAAAATATTGTCAATGTAGAGAGGTAGACAAGACAAAATACCTGGAAATAACAGGAGGAAGGTTTAGGAAATTAAGTGTATGTGAACAGCTTACACAGGAGTCTTTTTGACAAGGTCATTTTAAAAAGAGGGTTCTCAAATGCTTGAAAGGGCAGGACAAAGTGATGTTAATATGAAAAATCCACTTAATAATAATGAAGCAGATTTGCTTTTTGAATCAGTGCTTGAATGTATTCTGTGAGCAGTTAATTCCATCGATGGATTGTGTCCACAGATTGAAAGGTGACAGTTTATTGGAAACATGTGTTTCTGCAAAAATTAGTTCAACACTGATTAAAAAATTATCTATGTACCCTGATCTTTACCTTTACTTCCTCAGTCAAAATGGATTTAAAATCTAAAAATCTTGTCTTTTATCTAGCTTGCTATTTGTATACTACTCTCATTTTTCTTTTGGTGGTATCATTAAAAAATTTGACATACCTTCTTAATCAATATTCCTAGTGGTAGGACTGCTTCTAAGCTCACTCTCTGGTAATCAGGTGCATGATTCTAAAGCAGTTTTCAGTACATGCTTTGCACATTGCTGTTCATATGATTCTATCTATCCTTAAGAAAACCTCCTCGTAGCCAATCTGGAATTGTTAACTTTTCCACATTGTGCAGAGGACTGACTAAAAGCATGGCACGGATAAATGCTTTGCTTATATTTGTTCCAGGTCTTTTCAAGTATCATCAGAGACAAACACTAAAAGGCAGTTCTTCGAATCCAGGTTTGTCTGCATTTCAGTCAAAATGCCTTGATTATTACAAACTCTTTGTCAGTCTCTCAAAAAATGTTTTGAGGGCACAGTCTCCAAAAAGCAAGAAGTTGTTGCAAAGAGAAAATGTGTATGTTTTTCTCCACATGTTCTCCAGTGCACTGCAGCTGGAAAAAATACTGAGATTCAGAAAAAACACCAGAAAACATTTCAAAGCATTAAATAATTTCAGCCTGAGATACATAGCAAGGGAAAGCAGCAGAGTTTCTATGGCACAATTTTAATATCAAGCTGGATTTTTTTCCATCAGCCACAGCTAGAAGAAGTACAGTACAGTGTAGTTCATCCTGCACATGGTAATGGGTAGACTAAGCAACCTTCTACAGTCACATTTTATTTCTGTGAGTTTGCAATTGCAAGGACTAAGAATGTCTACACATTGAACTCAATCTTTTGATTCAATACCAGGTTTGAAAATATTGCCATGTAACTCTAGGAAGTGGGGATCAGTCAGTTTCATAGACATTTCTATGTGTATTCAATGATTCCTCAACCAAGTACTATGTGTTGGAAAGAATTCTGTTAACTCAGACAAAATAAGATAGACATTGATGAACCATTGTTATTGTTCCAAGGAGTTTGGCTTAGATTCCTGGTGAATACTCAAACCAAATGTTATCTATGTAACTTTTAATTACAGAATAATTTCACACACAAACAGTAGGCCCAGCATGCTATTAAAACCAGTTTTTGATAGGCCTAATAATGGGAAATTAGCAGAACATCTGTGAAGTCATATATCAGGACAAGAATTATGCTCAATAAAAGAATGCAGAGTAAGATCTATAAATCTCCACTTAATATACTTTATGTGTGCAAATGTGAGGGTGGAAAAAGGAACATACAGCTCTTCACCAATGTTGCTGGTATTTTTAGTGGGTACCATGGTTGATACATGCCCTATCTGTTCTACAGCTTCTGAGGAAGAGATTAGCAACAAGTTTGTGTCATGCCTCAATACAAATATAGAAAAAACTTACTGATGTTAATTGTGTGTGATGGATTAAATTTGGTGCAAAATGAAACTTTGGCTCTGTATCTGCACTAAAAATATAGCTGTAGAGGGAAAAATAGGACGTTTATAACAACTTAGCATTTATTGGACAAATAGAGGTCTGAAGAGTGCAGAATTGAAAGTTGCAAACATCTTTCACAAAATTAAGAATTTCCTCTCCTTCATAGGCCTGGATAGCTTGTGTGTGTGTTACAAAAATGTGTAGATTTCAGCTGTTTGCAGACTGGGGAAGAGAAAACAGACCTTATTCAATGTCTGCAGATGTTTCCAAACATTCATAGTTCTAAAATTTAAATTCAGCTACCTAATCAGTATTAAAGATCTGAGGGAATATATGTTGCCCATTGGATACGGTTTAGGTGGTGAGAAATACAAAGGATTCAAACATTGTCAGGCAGAAAGATCTGGTGGCTCAGAGGCAGCAGCAGATGACAGAAACAATGACTGGAGACAGCCCATGCGGAATGATAAATGAACATTCATTTCTCAGATGCCCTGATGCAACCTCTCTGGCTTTACTGGAGTGTGGTATATTGTAGTTTACCTACAAGGCCTGATCATCTGGAAATGAGGACAAATTCCAACTTCAGTGGTGCTAAGATGTAATTCTGTGCCTACAGAATTCACAGCTGACAAAATAGTATCAACAATGTGTTTTAAAAATTTGGCAACAAAATCATGTGAAACCTGAGATTAAAACATATGGATTTTCTGCTGTCCACTCAAACAGGCACTAAGTTTGACATTTTACTGGCAGTAACTTGACATTTTCATATAGCATCAGCAATACAAACTTGTTTTACTGAAAAAGCACACATGGAAGCAGTGAGGCCTCTTTTCATCTGACAAGTAAAGGTATTTTTGGCTGGTTTGCTCAACATCCCATTGCCACATATCTGACTTATGCGTGCAATCTTCTGCAATGTCTGTGCTGATTATTGTTCATCCCTCAAAAGTTTGGTTCTTGAAGCACTCCATTTTATAGAAACAATTCAAACATATCCCTTTACTAAATTATTCCCAAGTGCAGATGGTGGTCCATTAATAAAAGGGGCCTAAATATATCTCACATCAACTCCAATACACTAGGCTGCATTCTGGGATAGAAAAAATTCTTTCCTCTCTACCATCTCACATGATGACATCAGAACGGAGATAAAAAGATGGGAACTGGTGCCCTTAGCAATTTCTAAGATTTTTGGTTGATAGTATTATGGAAGCTAAAGAAACTTCAGTTTCTTTGGTTCTGAAAAGGACCAAGCACTGCATGAGTTAAAGCCTCCGGATAAGAGTAGTCCAGGAAAGTAGATGTTCTATGGAAAGCCAAAGCCATATGAGAATGAATCCAGAAGTTTTAATATAATCTAGATGAGGTGGTTCAGTAAAACAATAACAGGCTCACTTGGTCTACTGTTATATCTAGTTTAATTTAAAGGTTTTTCATTTTCTTCATGTGTAAGAAAAATTAGTTTGAATCACCCATATCTGCACTTGGGATTCAAATCCATACTATATTGCTGAAGATCAGAATTTTTAAAATATTTTTTAGAAAATAACAGAGAAAAAAATGACAATGCAGAAGTGTGCTGCTGGGGATTCTGGGGAGACTAGATAGGGAGATTAGATGAGGAGAGAAATCAGAGTGTGCTGTTCTGTGCACATGGATAGGCAGATAGCTTTATATGCCTGGCTTTTAGTGATAGTGTGGAGCATCTTTCTGCCCCATCACTGTGTAAGAAGGGAGGGAAGTAGAGGAAATTTACTTTAAGCTCTGTCCAAGATTAATTTAGAAAACTCAAGCTGCTAAGAGAAACAGGCTTCAGCTTGTCTAACTACAAATGTATTAAAACAAGTTCTCTATTGTAACTGGACAACCCCTGAAGATTTAACACTTTTTGGTGAAGGAACTTTTTCTTCTCTGTGTTTGTACAAAACCTAGTGTGCCCAGAAGTGGCACTTCCTTCTAATAATGAACATGGAAACATGTAACCAGTCTTAACCCAAATCCTGAATTACATGACCTCAGTCCAAGATCTCTTCCCACAGTTTTGCCTGTGTGCATGTATATATCACTCTCTAAAAGTTACACTCAAATTTGTATTTTTTTAGAGCAATCAATAAGAAAGCCACCACAACAAAATCCTTGTCCTACAGATGTCATAAATGGCTTTGTACAGCACTTGACCTTTTGACTGAATAACCTCTGTCCTGCTGCCAAAAATATCTGATGAGTAACTTTCTTTTGTTTTTAGTGGGCTCCTTATGGATGAAGGTAGCTGGGAACTGAAAATCCTGCTGTGGTTAAGACAGGAACATACTTTACTTATTGTATCTTCCCAGATCTTAGAAACATGTTGATTTGCTCCTCACCTCAGATGTCCTGTCTTACATTTCATCTTCTAACAAGTTCTCCAATTCCTAGGCATTTTTTGGGACATTGTTTATTATCTTTTTATGGTGTGACTAGCTCAAGACCTTCCCTTCCCCAAAAATCTAAATTTTCTTACTGCTTCACAGTCCAGCGTTGGCACAATTATTTCAAATGATCTGCTTTTCAGATGATTCCCACATCATTCCCAGACTGTGAGACAGCCTGTTTATGTGATGGAAAGCACCAGAGGGAACTTTCCACTGATAGGCTAATTGTTTACAAGAGTGAAAAAAAAATCAAAGTAATTTGACTTTTATACTCTGCAAGTTCCCATGCTTCTGTCTGATTGTATCATCTGTGGTTTCCTGTGCTGAGCATCTCTCTGTCAAGTTTATTTCTTCCTCTTCACCTCTACACTCTGGTATACGCTACCTGTACAGGACCACCTTAATTTCTGGAAGACCTCATGCTTTCTAAGCAAGGAGCTAAACAGATGGCATACTTACCATCTCAGTATTCTTGTGGGAAAGACAGGACAACTATAAGGAAGTTGCAGAGCGATGACACTGAATGGAGAGTAAACTCATGCGGGCAAAAAAAAAGAACTGAACCATGCTAGGAAGCTAAAGGATAGGGCATTTATGCAGCTAGAAACAAGAAGTCATTGCTAGCCAGCCAGCCAAAAGTCGTGTACCTGTCTGTGCCCCAGTTCCTTTATTGGATGTCATGGATTTCTCTGCCTCATCCTTTGTTTTTCAGACTATTAAGATCCATGTGAGAGGGATAATTCCTCTGCTTGTGAAAAGCACCTTTTTACACTGCTGTGATGTTGTTCCCAGGACATTGGGCTCTGAGACTATTACCATTTAAGCAAACTGGGAATCTCCCACTGGTGTTGATTGAAGTTTGTGTTACTGAGTGTCTGAAGGAAAAACATTCCCATTTTCCTTTGTAGTCTGGCATGTACATTTCACTCTTCACTTGGAACTGTTCCTTTCTTATTTACCTACTTCCTTCATTCTCAGAGCTAAATTTAGTTTATCCAGATGTTTCTTTTCTGAGACTGCTAATCTATCTCTACTTAGTCTGTCACTCATTGTTTATTGAGTTGGCAAGGAACATCTCGAAAGTGAGGTACTGCTGAAGAGGATGAGAAAGATAAAGCTAGACAATAAAAAAAAGATAAAGCTAGACTGTCTTGCAGTGGAGCAAAATGAGTATCAGTGGAAGTTATATATATGCTAAATATATGTTTCTGGGAATGTTTAGAAACAAAAATGGAATTAATAGTACATTAAATCTTTTATAAAGAATTTAGGAGATTTTTGAGGAACATGCCCAAAAACCACTGTTGCCACTCGCCTTATTTGTTTTTCTGTGTGGACTCAGCTATTGGAAATATTTCTTTGGTTTGCCTGTTTATTCTTATTTTTTCAGCACTTACATAATTTTAGTCCATGCTTTATAAATTATATGAGTACTGAAAACAAGGTAGAGGAAACAAAGTTGTCTTGGGATGGGGGGAAAGAATAATTTCAAAAGTTCTAGCCCAGCTGGCTTCAGCCCTGCAGTGCCTTCTGCATTAATTAGCTTCTCTGTGGTAAGGGGAGAGAGAAAAGCAGAGGAGAGAACAAACAGATTTCAGTTCAATTAGTCATGACAGCTGAATATGCACCTGGTTCAGTGAAACTTAAAGTGTGTGATTCCATTCCATGTACAGTTGGAATAATCAGAAATGCTCAACCTCTCAAGGCTTGCATAAACTTCTACTGCTCAATAAACAGAATTGCACCTTGTTGACATACACTTCCACAGGAAAATTTTAGCAAAATGGGTTTCATTGCTCAGTTTTAATGCCCCTTGGTGAGGTTGGATTTTTGTCCCAAGCCTGGAGCACAAAGCAGTATGTAGCAGCAATGCTGCAGTGGCACAGCAATGACTCTCTGGGGTTCCCCTTGCACTTTATAAGTAATAAACACAAGCTGCCCCACTGATTCAGTAAGCACTGTGATATTTAAAAGAAACAAAAGGAAATAACACTGGCCAATAAAATTGTCTGACTTTCTAAGTCTCACAAGTAAACAGTAAGGGCTATTGTATTTATGCTCTAGGTACTGCAAAAGAAGGATAATATCCTTTGTCTTCTAGAATTAAAATAATAATAATAATAACAATAATAATAAGTTTTAATTTATAGAAATAATTACTACAAAAAGTGTTATTTTCATTCATCCTAATTGAAGGAAATGTGACTCTGGAATGGGACTTAACAGTTAGTCCGAAGTGTGTAGGACACACAGTGCTGGGACAATACAGTGGTGACTATGACAGCTATAATTATATCTGAGAATGTCTGAAGTTATGCTCATAAATCCATAGTTAAACAGTTAAATAAGTGTTTTGATTTTCAAAAATGCTTCTGACCCGGCTCCTCCAGCTGACCTCAGTAAAAAGGGTGCACCTTCACTTCAAGAATGAAGCCACATATTTAGATGCTTAAATTTAAGCATCTAAGACTTGAAAATGCTGCCAATAATAATTCTCCTGGCTTCACCATGGGGATAACACACCAAGTGGATTTTAAATACAGGTGTTTCTACAGGAGAATAAGCAATGTGATCAGAGGGACCTAATGTAACTCCTGTTTTTTTGGTTTATTCTGAAACAGGTAGGGATGTTTTTGAAACATCAGCACGGTCTTTCCTACACCTGAGCAAATGGCCCATAGGAAGGCTGTCACAGAGAATTCTCGGACTCCCTGGCTCATCCTTCTGACCAAACCAGTCTTAATACTTTGCATTGCACTAATAACATGTAACAACAGAAAATGTTTTCTCAGACCATTTTGTTATCATCATGTTTGAAGGAAACTCTCCTTAAAAACCCCCTCATCCACAGATATTCATACCTAGTCTTCAGGTTCAAGGAAAAATAGTTTTACCATTTTTAAACAGGACACACATTTTATTAAAATTTCATGGACTTCTATATACATGTAATGGGAATGGCTGAATAGTTCTTTCAGAAATAATTCAGCTGTAAACTTAATCTTGAAGCCTTGTGCTGAGAAACCTAAATTTAGTCTGTGACTTCTAGTAGCAGCTATACAGACCTGATTGCTGTGGAACAGTTTACAACCAAAAGGAAGAATACAGTTTTTGAATTGAAGATAAAATAGAAGTGTCTTAATATTTGAATACCAGTTCTCTATATGTAAAATAATCTGTTCATTTCTGTGAGTCAGGTCATCTTTAGGATAATGCACAATGGAAAACATTGTGCTTCAGGTTAAAAACATGATGTGCTCAAGCAGAAGGCACTTGGCAGAATTTGCCAAACACTGACCAACTTCCCACCACACTCTTCTCATTTGAAGCCAACCTCAGTGAAAAAAATTCAGCAGGACTGTATAATCTGGCTTCTGGTTTTGTTGGAATTAGAAAGCTTTTTAGTTTTATTATGAAAAAAACTCTTCCAAGAAAAATAACAAACATTTCTAATTTTATACTGACAGAATTGTTCCACTGGAAAAATTATGTGAAGCCTAAGCACAGGTATTCAAGAACAGCTGTAATCAAGCTTACCACAGAAGACACTTAAACTAAGAGGCTAGTGTCTGCAAAACTTGTGTTTCTTTCATTTCCTCTTGGGAGACTCATGCTGGTTGGAAGCAGGCCAGCATTCTCCTTACTCCTTACTGTGCTTTCTTTTTACATCCTCTTTTCCATGCTCTGTTTTAAGATCAAATCCCCAGACAGCACAGAGATGGACGGGTCTGCTGGGGCAAACACAACTACCCTGGTAAGCCAGGGATCACAGTCAGAATACCAACATAGGGTAGATCTACTCTTTTTACAAATGCACAGGACACCTGATAGGCAGTGCTACCAGACAGTTTGCCCAAGACAATATGTAATATCAGTGGCAAACTAGATGCTGGGTGTGAGAACTACTGCCACTTGACCTTGTTCTCAAATCATTGGCTGCACAACTTCTCCCAGTGTAAGCAATATATTTTAAGCAGATGTCGAAGAAAAACAGTCAGAAAGGCTGACTTCCAGAAAAACTAGCAAAAAGATATGTTATTTAGAAGCTGGTCTCTGTTAAAAAGTTGGAAATAAAAGTGCTGTTTTGAACTGAGTACAACTTTTCCCAAGCTTTTAACAGACATGGCTGGGTTGTTACTGCAGCACAGCTATTATTTAGAGGCTTGTCAAAGGCTGTTTTATCTAATAGGTTCTATAGACAAGTTTTGTGGTAAACAGGAGCAGGTATAGAAGGGGCTCTGACTGATGGACACTGAGTTCAGTGTCTTGCAGCTCCGACTGTGTGGTGACATCCCCTGGGGAAAGCTCATCTGTTTGCAAAACTGCTTGCATTGCCTGCCAGCCTGCAGACAGCAGAGAAGTGGATGGGGATTACTGCCAGAGACTGATGAATTCCTAGTTAACACAGGGCTCTTGAGTTTTTCCTGACATAGTGAAGAGAGAGCTCTGCTGGCATGCTGACCTCCCTCTCTGGTGATTCAGACTCACATATTCATAGCAGTGGGCAAACCTCCCATGCCTCTGTTTTGAGTTTAGAGACCCATCAGACTACTTTGAATTGGTGAACTTTTTCTTCCTGAAATTTGTTTCCTTTTCCCTGAAGGGAGGTACAGTGTGAAATAGAATATGTTCTTTTTCTAGCTAATCAGAAACATATTCTTGATGGTATTCAATGAAGAACATACCCAAAAGGTAAGCAGGACAAGTGGTCCTTTTGTGCATAGACACAGAGACACACTCTCAGCAGGCTTCCTCTGGGCTGGAATCAGATGGAGTGGAGATTAGCAGTAGGAAAAGGAATGACACTTTGGATAACTCTCAGATTATCATGTGGACTCTGAGTAGGAGAGCTAAATAGGGTATTTACATTGGGGAATTACTATTTCCTTGTCATCTCCCTCCTCCTTCTCCTCCCCCACATTGAGTTTGATTGTCTTCTCCCTTTCTCTACTTGTTTGCTTCATTCACATGCTTGAAGCATTTCTCATTTGGTCCCATGTCCATCAGATGACTTCTACAACATACAGTGTGAGTTAAGAGATGCATGAAAATCTCTGTATGGTCTGTGCTTTCATACAGTTGCATAGCATGTAGGTAGCATCTATTAATATTTTAAACATACTGAAAGGACTATACATTGCTGATAGAGCATTTTACTACATTTATCCTCTGTTGTCCCAATGAGATATATGAACCCTGTGATTTTAACAACCTATCTTAAAGGATCATTTCTTAGACCCTGGAGTTCACTTACTCAGTGGGGCTATTTTCCAGAGAGGCAGTAATCCTGAAAGAGCCATGATGGGGACAGTGAATGATAAATTTCCACAGCTGTACTGTAATATAAATTCAGGAAAGGAAAGTTAAATGCACTTCTGTCCTGTTTTTGCAGAGGTACCTCATCACAGAGCAAGGGAAAAATAGCCTAAATTCTTCTTGGCTCTCATACATGTGGGCTTTGAAGGCAATGCCTAGTTCCACAAGCCCAGTGATCAAAAAGATGGCAAGACTTCAGAGAAGCAAAAAATGGCCGTAAAGAGCAATACCCAGAGGAAGATGAAGGTGATAACATAAATTGCTAAAAGAATAAGAAATACTTTAGCACAAAGAATGAGACAGGTATATTAATATAATATGTGAGATAGAATCAACAGAAAATATAAGACCAGAAAAAGGTTGGTATTAAGGAAAACTTCATTAAACTGAGTTCTGTTTGTTGTTTAATAAGTAGGTGGGCAAATGCAGTAGTGGAAACCCTGGGAGATTCAAAATGAGACAAGGAAAAGCACCACTGGCATGCAGAAGGGAAGATTCTTCCACTGCTGGGAGGTGAAATGAACCATTCATTAGAATATTCATCTATGATATTTAATTGGCAAAGTGACAGCAAAAAAAGAAGTGGAAGTTTGAGGCCGATGCTTTATTTTAATCAAAAAGAAATAGGAGTTAGACCAATTAGCTAAGAAAAGAAAGTGTGGACCTCCCTGATACAAATTCCAATTAATTCAATCTATGACAACTCAAGAAATATTTTCTGTCATTGTGTTATTCAGAGGGAAATATTTACTATTAGAATTGTATTGGTGTCCTATAAAATTTCCGATTTTATAAGCTTTAGTATGCTAGAACATTCTTCACAAACTATTGACAAAAAACAGAATTTTCTGAGAATCTGAGAATGATTTAGATTGGAAAGAACCTCTGGACGCCATCTAGTATAAGTCCCTGCTAAAAGCAGCTCCTTCTCTGAAGCTAGAGCAGGTTGCTCAGGATAATATACAGCCAAATCTAGAATATTTCCAAGGATGAAAATTGTAGTATTTCTTTGAGCCTCTTCTTCCGGTGTTTGATCTCCTCTGCTGTGAATTTCTTTTTCTGGAATCAAATCAGATTTCACTTGCTATGTCTCTTCTCTTGTGCCATTAAATTGTCCCTTAAAATGACACCATAACTCTAAGATATATAAAATGAAAGTTACAACACAATAAAGACAGATTAAGGCACATTTTAAGATTAGGAAGTCTTTACAAGAATTTGAATTCTTCAGAAATCTCTCAGCCATTCTAGAAACATTTTTCTAGAATGAAAATATCTTTCTGTCTGCTTGTAGGTATGTAATCATCTGCGACAACTTTCTTTGAATGGCTTTCTCTGACCCCAAGCTCATAGTAATAAATTAAAACCCCAAGTAAAAGACCACTAAGCAGATCCTTGAAGAACACTGATCAAGTAATGCATGCCTAAACCTTAATTGAAAATAAATGTAGAAAAAAAATTGTGTATATAAGATTACTGTGAGGGCAGAACAGTGTCGCATGGTGACGTACATGTAGCAAACCTCATTAATTTATAAGTTAAATTGATTTACAAAAATATATAATGAGACTGAAATCAGGCACTAAACAGTGGTAACGATTATGAAATTCCCCATTGAGACAAGTCCTATTTCTTGGCAGGCTGGTCTTGGTTAAATTGGTCTGTGGACAACCTAAACAACAAGAAGCACCCAGACAAATGTCAATATTTGAAGTGAGCGAACAACAGGCATTTTGGATAGCAAGCACATTTTCTTTGGATCACCCACCTTTTCAGCCTCACACTGTTGAAGTTTCAACAATATATATTTTAAGAGAATATGTACGTGTCAGACTAAGAGCACAGGCCTGTCAGAAGGATCATCCAGCAGTTTAGAAGAAGTTGCAAGTCTTTTCTACAGCCTAAAAACAGAAAACAGACATCCCAAACCAGACTCTTCCTTTTTATTTTGTTGTTGTTGTTAACTGTACTAAAATACTGTGTTTCTTCTTTCTAAACTGTCTCATGGCATTTATATATGAGCTATAACACAAAAGGTTTTGGACACATTGATGTAGTCTTACTCTGGTTAAGAATACATAAAATTATACATTTGCCTCCAGTACCCATTCCTGTGCCTCAGAACTTTTCAGAGGCATCACTCATATGTTACTGATAATTTTCTCCACTTTCATTTGCAGGGAGACAGCCCAAGGAGCTTGGGCAGATAAGTGTCTCAGGGATGTTTACAGGGGTGCTCAAAGGGAAGAGATATGGGGTAAATGTGTGGAGATGGTACTGAAAAAGTCTTTGTAATTTTAATAAGGAATAAGGAGCATGAATGCTCATTGGTCATCGACTTTCCCCACATTAGAGACTGAATTCAGATTTTGCTTGTATCAGTCTAGGGATTTAATAAATCTGTCGCTGCCTAATGGTTCTGCATGTAGTCAAACACAGATATTGTGCTATATAGAATTCACCATAAAATGCCAGTTATTATTACCACTGTGTCCATCAGCTTGAACACCTGCTTTTTGGGGAAGTAACTGTCAGTTCTGACATCTGAATGCAATCCGGAAAATCATAACCATGCATCGCTCAAGACATCCCTTTTGAAGACACAGTCCAAGCATCATAATTTCCTTGGTTGGTTGCTTGTTAGTATCATTTGTACTAAGATCTTGGAGATAAGTAGAAAAATTTCCAGATGTACAGCCATATATCCTAACTCTCAGATCACAGGAAAAACCATTACAACTAAGGGGGTGAGGGGGGAAATTCAATGTTTTAAGCTATTAAATGATAATAAAGGTATGAAAAACAGTCTTACTTTATAGGGAGTTTGTCTACATGTTAGGTAGAACAAAGCAGAGAACTATCTTGATTGTCTTTGTACTAAGCATGCAGTTAAAATTTTGAATGAAAATTCACAAAACCAATTTTGCAAAATTTTCTCAGGTTTGTGGGGGGGCCAAATAAAATTCTCATTTAAAAAATCAACAAATATTAAATTTTAAAAAAATTTCTATTTCTCTTTAATGACACATGGACAACACACTGCTTTTAATAGACCTTCAGATCAATACCTAAATAAGTACAATTAAGTGATGTAATCCATCTTGAGAGTAAAAATGAGCCCCATGGATTTAATTGGGGATGGTAACAAAAAAGGATTCAGCACCCACTTTAAATGTGGATGATCCTCCATCAGGTGATATGGCAACAGAGGAAAATAATTTTCTCTTTCAACCCAACAGAGAAGTATTTGACCAGTGAAGTTTCCTACCCTGTCTAAAAAACAGCCATGTGTCCCAATGCCCCCGCTGTGTATTTGCTAATGTAAGTTGTGGGGATAGCTTTGTACAGACAAGAGGTTTAGAGGGTTTAAGATTTTGAGCAACGAGGAAAAACCTTCTTATTTGTAATCATAAAAGTAAAAAGCTTATGTTCTTAATCCTGCTTTGGTCAAAGCTTTAAAACATCTTCATGCTGGTTTTAAGGCTTCATTGCTACAAGCTGTTGCAGTTCTGCCCAGGTTGTTAAATACAGACTTAACTATGGCTGCTAAAATATTTGTAAAATCTTACAGCAAAATGAACATGCACATATGAAAAGCAGAAGGAAGGCTATAAGTGATTCAAATTACAGGTCTCCAGTCCCAAAATCACTACTGAATAAACAACTTGGTAGACATCACAACTTCACAGGTTGCTGAAAATCCTCTCTTTTCACTAGCAGCACAGCAATCTACTGAATAAGGAGTTTCCTTCTCTCCCTTCACCTCTTGATAATATATACATTCAAATAAGTCTGAAGCTCATAAGTTTTGGCACTACTGGTCACTGCAATCATAAAAGATGAGGATGAACTGAAGAAAAAGAGGGACAGATGAATGTTTGTTTACTTGTATCCCTGCTGTGGATCTGGGTACTCCAATTACTCTGGCACTGAGTTAAATTAACTTAAGTGAATTGAATCGGCTAAGTAGAAACTCAGCATCCTAACTTGGGTGACTAATCTAAAGTCTTCTGCTTCCTGGGAAAACTGAACATTGATGTCATTCTTCTGAAATTAAGGGCCTCAATTATTTGGGATGGCTTCTGGCCCAGTGATTCAGCTGGACTTCATCTGAAATGTCTGTGAAAATGAAGTTTTCAAAAAGCATTTATTTTAAGATAGACATCATTATGTTACCTAGTAAAATAAAAAACAGCACCCACACATCTCTGCAAGAAAAAAAATGAGATCTTCCTTTCAAGCTATCTCATTGTAAGAAAAACTTCCTGCCAGAAAAGGCAGGAAATCTTTGACCAGAAAGACATATCTTATGCTGAATTCTGGGAGTTTCTTTCCAAGTGGAATTAATTCCACAACTCAAACCTTTCAGCTACTCAAGAGTGAATATGTAAGCTAAATCATCAGGAGTGAGCGAAGGCAATTTAATATGTACTAAGTAATAATCACCAACCACCATGAAAAATTAAATTCAGAAGGTTTTCATTTGATCTATAATGTTTCCCATCTGCCCAATACATTGAAATCTCTCCAGCATTTCATGGAAGAGTGTTTTCTCTTGTCTATATTGAATAAAGTTCCCAACAGTTAAAAAAAATCTCTTTCTGAAAATATTCTGCCTGAAGAATTTTTAAAGGTTTTTTTTACACAAGCCACAGATTTCACCAGAAAGCCTACAGCAATAATTTTTCACTCCCTCAGTCTAGAGAATTTCAAATGTTTTATTATTTCACTGAGACTAGGAGGACACAGGTTTAGAATATTGATTTCATTCTATTTTTCAGTCATTGCAGAAAAAAATGTTAAAAATCCAGAACAGGTTAAATGTTCATTCTCAAATAGATGAGAAACAAGATAATAAAATACCTCAGACTAAACATTTGCACATTGTCTGCTTGGGCTGGAGTGCACAGACATTTGAATTCTTTGGATTTCTGGTGGAGTTTTAAGCTACAGAAAAACATTTGGCTGAACTGCCAACGGCATCAGTTCACCCAGAAGTCTGCAGGCATCCTTCCATCATTTCAAGATTCAGGTTGTCTGAACAAACAGAAAAAATGTGGAAAAGCTGAAGAATGTCAATGGAGCAGAGAATGAAGCTGGCCTTTGTGCTAGCTGGATGCCAACGCAGCATATTTCCCATCACACCTACTACTCAGACTATGCAACATGCATTTTCTGTGAAATGCATGTTCATCTGAACAATTAGGCCTGAAGCATTTGGATTAGGAGCTTACAATGACTATCAGAAAGGTGAAACTGCTTCCTCACATTTTAGCTGGACTAATAGCAAAATAATTTTAACAGCAGGGAATATTCATCTGAATTTCAGGCTACAAACTAAGTCAGCTTTTTTTTTCATGAGAAGTAAACAACATCAGGGACTTAAAAAGTCATAAAGCACTGTGCTACTGAAAGTTAGTTCCAGACTTCCTAGCAACATATACAAAAATCCAATTCTGTTGTTCTAATGATGGAGGAGACAAAAAAAGCTAAAAAATCTCTTTTCTGTCTGCAATCTGGATGTAGCAAAATTCAATTCTGCATTAGCAGTAGAGTTGTTCTTTCTTCACCCTCCATCCCCTGGCCAGGTCTTGAGCCCTTCCTCCAGCTTGCAGAGACAATGCCAGCCCAGGAGACAGGAGAAAGAGAGAAATTTCCCGTAAGAATTTGTGATATTCCCCCTTTAATAGGGTGCCTACCAAGATCCCCCTCAAAAAAGAGGCAGGTGGGAACTGGATGTTGCTGGGAAGCAGATCTCCCTGGGGCTGTGCCTTCATTTTGGCCTAGTGCCCTAAGCAGTTCAGAGAAAAGTGCTTGATATATTGGTCTGTTTCTAATGCTGAACCAGACGTGAGGCTGAGATGGGTGTGCAGCCTGAGATGGGTGTGCAGCCCTGGGGTGTCTTATCTCAACGTGAAGTCAAGACTTTGCTGTGCATGTCATCATTTAGCTGCCATTAGCAGCTTCCTTCACCAATGTGGGACGTTTACTGTGTCCATTGGAATTGACCAACTGGCCAGAAGGGCCTGTGAGCTGGATATTTGTACAGGGGCAGGCTCTGTGGGCCACTGTACACTGTGTGTTACCTCAAAAATGCAGAAAGTAAAAAAAGAAAAATTGCCAGGAAAAGACTAGTAACACAACTGGGTCTTACCTTGCTGTAAGAAATTGAAACAAATGCACTTCCATGAGGCAGTTGAGCAAATGGGAGTTTTCATAGGCTGAATAGAGAGTTCTTGATGTTGCTCAAGAGGAGCTGCAGGAAAATCCCAAGTGGATATGAGAGAACATAGACAAGGCAGAATTTACTGAGAGACACCTTAGCTCCAGGGCCTCTTCCAATAATGTCTGCAAATTAAACTATGGGTTGTTGGATACCTCATTCTCCTTTTAGGATCCTGAGGGATAATATACAAAGCCATCAAAATACTGTGTGCCCTGGTGTCAATAAGTGTTGGGATCATTAGTTTATCAGAGTGACCCTGAGAAAGGTTCAAGAGTCTCTTTTCCCAGCCCGGTGCTTAAAGAAGGAGTCAGGGCTCTTCATTTCGCGGTCTTAAGGTTGTTTATTTTATCCTATCTGTAAAAAATTTTCTCCCACCCTGACGAGGTCAGCTTAGCAGGATCGTCTGAGGCACTCTCCCCCCCTAACGAGGTGGTGTCGTCTTTTATACTACAGACTATGTATATCATATTTACAATTACCTTCCAATGCCCATCACCCATGTTAGACAGTGCACCTCTACCACGAACCAATCTAAAATGCCCATATCACACAAAAGATGGAAGACAAGAAGAAGAAGGAAAGAACCACGAGACAGGCCCTGATTCCTCCATCTTGTCTCCAAAACCCCCTGTACCAAAATCCTAAAATCTACATTTTTCACCCTGTGAACAAACCATTCAAACCCAAGTGGTTCCCATGTCCTCACAAACAGGTGGCAGATCTCTAAAAGGGTCAAAGTCAAGCCACCAGGTGCTTTTGGCAACATTCCAGGACCTCCAAGCCCCCCAAGGGTTCTCGGTAGCTCTGAACATCCAGAGTAATGTGCTGGGTTCCCACAAATAAGTGTCACATCCCTCTGTGGACAATGTGTGATGGAGTAAAAGTGCCAATGGACACAGTGTACTCCTTAGCTTAAACACAATGGATCCTCCCCACATCTATTTCTCTTCCTGGGTAGCTACTTATGTAGTACTTGACTAGAATAGCTCTCACTAGTAAAATAGTTATATTTCTTACTAATAGGTGTAGTGTGAAACAGAAATGGTGAAACATTTTAATTGTTTTTATCACATAATCAACACGCTTGGCAACAAGCTGAATGTAGACTCAACATTCAGCTACTAACCTCTGAAATCCTTATTTTTAGTGTGAGTTTTAAATACAGCATATACTGACCAAATTCCTGATTTGTATTCTTACATTCTCTCTGAATTTTCTCTTGCATATATTGTTACTCCTTCTGTCCTCTCCTAACCTATTTTGAAATGTTGTTGTTTGCCATTTTATAGCTGCTGTGTTTCACCTCAAAATTGGCTGCATTTCACTTGTGGTCACTCATTACATCTAGTTTATCAGTCTCTGAAGGACTATGGGGAAAATGAATAAAAATTAATTAAAAGGAATAAAAATCACTATAATTATTTTGGGTGAACAGAACTTTCACCATATAAAGACATGCCATAAAGAAGACTGTGAGAATTAAGTTTGATGAAGACTATTCACCACTTCTACCCACATTGAAAATAAAAGAAACATTTATTTTCCGAGAATGGGAGAATGTTTGCTGTCTCTGTACATTAGGCCCAAGAGATGCATGGCTGCAGCTAAGTAAAGTGCTGGTTAATAACTTGAGTCTTGAAAACCTGATGTGCCTGATGAATAAGCCATTAAATTTTTGCTGTGACTGCTTGAGTCTTCAGCAACTCAAATATATGCTACACACAGCTGCCAAAGAACAGTGTCAGAGGTTAAAATGTATGAAAACTCAGTCAAATTTAGTGCAGAAAAACCAAGAAGATTTGGCAAAAGATCCCATACTTATCACATCCCTCTGCTGCTAAAACATTCAGCCTGTTCCGCTTCCTGCAGCTTCCTTCAGACTGCAGCAAAGAGCATTTTTAAAGCGCTGAAAATATAGGCCTGAAAGGAGGTACCTGAAGAAAATTTAGATGCCAGCATGTTAGCAAATCAGTTGATAAATCCCAAACTACCATTTGACAGCTGATCATCAACAGTAGGAATAGCAATGCCCTTTGCCTCAGCAACTAATTTAAACTCCTGTCTGCTTTGAATCATATTTTCCGTTCAGATTGAACCCATGGTCTATGGGTCTATCTTTTTCCATCCTATTCTGTCAATAATTTGTTGACTGCCCCTTCTGAGGGCAGGGGACATCTGCATCTCACCTCCTTGGCCAGGGAATTTCCTCTTTTCCAGCAGTGCATCTGCCAGCACTAGTGAATCTGGCAGCCATCACATGAGTATTTTAGTAGTCTGAAAGCTTGAAGGTCATTAGCTATAAAGCTAGGGAAGGCACGTGAGTTAGCCTGCTTGGATTTATCACCCACCAAAATCCTTATTAATTATTTGGTAAGCCTGAACTAGCATGAATCCTGCCTTCCATTATGCATTTATATGGATAAAACCCATCAGAAACAACCCTAACAGTTCTCAGGTAATCAAATTTTAAGGATGATCTCATTACAAACATACGAACTGTTTCAGCATATACAAGTGATTTTGTTGCTAACAGCATCTTCTTTGCCAACATCTTTCAACCCAAAACTTCAGAAAAAGCTGATGAACTTTAATTCCGAGACTAAATTTTCCTTATAGATGTCTGGCATCTTTTGGAAAATAGGAGCTAGTACCTTAATAAACAGTGCTCTTGTGTATTTGGGAGACATGATCGTGTTTTATAAGCCAATAAAGAAGTAACAGCAGTCCTAGTATGTTTTACAAGCAGTAGCAATAGGGTTTAAAACAAGCCACATATAAATGTACAACTTAATGTACTTTTGGAGATCTGATGCCTTTCTGGATCCATCTAAAGTTTTTGGCCTGGAGAAAAGGGGAAGCTGCATGAGGCATCCAACACCCTCCACGATTTGCAGTTCTGGATGTAGGGCACCTAAACTCAGGGTGTGTGAGGACACTGATTTTTCTAGTCTGTAGTCCTCAGACTAAGTGTTTCATGAACAGGAAGGGTAATCTTTTGCTTACGAATAAATTTGCCCATTCATGACCCACCATTTCAATAAGAAGGTCCATAAGCTATTGGCTGTCACAATCTTGAGCTGCTGCTCCTCTGTATTGCTCTAATTTCATAGGCAGGTAAATTTGATATTATAAGAGGAGAGTCATGACAGTGTGAAAAGACATTTGTGGGGTCAGCATTATAACTTTTGAGACCTCTGTAAATAAGACCATTTTTTATATATACACTGAGGCCAAGTCACGTTGCCTTTGAACATGTCCATGTCCATGCCTTTGGATATGTCCATGGCTGGACATATCTAGACTAATTCAGTCTTCTTTCAAGCCAAGAAACTGACAAAAAGTGGGAATTTTGCAAAGAAATTTGACTTGTCTATGAGTCTGTCTTCCCATCTCAACCACTTGAGTTTTGTGAATTGATTTTAACTAAGTTTCAAAGAGAGGTAGGTAATGAAGTTACTTCAATGGTGTCAAACACTGCTAGGTAAAAGACAGAGTCTGAGAGAATGTGGGCAGAACTCTGACCTTATAAATACAATTTAATTGCAGCAATCTCGCTAAAGAGTACACACATATTCACTGGTAATTTATACCAGACTGCTCACAGCAATACTGTCTATTTCCAAGGGAAATATCACAGGCAATATGGGCAGAGCTGAGGTTATTGTGGGGAATTTTACAATACAAAGAATAAAAATTCATAGAAATGCTGTTCGGGAAATATTAATGCTTATATTAATTATTGGGACCTTATTAAGAGAGAAGTTCACAGATTTAAGGTCAGCATGTAAATGTAGTCCAGGTGACTTTTCTCCTGCTGATTTCCCTCTTTGCCTGTCACTCTGCTTCTTCTTTTGGATTATTAAGGAGGATATTGTAGTTTCGGATCAGAGAAACAAAGATGCAGCTGAGGGATGCCAGCCTCTGGAAAAACACCTCTGGAATTTTATCTGATTTTTACTGCTTCTCTTGTAGGTTTTAATATAGGTGAGGGTTTGTTACTATTTAAATATCACTTTTTTTTTTCAAATTTACACCCATCTTTAGGGATAAGACATAAAGCTCCAAACTCTCCCACACTTGCCTTCACAAGAAAGAAACACAATTGTTCAAGGAGAAAAATAACATTTACTCCTAGATGTCTGTCCTGGGTTGACTATATGATGCTTTTATCCCCAATCGTCTTGTTCTGTTCATGCTGAATAATAAGTTTGCACCTTTAAGGGTGTTCCAGAGAGTGAAGGGGGGGAGAGAAGAAGCAGCAGGTTTTTTTCAGAACTGTACTCACTCCTACACATTTCTGCTGCCGGTTGTGTTGTCTGTGGCTGCACCGGCAACGGGACAGAGCTCTCCTTTGCTTTTAGTTAGCTAGCTAGGGCAAAGAAGTTCCCTGGACCTTTGTTTTCTTTTTTCCCTTCTCCTTTGGACCTCTTCAAAACCTGCTCTGGACTGAACACCCAGGGGAGCACCGGCAGCTGCACCTGTGGCCCACCGGGTCAGGCCTGGCCTGCGACATCCCCAGCACCAGAGGGACTGATCAGAGACTGAGTGAGCTGAGCTGCACCCCGGGGAAGGGACTTTCTCAGTTTGTCATCTCTTTTGGAGTGGCAAGGGATCTTACTGTTTGATATTGTAGA
Organism: Emberiza elegans; assembly: GCA_024865655.1. NCBI lineage: Eukaryota > Metazoa > Chordata > Aves > Passeriformes > Fringillidae > Emberiza > Emberiza elegans. The sequence goes on along the minus strand of JALJVW010000243.1, from coordinate 7,169,741 downwards.
TTTTACTGTTTTATTAAACAGTAGATTTTACTGTTTAATAAACAGGTTTTTTCCACCTTTCTCCAAGGAGATATTTTCTCCCGGACCAGTTGGGGGGGAGGGGCTGATTGGATCTGCTGTACTACCGGAGCTCCTTTGGGGGATTCTCTCCCAAATTTGCCCTAAACCTGGACAATGTCTGAAAAGTTAAAAACCCAATACCTTATGCCCATTCACAGGACTGTTTGATGGAGTTGGTGGCATTCCCCACATTAGGAGAGGTCATAGGAACCAGTAAGGCTGGAAAAGGCCCCTAAGACTATCAAGTTCAACCAAGGCGCTTCCTTTCTTCCTTAAATGATACCATATTTTAGAGAAGCAAAACATTGCAAATGGGATGGGGAACCAAAGTATCAGTTACTCTTTCCTCCTGTCTCTCAGACATTCATAAACTGCACTAATGTTCCCAAGGCATCTGGCTTTATGGGTAGAAATATATTTTAAAAGAATTGACGTAAGCAATTTTAAGTGCTGCCAAGCATTTCCAAGAAAGTGAACAACAGTGGTTAGGTACAGCAGGGCAGCCTGCATTGGAGATTGGTCATCAGGTAAAACTAACTTATTTTCAGGACACTGTTAGAGGAACTGCCTCCATTCAGGACAAGATCCTTGCAAATATTATGTATATAGAGGAAATTTCCCTAGGGATTGTTATTAGGAGTGGTGCAAGTTTTGAAGGTTCAGGAACACTGAGAAACTGGATTAACCTTTTATACAGCAGCCAACCTGGTTTTGGAAATTTCTAAAATAACATGTTCCACTGACTGCACCAATGTTTGAGGTGTATGAAAAACTGTTACAAGCATTGAACTTGGCACATATCAAAGCTTGTTCTGCTTGAAAGGTATTTGCAGCAAGGATGCCATCTTCCTGAATTCACCCATTACTTACTCAGCCTCAGTTTGTCATTTGTTTGTTCTGCTATCTGATGCAAGCGTACAACATTTTATTTCATTAGATGGTGTTTTGTGGTCATGGGACAAACCTAAAACTCAGGTTCAAGTTCCTGGATAAAACTTCTGAATTAATTTCCTGTGAATAATTTTCTTTTCTTTACAAAAGAAGTTCATTTACTAAAATATTCCTGTCAAATGTCCTAAATGGACTGAATGCTCTAATTTTTTTTTGGTGAAAATTAAATTACAATTTCTTTTTAAAATTCCAGAGACTTTTGGAAAAGCATTTTCTACTCTGACCAGTGGAACTTAAGCTTACAGGTTGTGTCTGTTGCCTTGCTGCTATGTTTAATAAACACTGGTAAACCTGACATGTTCCCTTGCTCCAAAGTCTTCTGAAAAGGAAATCTAAATTAATCATACAAGGAGGTGAATTGTGTTTTTCTAATAATGAATACAAAATCTTAAATTCACTGTAGAAATAGTAAGGTGGTGTGAGAGTCTGTCTGAAATACCCCTAATCTGCCTCATGATTGATCATTGAGGAGACCACCGAAGAAACAAGACTCCTCCTGTCTGCTGATCTTGTAGGGGAAAGTGATATGCCTGAGACCTGACAGCGTTGCTAAGTTATTGTTTTCACAAGTGTTGTTTGCTGTATGCTACACTGAGCCCAATGAGAAGAAGAAGGGGGCACCATGCCCTTTTTGCAACAATAACCTTGGAGGCTGTCCCACCTCTTGGCCTGGCTGGACTTCTCCTGAGTTTTAGGTGGTCTCCCACAGAAGACCCTCACCTGTTTTACAACCACTGTGACAGACAGACTGAGATGTAAGAAGCCTCTCCATCAAGGACTCAGACATGAAACCCCTATGTCAAAAGGCCCCTCTCCTCCTTCCAAGGACTGGGACTGAAACCCCCAGCCCGGGGGAGGTATGTAGGGGAGCAAGCTGACCAAACCGAAATGTTTGCCTGGAGGTTGTGACCACTGGACTGAGAAAACAATGGCTCTTGCCCACTGCCACGTGTACCCCCTTTCCAAATACCATTCTTTCCCCCAAAAATACAATAAACTACCTTTGATTCTGCTGCAAAATCCATTCTCCCTTCCCCCATCAGAAAGAGTATAATTGGAGTCCAGATGGACTGCACCTCTGAGATCTCCCTGAAGTAACAGGCAGATTCTCAGCTGGACCAAAGGACTTTGTCTCTACGTTTGGTAGCTATATCCCACTCTTTCTCTCTCTCTCTCTCTATCTTTTTCTCTCCCTTAATCCCTCTATCTCATTTTGCTGTGGTCACTCAATAAAGGTGCATTTGTTTTGATTATTACTGCAAACCCTGTGCCATGTTGGTTCTTTTTCCACCCTGAGATCAAATCCACAAACCATCACGAAACCCGTCCATGAGGACGGATCGTGACAGGTGGCCATGGAGATTCCTATTTTAAAATTTAAGCACATGAAGAAATTATATTTCATGCCCAATGAGGTTATGGATTCTCTTTCTTTGGAGGTATTAAAAACTGGACCAGAGGAGATCACAAGCAACCTGAAATAACTCTAATGGTCCTGCTCCACAGGTCCCTTCTAACCCTAAAATATGTTTTTCATCGTATTTTTACACACATACATTAATCTGCTGCCTTCAAAAGGAAGCAAGAGACACTTGTATCAAACTAATACTTCAGGTTATTGAATTATTGAGACCATTTCCATTTTGTGAGGGAATAGCATTTATTTTTCTTACAACGTTCAGGATAATTTATGTGGGAAAAATATAGTGTAGGTGCATATACACTCCTGTGCATGCTCAAAGGAAGTGTGCATCAGATCATCTTTCTGTCCACAACCCACAGAGCAGCTGTGCTCCATTGAGACAAGACGTAAAAAAAAATATATATGTTTTGACTTTGTCTTAGTGTTTGGGGAGAGTGTTTTGGGGATTAGAATTACTGGCTATGGAATTCTTTATGGGGGAGCAAACAAAGTTTTTAAGATCATGTAGGTCAAAGGAATAAAAAGGCTGCTTCTTCATCAGGGTTTTCTTCAAAACCAAACCAAACCAAACCAAAAGAAAGCAAAACAAAACTGTCCTTTTGCCTGGAATATATCAATGATGACCATCTCAGCTATCCTCAAGGGAAAACAGATATTGCTTACTAGTACTTTAAATACTTCTTAACACCTGCTGAAAACACCAGCATACATTTATAGTGAATCATAAACACTTTCTGCATCATTTTTGTAAAACAGATTTTTTTCTTTGATGTTATTAGCGCCTTTGTCATAATACAATATTTCTCTATTCTTATTCCTCAACACATTAAAAATATTACACCAGCCAGAACTAATGAAAAATCCAGTAGAAGTACAAATAGGAATACATTTTTCAGAGCCTTCTTCCATTATTTACACAAAATAATTCTGTATACATCTGGTCAGACAAAGAGAGTGCTGGTGGTCTTGGACTCCCCCATCGCCTACCTCAAAGTACAAATAACAAGAGAAACTGATAAGCACCTATTCACAAAGAAATGGCTCAAACCCAAACAGAGTTGTGGCAGATGGCTTGCACATTTCAGGGGAAGCACAATCTGTGATTTCAATTTGGAAAGTTCTGCGTGGGACTGGATGTTTGTTGATGTGTACAAAGCGGTGAGGGGAAGGGATTCAGACAAAGTCACTGTATCTTTAACTTCTCTGGTGGTTGGTAACGTGTGTGGTATTCAGTAGAACATCAGCAATCATTCCAGGCTATGAAGCTTTCTGGTACCCTCAAGCAATGCTTTGTAAAACCTGGAAAGCTTTCCTCATACATCTGTTCATGGTTGTCACGGGAAGTAGCTGTTTTTCTCATACCTGTGGACAGTAGTTATTTTCATCCTAGTTTATTTACTGTGTAAGTGGAAAGGGGATCTTTTGTTAGTCACTATTCAGAGCAACATTCTATTTTTTTTTTTCCAGACAAGCCTTCTGTCTCTCTTGGTATCTAGACATTTTAGTTCTCTTTTAGGTTAAAAGCATTTACATTGCTCGTAACTGCAGCATCACTACCATACATACCATACTCTACATAGATCTTCATAAGCAGAAAAACAACTTCTTTTCCAAGGTGAAGAACTAAAATGCAGACCCCACAACACACACACGCACACACACACACACACATATACTTGCCTTTAAATAGAAGGCTTAAAGTGTTTTTCATGAAGCATTGTTGGGATTTGGAACTTCAAGTAAACATTTCTGAACAGAGGCCAGCTTTTAGAATTGTTATTAGACATTACTCATCAAAAGCTAGGAAATCTGCTTCTATTGTCTTTGCTGCTTTTTCTTCCTCAACTTTAATCTATTCTCTCCCACTATTACATCTTGTGAACTGTGGAACAGACCTCACTAGGTCATGGGATTCATGACATAGGAGAGCCAATATAACTGAAACATGAGGGGATTTCTCCTGTTTTGCAGGCTTTGTAACAGTCTGCAAATGTTCAGCTATAGTTTCAAGTTGACTTTATTTCCTTATTCCTTCTGCCAAGTGACTCCTGTGGGACAGCACACTATCTTAATGATATGTTTTCCCCAATGAGCACCTTACAATGTGCTGGAAGCTGGATGTCACACTCAGAAGTGCTGACAATTAGTCTGTGTGAAGGAGAACACCATGCAGAGAAAATCGGGAGGCAGTAGTTCTGTGAGCACCCACACCTTCACAGAGATTTTCTTTTCATTTTTGGAAGGAAATAAGTTCTGAAGCAGAACTCATTGGCTCCTATCACAAATTGAATTCAGAATTCCAGGGCGACTTGAGGTGAATTATGCAGGCTTTGCCATTTTTAGGATATGGGAAGCATTTACACATCAGAATTAGGCAACTGGCATAAACATGTAAGCAGAAGCAGACTTTACATGATCTCTTCCAGATTATTTAAACCTGTCACCATACAGAAAAGCTACAGCCTTTCTTGACCACATTATAGTTTTACAGTGTCTGTGGTCAGAAGATAATTGGTCAGAAGACCCTGTCCTTAGTTTGATGTACAGGGACATTTTACACTATTCCCTTACCAAAGCAGGGTTTAAAAGGGATCTATATCTGCTTTAGGACCAGACAAATTTACTGCCAACTTTAAATGCTGATGAAAATCAAGGAATTCATATTTGTGTGTCCCATTTCTCTAGCAGATATAAAATTTTATTTCCTTTATTTCCTTTATCTTTTATGTTTCTACAAGTGAAACTATGTGCTTCATTATGTGTTTTGCATTGCTGAATGAAAGAAAATCTTCATGTGTGAGATGCTGTGATAACAAGAATACAAAACTGCAAAAGAAAGACCTTTTTACAGACCCTATTTGGATTCAGTGATTCTATTGCCCTTCCAGTCTGACTTAATAATGTATATGAACAGTTTAAGATCACAATCAGCTCCTGAGAATAGTTGTGCATCTTGTGCTCTGAATCATGCCTAGATACCATCCAGCAGCACTGACCCTCTCTGCTGCTGCAAGTTGCCTCCCTTTCTCTGCATCTCCATCTGATAGAGGGTGAGAGGACAGTCTGAGGCCACAACCTCTCCTCCCTCTTGCCTCTTTCTTTAGGGGATGGAGGTGGGGAAGCCCTTTTCTGGCTTCACTGGAGGAGCATGGGGAAGAATTGGCCTTGAACCTATACCTCTGTAACCCCTGCAAGCCGTCTGATGTAGGAAGCAGAGTTTCTCATCTCAAAGGAGGCTGTTAAATGGAGTCTGGTGTACATCTCAAGGACAAAGAGAAGTATCCTTCTGGGAGAAGGCACAGTGGATACTAATAAGTATTGAAGCAAAATTCAGGAAAATGAAGCTAGCAGGTAAATGGAAGAGGAAAGGGACAGGTGGAATATTAAGCTGCAGAATGGCAGTCTCAAGCACCTTGTGAATCATTATCAGAATCAGAAATCAGTATCATAAGTCACGAGCTATTAAAGAAGGGCAAAGTTAATTTCTCGTTATTGGCCCTGTGTTGAACCACCAGTAGTTCAATGCATAATTCTCACATATATCTGGAAAATATATTGAACATTTCTTAGGGAAAAAAAAGGGAAAAAAAAGAAAATGGATACAATAAATTACCCACCAAACTGTATGCACAAAGAAAATAAAAAGACTGTTTGAACAGCTGGAATTTAAAACTTGTTATATTCCTGAGTTATTTATTTTAATAAATGAACAGCTACAATTAAGGTTAAAATGATCATACACGCAGGAAGAGAAACAATCCTGTTATTACGGCTTCCAAGAACTCGTACCCTGTGACTGTGCTGGTAGAGGGCCCTGTGTTATTGGTGGTAACTTTAGATAGACATAAAAGCGTTTTTAACCACAATCACTTGAAGCACATGAACCAGTGTCCCAGCTTGTCTCTGTAGTAGCCGCAAAAGTGGTTGGAATCTAAACTAAAGTTGAACTGAAGTGTCCACGGAGGTTTTTTAAATGTTTGCCTCTGCAGTTGTTTCTGGACAGTATTTAAACTTAAGGGAGAAAATGTAGTCCTAAATCTCTTGGGTTTTTTACACGATAATTGGCTATTATTAAAAGTATCCAAGTTTTCACTCCCACTCCTGAAGGAGAAAAAGCAGGTCAAAAGGCAGCTTAAATATTTTAAAATGTCATAATACCTTTCCAACCCACATTTTGAAGCCCTGACTGTGAGGAGCAGAGATTGTGGATGTGGATCATTGTACCTGCACAGAGCCCCTGGAGGAGGTGGCAGAAATTCCTTAGGCAGAATCAAGCACAGAGAAAAACCCTCTCAGTATCTGCAAGATTTTGATAAGAGAGATGTAGGCATTCAGCAGGACTGCTTGAAGTAAATACATTTGATCTAATGTTGTTTGAATTCCGATTCCACTTTGCCAATGAAGTTGATATGTCGCAAGCACAGGGCAGCTCCCCATTTTCTGAAGAAATGCTCTGGAGGTAGTAAGCACTTTTATGTGGACCTCATCCAAGAACTACTGAAGTTAGTGAGGGCAGGATTTCAACCCCAAAGTAATTTCTAAAGGTCAGCGAAGTAAAAAGAAATACTGTGATTGGTTTTTTCTGGGCTTTCAGTACACTTGTTTTTCACCCTTGGGAATTTCAGTCAGATTAGAACTTTGTAAGTCTGATCTGAGCAACAAGAAGTTGTCCTTTTGTATTTTCCCACACCCAAAACCACTAACAACTCTTCCACATTTCAGTACAATTAGATGCTGCTGTTCAGGCCTGTGGAGAAGGTCCAACCAGAAAAAGTAAAACCAGGAGAGAAAGCTATACATTTTGCAATTGTATTTCATCATTTATGCCACAGTATGCATTTTTTTCTAAATGACATTTAATTTCTTCTTTCTTCTGAGGAACTCCCTTTAAAGCAATATTTTCCTAAATAAATCCAGAAGTTTCCACATCTCAGACAAATGAAACATCCTGCATTTAGTCTGATTCCAAATAATTCCACTTTAAAACACATTTTCACATTTTGTTAGGTGAATAAAATGAAGATAATCAGAATTGAGAAAAAGGATTATTGTTTCCCATTTCTTTCAGTCAAATTGCATGTCTGCTTTTTTGATTCTCTATGAATTTTTTTAATGCTCTGTAAATGACGCACAAACCCCATATATTTGGGCAAGGAATGAAGGAAATACATCTCGTTCATATGCTTAATAAGGGCTCAGGAGTGTAGTAGTTATTCTAGAAAAACCCTATCCTTCCTATCTCCTTCCTCCTTTCCACACACATGGAGAAAACTCTACAAATGAGAGAGAATGAATATGGCAAGTCTAGGAGACACCTTCTATTTCCCACAAAATGTAGCTGAAGAACATTATACAATTTTAGGTACTGCACCTGAAAGTTCAGAACTGAAGAAACATTCATGGTACAGCATTTGATGACAACAGCAGACTCACTTGTTTCAGCTCTACTAGCCAGTTGTATGGGCTGTGGTCTGTCCTCCTTCAGGCAGGCAGTGGTTCCAGAGAGCTGGGCCAGTCATCCTAGAATTTTTCTGTGGAACAGATCTTCCCATAAGTGTTGCTGTACTTCTCATGCAAAACATTCACTATTGCCTTAAGTCTGAGGCTGCCTTCTTGTGGGGCCCATTATTGTCCTACTATGCTTGCCTTGCCTGCATGTAATTCAAGGTCCTTGACTTTGGTGGACGGGCAGTTGTTGGATCAGAGTAGCTGATGCTTCTAGCCATAATGCAGAGCTCTGGTTAAGCTCCTCTGCAGAGCCTGTGTGGAAGACAGGAGCTGCCTGCTCCTGCACTAACACTTGAACAGTTTCAGAGAAGCTGCTTGGATCCTTTGGGTCATAACATGGAGCAGGCCCCTCGAAGCATGAGTGCTGCAGCTCCGCTCAAAGGTAGCCAGGGGTCTAGGCAATTACCAACAGCTGCAGGGAATCTACATCACTAGAGCATACAGTACTGTATGAGCAGGTTTTCAGAACATACTGCTAAGGCAAAAAGGGTTTCCTGGCATCAGTTTCAGTTTTTGGATGGGTTTATTTTGAATAGAGTTAGGCACTTTTTCTTTTTTTTTTTTTTTTCTGAGTGAGCAGAAGATGTGGTAGAAGAAATGCAGCTCTGGAGACCATGAAACAGACAAAAATTAGTCCCAAGATCAACTGAAAGAATTTTGAAGACTAAAAGGGTATTTCCCTCATTCTCCTTAAATGAAACATTTGTCTATGGAGAGCCAGAGTGGTCTGCTTTGACATTTTTACATCTGGTTTAAAATGTCCTTTTTCATTAGCAACACCTACCTTACAAATAAGAAAGCACAAAAAGCTTATTTTAAAAGCAATGATGATGACAAAAGAATGGATTAAAATATTTTGTTTCAGAGTAAATTAAATATTTGGAGTTGTCCAAAACCACCTGTTTGTGGTTTCTATCCTGAGCCCTCCAAATGAAATCTAAATAATATTTCTCCAACTTTTTCCACTCAGGCACAGGAGAAAAAACCCCTTTATTCTTCCAGTTGTATTCAGAAGTTGTCAACCTTACATGAGTTATGTGAGTTATCTTGAGGTACAGTTATGTGACCTAAAATCTATAACTTACCAGGCCAAACACCAAGCATTCTGTCTGCTTGAACAAAGATTATTTTGCATTTTAAAGAAAAATATAATGGAAGTAAGCTAAGGATTTAGAATTTTCTTATTCTCCTATCTAGAGATACTGTGGACCTCAAACACAGAGAGAAGCTGCCGTTAATAAAGTTTAGAAACTTAGGGGGAAAAAAAGAAATTGTAAATTTTATTTTAATATTTTTTAAAGAAAATATTTTTTAAAAATCACATTCTTTTAATTCTTAGAAATTTCTGAGCCTATTAAATATCTCACAGGGCACTGGGTAGCTTCCAAGTCTAGCTCTGGTGAGACACTGGATCTGAAATCTGATACTGGTTCGGACGTGTTTATTGCCTTACACCTTAAATGCAATTTAAAGCAAAAGAACACAAGGAAAGTATTGTAGTTTGGTACAACTGAAAGAAAAGGTCTATAATTAAGAGATAATTTGGAAAGATTTTTGGGTTTTAGAAGTTAGATGTGGTCCTTGAAGGAGACTAGGAGGACCAAGGATAGTCAAAATATGAGATGACATTTACCTTCATTACACTGACATCACTTTTCATCAAGCAAAGTGTTTGTTACTTTAGTGCCCTTTCAAGAGCACTGGTCTGCAGAGTCCATGATCTGCATGAATCAGGCCACAGAAGTTATGAGAACTTCTACTCTGTGACCTCTACCAAAAGGACAGGGCACAGGGGATACAGGTATTTTGTGTGCACAGCCCAACAGGCAAAGGGCTGCTCACAGCAGCTATGCCATATCCATACACCATTCATGTCTGCAAGGTTTAAGATGCATTCAGACACTGGCATCCTAAAGATAGCAGGTCAGATATTTCCCAGACACATTCTCTGTGCCATAGGGACACTTCAATAGTAACAAAGTGCCACTACAGCGGTCAATGAAAAAGACAACTATAACTGCATCCCTTCTTCTTTTCCCTTAATAAAGGCAGGGGGGAAATGCAGGTATTTTGACCTCTGGATCCAACTATTAAGAAAAGAAGGGTGTTAATATGTGTATACACTCAGTATGTGTGTGTGTGTGCGTGTGCGTGTGTGTGTGTGTGTGTGTGTGTGTGTGTGCAGCTGGCATGGATGCTCAGAGCAGTCAATTACCTTCATCAGGCGTGTTCCATGGGACTCCACAGTCCTGGCACCTTGACTGCTCAGCCTGGTGACCTGGCTCTCATCCCCCTGCACCCACAGTTCCCTGCATTTTAAAGGAGGAGTTGTGACAGTGTGTATTCCTGAGAGTCAGGATGCTGACAGAGTAGGTACACAGAACATACAGCTGAGAAGTTATCCTAGATTTGACTGATGAGAAAGCACCTACACAAACATTCAGCAATGTTAAACCTTGTAATAAAACTTATTTTCTCAATTTTCCATTAATACATTTCACTGAGGGTCATGGTTGTACTCATTATCCCAATTCCACAGACCAGGAAGCCAGCTGAGCAGTGAGAGGAGAGGAACACTGCTGCTATCCTCCAGCAACAGTGATGGAAAAGAATCTCATATCTTTTTAGTCCTAGTCCACTGGCAGCCTTGTCATTGCACAGATTGAGATCTCTGCTCCAGGTTGCTGAGGTATCATGAAGTGTGTTGTACGTTAATTACACAAAGAGACAGAAGAACCATTGTATACAGAGTATGTAATGTGACACAAATTAAACTCAAATATATAATATTGGAAGCACACATACAATTGAAAATACATAAATTAATATGGAGACTAAATCTTTAATCATTAATTAAGTGATTTTTCAGTCACTTAGACCCCCTGAAAAAGGGGGAATAAAGTCACCCAGCTCCATGCACCTGAAATAGCAGGCCAGAGGCCTTTCTAGGTCCTCCTTCTGATGAGAACAGACAGTGCAGCTCTTCTGAGAACAATTCAGAATGTCAATGCTCTGGGTCAATTCCTCTGAGAGCTTTTCTCTGAATACTGACAGGATGCATTGGTGAAACTAAGGAAACAGTGAGCTAACCTAGATGATAGAAGATAACTGGTAAATCTTAATACATCCATGGCTTTTTACTCAACACTAGCTACTGAAGTTTTTGCTTTATTTTCTGTCACTTTAATGTTTAGGATATACTGACCTCCCAGTCAATTCTAGAACTGCTAAGTGAAGGTATGCAAATCAATCTATTCCCAACACAGTATATGGAGAATATACAGACTTTGGATTGGTTTTGGGAAGGATAGAGTTAATCTTGTTCATTGCAGCTCCTACGGTGCTATGATTTGGATTTGTGATGAAAACAGTGTTGAGCACACAGGGATGTTTTAGCCACCCTAATCAGTGCTTGTGCAGCACTGTTTCTCATGACAACGAGGCTGAGGGTGCACAAGAGGTTGGGAGGAGACACACTGGGGACAGCTAACCCCAAGTGACCATGGGGATATTCACACCACAAGGTACTGTGCTTAGCAATAAAAGCTGAGAGAAGAAGGAGGAAGGGGGGACATTTGCAGTGATGATGTTTGCCTTCCCAAGTCATCAATATGTGTGATGGAGCCCAGCCTTCCTGGGATGGATGAACACCTGCTTGTCCATGGGAAGTATCGAATGAATTCACTATTTCACTTTGCTTGTGCTGCACACAACTGCCTTTATTATTAAACTGCCTTTATCTCAAAACACCCATTTTCTCACTTTAATCCTCTCAACTCTCTCCCTCATTCAGCTCAGAGAGAGTGAGCAATCTGGGTGGGAATGAGCTACCTGTCAGAGATAATCCACAGAATCTTCTAAAACACATTACAGTACATTTTTCCTTGGCACTCACTGTACATGCACGTGTATCACGTCACAGCACAGATGTGCTTAGAAGTCATCAACTTGGTATTTTGAGATTTCTCAAAATCTCAAATTTCAGCTTCTGTCCTCAAGGGTGAGATGTAAGTAATTACTGTTTTTCAGTCTTAGACACACAGTCTAAGAGCAAACAAATGAGCCTCTGAAGGGCACATTTTTTGCTACTGTGAATGAGGAATTGAGGCTGCAATGCAAATTTACCAAAAGAAAAGCTAGTATACATTCTGCTTAAGAGGTACCTTTTCCAACTTTAATGATTCTATGATTCTACCTCAAGTAATATCTGATAAAGCAAATTAACAACCTAGAGAAACTGAAAGCCAAATGAGACAGGTTTTATGCTTGCACTGTATATCTATCCAGCTGATAGCCTTTGTTAGAGAAAAGTGCATCAGCAGGGAGAATTTGTACAGCTTGTTTGCAACATGCAATCAGCACAAAAGCTTAATGGATCCTTGGCAGAAATTAGGCTAGCAGAGCTTTGATGCAATGAGCACAAATCATATACTGAATTTTGGTTATTGAAATATTTCATCAATGACCAGAGACCCCTGCCACTCTTTAGGTAACAAATAACTCATCATATGCCAATCCAAGCAATTCACTTTCTGATTTTGTGATGGCTGTGCAGGGAGCATTGCTTTCAATTCCCTCCCCAGAATACCCCCCAGTGACAAAAGCAGAAGTTACAAGCCAGTTGATGGCCACTTACTAAGCTTAACTGCAATTTGCTGCTGTTGGTGTCTGTAAAGATAAACCTGTGCTCATCAGCTAAAGGATAGGTCTCATGTTCTTGAAGAAATTACTCAATGCAGACAGTGACAAAATTGCCTCTTTTTAACTAAAAGAGTTTTCTTTAACCTTTTGAAGCATGGCAAATCCATCCACTGCTTTTGGCTGATCTGTCTTGGTACGACTCCAAGCCACAGCTCATTTTCGTCAAGGCAGAGAAGAAAGGATTTGCTGAAATTACTAGATCAAGGCATAAACTGTCTTTGGACATTGCAAATACTAAAATTTTACATGGGTTCAAAGAGAAAGAGAAATTCATAGAAGAGAAGTCCTCTGAGGACTGCTAAATTCAACCATATGTCACTCAGAAACCCCTGAGCTGCAAGTGGCTGGTAGCAAGGAGGGTATTTGGGGAAAACTACTGAGTATGCCTGTTTACTTTGTATACTTCTTGGCTCATGTTGGAGGCAGGATACAGTGCTAACAAGAACTTTGGTCTGATCCAGAACGGCTACTCACATATGTTGTATTAGTTTAATAATCACATCTTCCATGCAGACAAACTGTCTGCAATTAAAGTAGATTTGTATTTTCCTGGCTAGTTTCAAAACTGTAGCAAGTATTTACAGCTCCCGCTTTCCCCGACCCTGAATGACCTGACACTACAAGCTCTCAGCTTGTGGCTCTGCTGCTTAACCTGGCATCCACAGCTTGGTGCCAGAGGTGGCATGAAGCCAGCAGCACTCTGCTACCTCGTGTCCACATGGAGAGCTGAGCCTGGAAACACATCTGGCTGTGACGGGGTGTGCGCTTGTGCAGCAAAACACTTCACCAGCTGGGCCCCGTCTGGGAGCCTCCCAGGGCTGGTGTGCAGGACAGGAGCCGGCTGCGGGCAGAAGGGCAGAGGGACTCCTCACACCAGAGCTGCCACCAAAGCAAACCCAGTGGAACCACTGCTGGGGCTTCCTGCGATTATCACCACTTCTTCTGCAGCTTCCAGGCCACCCTTTGATACTTCCCATAGCCCTCAAGGGCAACACAACCTTCACTTTGAAAAACACTGTTGCAGCACAAGCGAGGAGGGGGAGGCGATCGACAACGTGCAGCTGTAAATCTGGATTAAATAACAAGTTATTATCCTGGATTAATGGCTGCTTGCTGTTCCACGTGCACAGCAGGAAATGTGACCCATCGCAGCAGACATATATTTGTTTAAATTAGCCTGCTAAAGTAAAACCCAAATGTAAGTGAAACCAAAAGCAAGGCCTTGCGCTTTAAAAGGACATGAAATAGAAGGAGTGTCTCACACATTAAGCTTCTGGTGAGAAGATATTCTTTCCTTAAGCAGAAACAACCACAGAGATGGTTTTTGACCAACCAATGCTAGAAATCACTATTACAATTTTTGTTCTTTCTAGATTTACTTATTTGTAAATTTCTTTCCACACTAATGGCCACAGTCCTTCTCCCTGACTTGTTTTGCCCTGGGTAAAATAGAGCATAGTCCTTAGGGGTGCCAGCTCTTGAAATGGCAGAAATCACTAATAATGACCACATGCAACCATTACTGTGTAGGCCATCTGATTCTTCTAGTAACTTTTTGATTTTATACAACACGAAACACAATAAAAAGGATACCATCCATCCTTCTGCCATCAAAATTAGAAATGAAAATTGCAAATAATGAAAGTATTTCACAGTATTTCAGAGAAAATGCATCTTTCCAGCCAAGGGTGGAAAATAATAACACTGAATGATAATTACAGTATAAATAAATCATAAGATAATTAACAGGTCTTGGCTGGGAGATGAGTTGAAATGTATTCTGTCATGTCTGGTAAGGTCAGGAGCATATCTACTTACTGAAAACTAACCAATTTTTTGAAAGTTCTTTCCATTGAAAAATTCTTCTTAGATTGGCAGTGTCTCTCCTTGCAACATCTTGGGTGCTACACCCTAGCATGGTGCTACATCATGTAGGATTCACAGAGTCTTAGCCATCTACAGCGAATTTCTGAAGATTTCTGCCACATCTGCTGCCCAAGCAGAATGCAATCTGGTTTTACCTCATTCAATATTGGAAAAGCAAATCTAGGCAAGTGAGAAAATATTAGGACACATTCTGCTGTTTCATGTTAAAGAGACAGTATAAAATCAAATTAAGCCTTTTTTTGGGAAAAGTATATTGGAAGAGAAATTAAGCCCAAAGCTAAAGAAATATTCTCAGGGAATTAAATATAAAAGCATTCCTTTCTTTGGGATATGCTTTTCTACTCTTTTGTCAGAATGTTCTGTATTTGGCATACAACAAAGCTCTAGCTTTTATAAAGACTTTCAGACAGGCAATGTTGTTGAAAGATCTGTGTGGAGCCCTGGAAAGAACCCTGTATGGACTGCGACTTATTCCCTTCTATTTCAACTAAAGAAAATATAAGATTTTTTCTATTGTTGTGCGATGTAACTCATTACTATTGAAAATGCTGAAAGTTGCACCAGTGTCTATTTGGAGGTCCAGCTAGATTTATCGGTGATTACACAGTCTTGAGAAGCAGCTATTTTTTGTCTAGTACAATAAATCCCTAGAATGTGTTGGTAACCTCAAAGTACAGGATAAGGGAGCAAAATTGGCTGACAGAATGGAATGGTTGGAAGACACCAGCCTGAGCTGATGCTCCCCAAAACACACAAACAGCTTTTTCAAGAATAGGTGGGAAAGGAGGTGTACCACTGTCCCAAGTTAGTTTTTACTACCCAAGAACAGATGAATGAGAAGGCCAAGATGTCTCATTCATACAGATGTATATCCATAGGAATCATCTGTAATGCAGATAGACAACAAGAGGGACCAAAAAAATGTATAGTTACTCCTGAGTCCTAGGCAAGATCAGGTCCCAAGAAACAGGGAAATTCAGTAGTTTTGGTAGGTTCTGTACTGACACCCTTGGAGACTGACAGGGTATAAGCCACTGTGTGGGTATAATAGTAGAATATGACATTAAATGGTTGCTTTCTCTTTGTTGCCAACATCTTTGCTCCTCAGAAGGAAAGACTACCTGTAAGCTGCTAGGCAAAGAACTTCAGAGCCACTTCATCTCAGCAGTGAACACCAGCTACTTTTTGCTCTGATGCAAAACTCCTTTTGGAGAGCAAAGAAAGGGAATCTATTCTTCATTTTTCAGCAACAGAAAAGAGGATGCATCGACTGTGGGTGAAACAGGTGGAAAAACCAAGTGCAAGAGAGGGTTTCAGAAAGCTTCATCTGTATCATGCTCTAGATGTGTACTAGTAGTGCAATTGGTATCTAACAATCACACATTACAATGCATAGGAAAGGTAGATTTCCACATAGTTTTGTTTCCTAAAATGGAGAATTGTCTTTGTCATGGATGGGTGAAATGGGACTTAATATCTGCAAGTGGAGTGGCTGCCTCAGAGTTGACTGCCTGGTTTACAAAAATATCAGACTGGAATGAAAAAATTCAAAGATCGCCCAAGATCCTTAGCCATGAAAATAATTAGATGTTTGAAAGCATTCATCACTTTATCACCACTTTGCAACATTTCAATGTGGTTTATATTTTTTCTTACTGTTATTAAATATGCCACTAACATTTCTTATTATTAGAAAAGAATATATTAAGAAAAACACATATATTTCTGAAATATAAAAAACACATATATTCTGAAATACTTTCTAAACTTTTATACAACTTCTATAGTTTGTGTGTGCTACCTATTACTACCCACCATTCATTTATTTCCATTTTTTTCTTCCTGTGATGCTATTTGTTACATAATCAACCATCCAAACTAAATGCTGGATGTGCTTCACTGTTATTCTATAGCTACTAAGAGACTTTTTGACATTTCATGTTTTAAGATGCTGTAATAACCTAGTTAAACTTTACTAGTTCAGTTGAATTTTCCATGCCTGGTGTTTGTTCCAGGCTGTTGTTATTCATATGTTTTTAAATTTCCAGAGTCATGGTTCAATTGTTTCTAAGAAGGAAGTTAGGGGAAAATAAGTTTTTCCCACATTTGAAAAAATTAGGCCATTTCTTGTATGCAATTTGTTTAATACTTTAAAGAATGTATATAAAATTTGGCATGGGAAGGGACACTCCTGCCAGGAGCCCTTTTTGCTTTGTGAAAGCTTTTTTAAAAAAATGCATTTCATACATTTACTCCTTAGTAAACCCCTTAATTTTCTAGTATCTATGATCTCAGGAGGCTCTTGCCCCACAAAGCATGGTCAGCGCTCCCTAGGTGGGCCTTGCTGCCAAGCCAGGCTAGTGCTACTGGGGTCAGGACAGCAATGGTGGCTCCAAATTCCTCTAGACTATGCACAGGAACTTAAAGCAAAGAGTCTCTTTCTCTCACTATGAATAACATGACTATCCAACAGCATGGAAGAGGAAGCCTACTGAAGCATTCAGTAATATATGTGCTGGACAGTATAAATAAAAAGGAGTAGTTGAATGTAATGAATCTAATGACAGACTGAAACCAGTGCTGTGTACCTGTGAGAGACTGGATGAACGGAGAGACAAGTGGCTGAAGGACGAGTCAGTGGTATCAGACAAGAAACACAAAGGTTGCCAAATTCAAGAGTTTTTTCTTAGTTTGATTGTTAAAACTGAAAAATATTATGTCTAGAAACTGATTTCTGGTTTTTATATTATACCAGTGCAACAATGTTGCTGACTTCAACTGGAGTTACTCTCTTTTTTTGGCAGCAGTATGAAGAGCAGAATTGGATCCTCCAGTTGCACTGGAAAATTTTCTGCTTTTCAAACGCACCAGTAAGAGTTATGGCTTTCCATGTGGCTGTTACAAATGTGTTCTGCCCTGGAACACATCAAGTTGTTCTATAGACCTACAACAGTTCTCAAGTATCACATGCAGCAAACTAGGATTCTTTTAGCAAGAACAGTCAAGCAGGGCAGAAATGCATGACCCTTCCAAAACTTTAATTAATAATTTCAAAGTGAATAATGACATATTTGCTTAGCTGCATTTTTCTTTATATTGAAGATGCCTGCATAGCATGTGAAGAAAAGAAGCAAACCAGTTGCTTATCAAACAGGTTAAGCCACACAGAAATGTTTGAATTAGAAATGCCATGAAAGCAGCCACTCAGAAACTTTATTTCCATATGAATATTAGTCTATTTAATCTACTTTGATAAGTGTTTGCATTTGAATAGAGTATGTGCACCTAAGTATAACAAAAACCACTGCCACACCTGGTTATACTCTCAAGAGTGGATGTAAAGCACTTGGTGTTGTACAAAGCTCACTCTGGGATGGAGCACTTGTGCAGGAGGTGAGAGGCCTCCAAGTCCTGCCTCACAAACACCCCACATTCTGCTCCCGAAATGTGGCTGGCTGTCAAGTAATTCTTCCCCAAAACTGGAAGCTGAGAAAATTATTCACTTCTGAAAGGCTCCATCAGTCAGGTTTCTGTTAACACAACATTCCTCATTTGACCACTCATAAGGGAAAATCCTGTGACTTTTCACCAAAGGGAAGCCAGTGGCCTGGATATTGCATCCATTTTTAAAGAAAGAGATTTTGAGAAGGAAAAAACCAAACCTCTGAAAAAAACCTTGTTAAGGCACAGAAAATAAAATTTGCAAACACATGCTGGGCCAACTCCTGATCTCAGATGAACAGAAAAACTTTTCTAAAACAGAGTGAGCTGGAAGAGAGAGAAGAAGCGAACAGATGGGAGAAGCAGGTGAAAAAAGGAACAAATGTAGACAGAATGATTAATTTATTTTAGCATGGACAGAACCATTTATCCATAACTGTCTGCAATGAAACACACATACTTTTCTATGTATACAATGTTTTGAGTTGGTACAGAGGTATTTTCTGATTGTGAATGGAAGGGCAAGAGGGAATGAAACTGGTTTTCTGGCCCTTGCTCAGAAAAGGGCTCAGATGTGCTTTGTCTTCTGTGGGAGTTCAGAACACATCGTACCATTTTTCTGAACTGGAGTTTCTATGAAGAGATTCTTCATGCTATTGTTATGTTTGCCCAATTATCCCCTCATAAAAACACCCCAAACAATATTTGAGACAGCAGCAATTTACATTAAATATTTTAGAAAATATATAAAGAAAGGATAATTTGGTTCTAATAATAGCGCATAAGCAAAAAATAACCGCAGGGTACGGAGTGCAGGGCTTCTTGGACCTGTGCCACCTTGCGTACCAGCTTGCCAAGTGAAGATTCCCCCCTTATATGCCATGTGTTAATACCATATTCTCCTAGTTCCAGTTTGTCATCTACCTATCTCCGCCCTCATTAACACTTTTACTGCGCATGCACCATCACTCAGTTTGGTGGTCGCACAAGTCTTTGGGGGTCATCTGATGAAGATTTCATAGTCTTCCTCTTTGTCCTTTAATTCACCTTTGGGTTACACATGCGCACCAAGCCAGTACAATATAAGCCAAAAGCACATATCGCTGCATCTACATATCGAAGCAATAAATCCCTTATAATTAGCATTTTTCTGGGACCCAACCAGGTTCTTGTTCATTTTTAGCATCTATATCTTCAGCTTCTTCCTCCTGTCCTTGTGAACATCTGCTGGAGGTGGCGGGGGGGGGGATGGAGTCCCTCCTCTCCCTTCTTTTAACATTACAACTTTTAACCATTTTATCTATTCCCAAATATTAATTACAGTGCCAATATTGATTGCTCTTTCAATTTTATCAGCACAAATCATACCTATTTATCACACTATGAAAATGTTATGTCTCTAGCTATCAGAAGTCTCTAGATCTCTAGATCTCTTTGCACTTACAACCTACTGATGTTTTGAAAGTTACGGAGTTTAAACAGCTGATTTATCACTCACTCATATCAAAACAAAGTTTGTTTATTTTTCTAGTTTTATTCTGTGATAATTCACTTTAGTGCATTTAAACAAGGAAAACATGGCACAGAATGTATGTAGAACTTTTCATTTAAGAAAATATGCAGAAACAACACTATTAACACACCAGTATCAAGCACTAAAATAGGAGGGGAATATCAGAATCAATTGCTGTTTGATCAAAATGAATGTGGCCTTCTTGCATGCAAATATTCTACTGCAACCTTTAATCATATGTCATCTATTACATTTTCCACACAGAAACTTTATCCGCTTCCAACTGACAAAAAGGATGGTTCAAACTTAAAACGAAATACTGAATTATTGTCTTTGTCATGTGATGTACAGCTACCTCAGTCCCAGAATCTCTCAATTTCTCAAAGCAAATGACATTGGTCTCTCAGCCAAGGACCACAAGGCCTGCTGATTAAAGCATTATACACAAGCAAGGTATTGCTAATACCCTAATATAAATCTAGATGACAAATAGAAAACAATCAGAAAGATTTTGCAGATAACCCATTATTGACTGATACCAGGAGCTAAGGCTAGTGTAGGAAAATACAGAATTTTAGCCACATTTAGCCATTTGTGTGGAACAGCACCAAACCATGTTGTTATACCAAAATGTTACGCCCATTACCCCCCTTGCTTAGCTGACATAAATCTATTGAGATGTCACTAATATGCTATCTGACAGCTGTCACATGAAAAGTGCTAGCTCTATTAAAACAACTCTGGGGAAAATAGCATCTATGCAGATGACAGGAATTGCCTGAAATCCCCTTCAGCAAAGCTGAATTTCAAGGATAGTGATTCCATGAAAGCTGGCCTTTAAAGTATCAGCTAGGAGCAGATGGCTTTTTTGATCAATGGATTTTAACATGACTTCAAAGCAGCAATAGAAACAGTGGTTCTGGTGGTGTTAGCTGTAATTTTATCATGTAAGTACCTCTCCTCATATTCAGAAGGCGCTTATTGTTGAGGTCTTGCAGAAGTGACAATTAAACTAAGAGACAAAAACCCTTTTGTGGAGGAATTTTTTTTCCTCCTTTTTTTGGAGGAATCAACTGAGAACTGCTGTACTTGAAAGAAATTAGAAGAAAATAACTGCCAAAGGAGGCTTCTTTTGTTCAGAATTATTTCAAGAAATCAACTTCAAATCACTGTCAGGTCTTTTACCAAGTTTTACTACAGATAATTTCTCTTTATGCTTAGAGCAGTGATTGCCTGACTACCTTCTCTCTTCTGAGTTTTCAAGGGCCCGGTTACCAGCAAGGTAATAATCAGAAGCCACACACTCTAAATGCATAAGAGAATGTAAAATATGGGATGGACAGTTTGGCATGGAGACTGTGAGATCAGGATTTTACTATTAGTTTTGGCATGCTGTTTCAGGATGACATTGTCAAGATCGTCTCCAGTTGAAAATCTTTGAAGGTCTAAGTTACATCTTCCTATAAAATTATCTTCCTCTTTTCCTTCTCTGACTGATTTATTTTTATTGTGGCCAGGCAGGTTTCATGGTTTTTTGGGAGTTCCAAACAAATAGGGTTCCTAAATAAGGCTCTGTTCACAGCACGAGTAATTAACAAAAGTGACTTAATTTATATCCTCTTCATGAATATTCTTCCAAAGTCCTCTTATCAGTAACAATGTAAAAGTTATAGCAATGTCTTACATAATTATTCTTATCCAGATTCATCTTTGTGGATGTGTATGTTGGTGTACAGCCTCCCAGAGTGGTCATCCCTTCTCTTTCAAGGCTAAAATGAAATACATGGCAAAAAACTGTGGGCTGTGGTGCAGCATCCTATGGAGATTCTCAATAATTCATAGTATCAATTTATATCTTAAAGGCAATGAGCACTGGGGAGTCTGTACCAAAGAGAATGGTGCAAAGCCTTTAACCTGAAATATTTATAGAGAACCTTCAGTTAAACACTATGTCTGCACACTGATCTATCACTTGAATTGAAGGAATGAGTGGAATCATTTGCTTTGTCTGCCTCTCAAGCCTTTTTTGGCCCATTAGAAAAGAGTGCTTGAGGGTTTTTTATTACTTTTGATCAATAAATGCATTAATTTCACATTTCTTTAGGTGTCCATTCATGAACCTGCTTCAAGGAGGCAAAGGTCATATCTAGGCATCTAGAAATTAATTGCAGAGATGGGAAAATACATTTAATTTTTCACATTTTTATGAAAAGCTTTTTAAAAAACCAAACATTGTTAGTCAACTAAGTATTGCTTTTTGTCAGGAAAGCCGTTGGGAAAACCTCCAGTGCTGGAAAGAGACATGTTTTCATGGATTTAGTAAGAGAAAGACATAATAAAATTGGCTGGATTGTTTCATTTTTATTGCAGTTTTGGGGAATAGTTAAAACCATGGTGCTATACTTAGTGCAACGCCCAGTATCCCTGGAAACCAATGATGCAGAAATGGGAGCAGTGAATGGAAGCACCTCAAGCTAACAGCTACAGTGTCCAGAAACTTGAGCCACTTCAGTGCTAAGCCCAGAAAGGATTAGTGATCTCTTTCCTGACTAGGAAAAGCATCCAGGAGCCCAGGATAAATGGCAGGGGCAATGAGGATGCAGTATCTTTGTATCCATGCTCCCTGTATCAGCAGCTTCCCTGAGTGTCTGCCTGAGAGAAATCTAAAGTTTATGGGGTGGCATCCCATAACAGCTGGAAGACCAGCTGTGGGAAGTTCAAATAGTGGAGTCCCATTGAGCCCTTTTTAAAATAGGAATTTAAAGGAAAATTATTTGCTAAGTCCATTCAGCAGTACTATCAGGACTCCAACCCAGATCAGTCACAGAGACCCAAAGTAACCTGGAATTGCACCAGTTTTAACTTGCTGACCAATAACAGAAAAAGATTATACCAGGGGACTGGAGAGACTTAGAAAAGTTTCAGTCAGAGAGACCAGAAGAAGAAAGGTGATCAGAAGAGAATTCCAGGGCTTTACCAACAGTAAACTTCCTCAGGACACCTAGGAAAATAAGGTAGAAATAATGTATTTTCACCTTCTCTGGAGAAGGGGGAAGGGGAACTTTAGGAAATTCAACACCAAAATGCTCTGGTAATAACATGAAGTGGACACTTTTTATGCCTGGCATATTATGGTATATGGGGAACTGTGTTAATCACGTAGTGTATCCAGGATACAATATAATGGTAGGGTATTATGCAGGTATAACCTATATAAAAAACTCTTTCACATCCCCTCTGTACACTGCTATTTTACAAAAGGATTATTAAATTGCAACCAAATTTTTTTAAGAGATGGAAGGATGTAAATCCCATATTAACATCTTTTCATTATTTGTCCTCTATCAGTCAAAATAATTAGTTTTTCCAAATATTTCCATGGCTGATACATTTTTATTATCGCATATGAATAACACCCTTCATCTTTACACAGTCATGCAAGGTGAATCTGCTGTGGAGTAAAGGTCCAACTCATTGATGCCATCCAAAAGACAACTTGCAGTCAATATATCTGGAGAAGGGTTTTCACATGTTTCTCACATTATGTAACTTTAAAAATTATTTGAATGTTGAGGAGAGGTGGAAGGAGGGAGAGGAGCTCAGGCAGGTGATGCATCCCCTGTATTTTTGCTGCAGCATAAATATCATGAAGAGACAAAGGGACAAAGCAAATTTTAGAAATGCTTTGTGTTTATTTGTGCATTTGTGATATCCTCCTATCAATATGTGCTTCTACCAATGTCCTAATTTCACTTAAGCAACTCTTACACTTCCATAATGTTCTGTATGTGAAAATAATCACATTCTGCTCTCAAATTTAATCTCACAAGGCCAAAGTAACACAGGTCATATAAACTTAGCTCCTAAAACATGTTCCTCACTTCCCATTTTAATTACTGACCCTCTACATGTCTTCCAGTATGAATTCATCTTTCTGGAGCACAGATTTCTCGAATTTTTACTAATGCTTTGTACAACACTGTACAGAGAGAGATGCTGTGTTGATTGGGAATATTTGTCCTAGCTCCAGCCACACATCACTTACTGAGTGTGACAGTGACAACTGACAGTCATGTTCAGGCTGCTGTTAGGTATCTAATGCTACTTGTTCTTCTTGACTTCCTCTACTGTCATTGGTGGGAGTGATGAACTGGGCCAAATTTATCCTTTCCTCAGAAAGACATCTGAGATAACTGGCCAGGGCTGCCCTTAGAAAAGATCTTTACCTCTCTCAAAGGACCTCAGAGTATGCTGGGAGGCATTTCAGATTATGCATCTGTCTTTCAGATGTTAGGCATTAGCCTTTTCAGGTGTTAGGACTCTTTGTCACAGGATCTTTTCTCACAGGGAAATGAAGTCACTGCCATGAGTTTTCAGGACAGGAATTCACAGCCCAGTGAATTCTTTATTCAGGGAATTGAGGAAAGTTAAGCACACAAGAAAACAAGTAAGGCAAAAACGTGTGCTGAGTGAGAGCAGCCTAAAACAGATGAGCAGAAATGATCAAATGAGCAGAGCAGCTACAGTCCTGCCACTTACACGTTTAGCGAGAACAGCAGAAATCTCATGGTTTTCGCTACAACTCATCCCTTTTGGCAGCTGGCATAACTGCTATTGCTTTCTTTAGAGAAAGAAAAAAGATGGGCAAGGGTGAGTACAGTGCTTTGTTTCTATCACAGTGTAAGTGGAACGCAAGCTGCAAAAGGAGAAGCCTCACAAGTCCAGCGAGTTTGAGCCCACTTCTGTCCTCTCCCAAGATAATAATCTCACTTCTAAGTATCTAGCAGTGATGTGAAAACTTATAGCACTTAGGAAAGCCATACAAGACTGGTAAGGCCCAGAAGTTGACAAATAGAGAGGACCTACTTTTTATTTCAATTATTTTGCTTACTTGTTTTTGTCTTGCTCCTAAGTATAGGCACCCAGATTCCTGCTGTGCTTTTTTTCCAGATTTCAGTCCTCAAGTTCTCTACTCAGCAAAGTTTTGAGGGATGCTCTCAGTCTTCTCCAGATTGCTGGGACTGCAGCTCCATTCCTGAAGATCTAAAGAGGCTGCCAGAAACAAACAAATTGCAGGCTCTGGGGAATAGTGTGGAAAGCCAGAATTGTTCCACAGTTCTTGAAAATCAGACCCCTGTTTATTTTGATGCCCAAACACAGATTCAAATATTTAACTTCAGGCTGTGCGCTTGAAAGCTCTGGCTTTAAAAACCCTTTAAATCTTCTCTTTGGTGGTTTAGAGTCACTGAATCTCATCTGGCCTTCCCATAATGTGCAATTTCCCCTTTGAGAGTTCACTAACAGCACAGCACTAGCGCAGCCAATGCAGGCAACACTGGCAGCACTAGAGGGAGCAGGAGAAGGCCAGTGGTGAGGTGGAGACAGTGGAGACAGGGTCCCAGCACCCTGCAGACACTCAGCCCCAGCACAGGCCTCTGAGCAGCTCCATGGCAGCAGAAATAACCCTGGAGGGTTGGAAAGAACAGCTTGCCTCCTCTGTGATCTGGGGAGAAGTAATCTGGTTTGGATTAAAACATCCCTGATACTTTTACTTATGAAACACCTTTGGAAAGGCAATGTGAGCCCCCTGAGGCACATCAATTCTTACTAGAAGCTTCAAGCTTCCAGCTGGGTACTCTGTAATGAACCTCCATAATAATCTTGGGGTTTTTATTGGGCAGCTTGATCTCTGCCTGTATGCACCAGTTAAGTGAGGAAAAAGAAGCTCAGATTGGGAGGCTGGCCAGGATAGGAGCATGGCAAGACCCTCCACTGCCATATAGGTGCTGATAACTCTGCAAAGAGGGATACAGGCAGCTACCCCAAAGTAGCAGGGCCAAAAATCAGTCTCAGTGAGCAAGAGTTCACTGGCTGGAACAGAACCAGGCCACTTGGAAGTGGATAATGAAACTGCTCATACTTCACTTTCATTATCTGGTGTTCACTCACCTTGCAGAAATTCATGGTGGCAGGAAAAAAAAAGGGAGAGAGTTGGACACAAGATATTAATTTTGCTTTTGCCCCGAATGCAGAGTACATTAGTGCTATCCAGATCATGCTTTGGCAAGAATAGGTTTTAACATTTTAAATTAATGTCTTTCTTATTTTACCTCAGTGAAACTTGTTTAGCTGGCAGTCTTTATGACTGAAGCCATTTATTGAACACAGAGCACTTGCCGGGATGACACAGTCAGAAGTGACACTGTTCCCTCCCATTTTATACTGCACAAAAAGAAGAGGCTGCTGTACTAATGAGAGACTGTATCCAACTATGAATAAAAATACTACGTTTCCACCACTAAAGCTACTCCTGGAACTCCTCAGGGTTCCTTTATTTTTATGACCTGTCTGTAAGCAGTTACTTTAACCCTCAGATGGTAGATATAAACTGATATACACTACTATAAAAGACAGCCTTCTCTTACAATTCTGGATGATTGCCCATAGCCTTGCAGTTCCTCCCTCACTAGACATCATATTATTCTCCTTCAAGGAGAATAATATTCACTCTATAAGGCTTACTATTCAGAGCATATTTGGATATTCTTGACTGGAAATCATCCGTACACCTCCTATCCCTGCTGGAGCTTTCTGGTGGGGTGGCTATATTATAGTGAGTGAGGATTGAGAAAAGGTTTTCAGGCTTTGAGAAGAGCTGGGTTGGTGCAAGAGTTCAGGACTGTCAGGGGAAGCCAGGCTGCTCTCATACACCCAGGCAGTGCCCTCCTGATCTGATACACCTGTTGGCTCTACCTGTATTTCTTCTTGTATAATTTCCTGCAAACTGTAGCTGGTCTGCCAAGCCGAGATTTTCCTAGAAGATCCAGCTCCTGAAATTCTTACTGACTAGAGTTGCATGGGATTTGCAGCACCTTCAAAGTCAAAACATGAGTTTGGACAACAAATCTCAGGCAAAGTCTGAATTAGGAAACGTATGAGCTTTGGGTACATGATGGTATCCTTCTAAATGGCTATCACTTCACTCTCCAGTTCAGCAAATCTGAACTTGTTCCTAAAATTGTTCTCTCCTTGAGCTTGAGATCTAAATATCCTGTACATCTGGGTGGTCATACTGGAGTACTGGACCTGGGCTAGGTATAATCTTTACCAGCTTCTTGGAGTGCTTCTGGCAACATCAACTCGATATTCTCCCAGAGTATGGCATATCCTGTGGGATTCTCTACTAAAGCCACAGCTCTCTTACATTTTCCATATTTCTTCCACCCAGGAGATTTTCTGGAAGGTGAAGAGATGGCCCCAAAACACAGCTCAATCTTGGACCAAGCATGAGCTGGTGTGGTGGATCAGCATTTGTCTTGAATAGAATGAGGGGGAGAGTGTGTTTTTCAGGACAATAGTAAGGAATTTAATCCTTTTACTTGAACCAAGGTAGAACTTTTCAATATGACGACCAGATACCTTATGGAGCATCTAGGAAAAACTGTTGCTCCCTAGAAAAGAAGAGTTGTTTAAACCACAGGCTACCGCTTTAGTGAACAATGAACCAACTTGCAGGACCATGAGCATTGCCAAACTCCTAAATACTTTCCTGTGGAGCTCAGTTCATATAGCAGCTCATTCAGCTGTATTTTAATGAAGTTCTGCCTATAATTCCTGGCTTAGTGAAATAACTTTGCTTAAGCTCTCACAGCTTTGGGTAGAAGGAAAACTCCAGGCTGGACTATGTTATCATCTCTAATACACATTTTTCTTCTTTGGAAGTTTCAACAGCATTTGAAATCTTTCTGTAAAGTCCAAGAAATCAGAATATGAGACCTCTGTCAAGAATTTTCCTCTGACTTACATGTTTCTCAAAAAAAGTGCTGACTTGAATCTCATAGACTTGAGAAAATTGAAAATTCTGCAGTGTAATGATCCTGAAAATTGCTCTTTTGCTTTGGAGACCTGGGCAGGTTGAGGGAAATGACACCGTAATAGTGCAGTAAATTTGCTGAAGAAGTTGTAGCATAATTTATTGGAATATGATCCAAATATTACCGGATGGAATGTGCCTGGGCTCGTCTGGCCCTTGCTGCTTGACCAAAGGTGGCAGCTGAGATGGCTTTCACCTCAGAGACACCTTTGGCTAGCTGGAAATGGCAGCTAGGCACTTGGAACAAGTCCAGACAAACAGGAGCTCAGTTTTACCTCTGGTGGAAAGTCCTTAGGGGATGGTGAAGAGGAAAAGGAGACGGATTCTGCCGGAGGGTTTAATCCAGAGTTTATTCCAGGGTCACAGATCTCTGAATCTTGGTAACAGCTCCAACAGAATCCCACCCACATGGTCTCAGTGTCCTTTTAAGCCCAGGGAGAGCGGGGAGGGAAGGGATAGGTGAGCCACCAACAAGGTGGGAGGAGGGGAGTCTCAGGGGACAATGACACCTAGACAGGCAAGTGACCAAAGGGCTGAGAAGCATCTTTTGAACTTTAGCCAATCACACGATGTTCTTGCTGGAATGTAAAGACTGATGGACAGCACTTAGCAAGGAGGCAAGGGGGAGGGGAAGGGAGAAGTTGGCACACCTGAGGGAGGAACTGGTGTAGCTAAAACAGGAAATTACATCCCACTGCAACAATAACTGTTGATCTGTACTTCATTAATGTTTTAAGAGCACCAAATTTCCCTGATTTAACTCCTGAACTAGAAATCAGGTAGCTTGGTTTTTTTAAACAATTTTGTCTCCCAAAGACCAGGCACTATCTTCTGCACCTTTGTTGTTATTTTGTTCCAGTGAGTTAAGTTTGGACATTGAGCAATCAAACCACCAATGTTCATGAGCTGTAATTTTCAGTTTTCTAAGGAAGATACACAAAATGGAAATTGGCAAACTTCTGATTCCATTTCAGGGTGTCTGGTGAAAATATTTTGGATCAGTAACATTTCTGAGCGAAGACTGGAGAATTGGCCAGACATCCTGTATATAATATGCCAAAAAAAGCCAGAGCAGCAGCCGCTCACAATTCAGATGCTTTTTAAGGTTCAGAAAAACTTAATTAAAAGAGTATTCACTCTTTATGAAGTATGACTTCTGGAACAGGGATATATAGGAAAGCTGAAATTATCCATTAATTGACAGTTTTATCCTGGGGATTTTTCCCCTTCAACATAAACATTTGTCTTGAGCATTTTTTAAAATTACAATAGACTAGAAGTTTGCCAAACATTTAGTGGTTTTGTGAAGTTGTTTGGTATTCATGTCTACTGCAGTACTACAGAAAACAGTTCTAAGAGCCATTTCTTTCACCATATGGCTGGCAATCTAGAGAGGGGTGAAGGATAGCAAATGTTAAAAAGATGTGCTAAAGAAAAATGTGATTTGAGCTGCAAAAACAAAAAAAAGACATTTTTGCAGAGGCTGGATTCATGTCTTGCCAATACTTATTACATTGTTTATCATTAGGACAGTGATTTTTCACATGTTCAGTCTATTCCAAAAGACAATGTTGCCCTGTTTTCAGCTCTTGGGCTTCCTGCCTTCCTTAGAGATCAGAGGCTGATGAAAGCTGTCTCCTTCCCCACCCTTGCTTACATCATCACTGGCCCATGGCACAACCCAGACAGCAAAACACGAGAGCTTCAGCTCCCTTTGCTCTCCGCAAGACACATCACACACAGACTAAAGGTCAGGCCACATCTGGACTTTGAGGAGCATGGGCAAGGGGAGAGAGTGTGAAAGAGGCCTGTTCTGCATTTTGCCCTGTGGTCTACTCAGGGGTAAACATGGGTGAACAGAGGTTTCTCACTCCTCATTCAGACAGTGTAGAGGTCAGTCACTTCCTAGCACAGTCTCCAGCCCAGAGCTGCACTGATCCATCTTCTCTTTTAAACAAACAGGTGGCTTGATCCACCTTATTTGGCCCCCAAACTTACTGGTTTTTCTTCCACACCTGCATGCTGTAAAGCTCTGAGAAGGTTTCCTGCTGTTCTGTGATAGCTGTTTGCTACCATTTTACTTCATTTTTTTAAGAGCCAGAGAGGTGCATGACAACAGGCTCAGCTGGTAGGCTTTGGCAGATAATTCATGCCACTTGAGTGTAAAAGTTAAAATTGGAAGCAATGAAGACAGAACAGAATTTATTGTAAACTGTAGCTGCTCTCTCAAATTAGCTATTCTGTAATCCCAGTTCAGTTTCAAGAATGCGTGCCTGGGAAATCCTGAAGACCATCTGAGGACAATTTTCAGTAACCACATATTACGTGGAACTTTGCCAGGAGAATGTGGAGAAAAGACCCCAGAGACAGTGATCTCTCAGGAAGAAGTGTCAGTCCATAGAAAGCTGTGCAATTCAAAGCTATACAGTCAGTGCAGTTTTGAATTCTCTGAGGACCCTGAAAAAAAGGTTTCTGTTATGCTTCTGCAAATCATCTCAATGGAGACTTTATGAAGAGAGATATATGATCACAAATGAGCAAACTTGTTTCTTGCATTTCAAAAGCAGGTGCCAAGTTTTTCAGTACATGTGCTATAAACTCTATCACATGGAAAACAGAAGCCTTTTGTGGCAGGAATTAAGTGAGAACAGGCTGTATTTATCAAGTAATGATGATATGCAAAAGCAGCTTTTCTATTTACAGGCTTGGCCTTTTGTTCTCACAGACTGTTCGGAAGGAATATGAAAAGAGGCCAGACTGCAGGACAAACTGCAACATCTCCTCCACTGTCTCTACTGTGAAGAGGCTACTGACCAAAGAATCACTACTAACTAAAGAATCATTGATTCACTTTCAGATCTTAAACATTTATCCTTAATTACTATTTATTTGCACATTCAGGAACATTGGAATGGCCACAGATAAGAACCCTTTCATTCAATGTCTTCAACATTAGGTATTCATGCTAGCTGGAAAAAAAAAAAAAAAAAAAAAAGGAAACCACTACTGACTTCCCTCTGTGCCAGACAGCTGCTTGCTCTTTCCCTCTGTGTCTGACTTCAGCTTTTGATACACCATCATTTAGTTCTGCTCTCTCCTCTCCTCTTGCCTCACTGTAAGAGCTGACAGGATACATGGACTTCCATCCTGGCTTGCAAAATGTAAAGGGTCACTCAAGACCATCTGAACATCATGTCCAGTTCCCATTCTCTACTAAAAAATGACCACATCTTCTGATACAAACAGAATAATAATTTAAACAGTACAACTTTCCACTTTTAGGTAGTTAGGTTATGTATTTATTTCTTGCACTAGCATAAGATTACTGGGCTTTATGTCCAACTAACTCCTTACCACACTGTGGTTTCAACCATATGTGTCTGCTTTTCTGAAAATCCATTTCTGCTTTGGGGTCTCAACAAGATCTCAACTTTGTTCCACAGTAAAGATAAAGTATAGAACTACTGGTAGATTGACTGCATCTTAGTTAGGCTACAACCAAAGGTGTTTTGTTAACAACTTAGTAAGCTGTTTTGTCATTAGCTGACTAATTGACAGCACTCTAAATACATTTTGTGCTAGTCTCTTGTAGGCTCTTAAAGGTTGGCTCACCTCTTTATACCTGGTGCATAAGTCATGCTTTGTGACAGATGATTCTTGAAGACACACAGGCAAATCTAGGTTTAGAAATCCTAACACCCTCTTGAGCTTTAATTCCATCCACAAACAAAAGAAATACATGCTGTCAGATGCCCTTATTTGAGAGAACTTGTATCAGTATTGATGTTGGTGTGATTCCACATCCTTTACTAGGAATAGGTTCAGATATACAGCAAGTTTTCCTGCTGGAGATTTTCCAGTATCTGGAGCAGCACACCATAAGTACTATAAATGTCAGCAGTGATACTAATTGTGTTACATACATAGGGTAAAAAGAGTAGAAAGGGCAAAATTCAGTAATTTTAGGCCTCCATACCCCAATCATCACCTTTCTACTAACATAGGCTCTTACATCTGTACTTCATCAGTGGGGGAAATAAAAGAAATACTTGGCACCATCATAAACATGTAAGGCCAGGACAGTAATATAATATGGATACGATCAGATTATCATAAGATATATTTAATTCAGGGCTTGATGGCAGACATATTTCTAAGAGTTTTGACCTAAGGAGCAATGAAACCTCATTTTGAATTTCCGAGGACTTTCAAGACTTCAGAATGCAAGGCTCTTTAATATATCTCAAGATTCCTCACTTTCTGAGACCACTAAATCAGGTGTCTTTTACTTCCTACCTAATGTTGAATATTTTCTTCTCTTGCTCAAGATAGTGGAAATTCAGGATACTGTTCAAGTCCAAGGGGCTTTCAGCACCTCTAAAGGGCAGAGCCTCTGCTAACACAAACACAGTTTTAGGTTATATTTTAGAAAACACATATTCTGGGAGATATTTGATCAGAATGCTTCTATATGCCTAAAGTCAGAACAAGATGCAACAGGATTCTTTTAATTACCTATGAATTTTGATCCTTTATGTCCAATAAAATCTTACTCATCTCTCTAGTCCTGTCACAGAGTCTGATACAAATCTGAGTGAATTTTTTTTCTCCATACCAACCCTATTTCAGGATTTTTCCTAAAGTCTTAAGTTTATCCATCTTTGAATTCAAGAAGAGGATCAGTGTGGTGATCACATATCCTCTGAACAGACAGAGACATAATTACCTCCCAGGCTTTTCCTGAGAAGCTGTGAGAAAGCTCAGAGAAAACAATTCTTATCTCCATTTGCTGCACCTGTTGTTGTGCACATGTGGAATGTGTTACGGAGATTGTTTACCAAAGGGTAGTTTCTTAACTGGACTCTGGTGATGGTGTTTTGATTGATTGACCAATTAGGCCAAAGCTGTATCAGACTGGCAAGGGCGATGGGTTTTTCATATAGTATAGCATAGTAGTGTAGCAAGAATAAAGCGATTGATCAGCCTTCTGCAATCATAGAGTTAATGCTCATTATTCCCCATTCAGAGGCCCACTGCTACAACAGATCAGCACAAATTATAACATTTTGTCTACTGTTGAACTTACTACAGAACCCGCCACTTCATTATTGAGGTTTAAGCAACAACCTTCTTCTGTCAACACTCTTTAAAACATCTGAGATGTCCTGTATTTCCCAGAAAAGACACTGAGGTTTACAAGACAGTCCTTGTGTGTGAATGGGCAGCTGTGCCAATAAAACTCCAATCCTTTCAATTCTGAAAATGTTTCATGTACTCCTGAGACTGCGTTGCTGAGACAGTAATGACTGCCCAAAGAGTGATGTACATTAGTTTTTTCATTCTTTCTTAGCATTGGCAAAATTTTCCCTTCACATGTACTTTCTCCCTTACATATTTATAAGACTATTTCCTTCTCCCTTCTTGTAACATTGGTGATGTTAATCAGTTTCCTCGGCCATGCAGAAGAGAAAGGGAATAATTGTCATTGTGAATTCTTTCAACATTGTTTCATGCTTTCAGAAAACCAAAATGACATGAAATATAGTTGGATGATTTTTGACAACTGAATAATATGCTGACACAAAAATAATATGCTCGCACAAAAGGGAGATATGAGTATCTTTGGTCATCATCATTACTAGCTTCAAGCAACTGGATAAATTTCAGAACCTGAATTCTCAGAGATTTTTTGTTTAGAGTTCTAAATTACATATACACAATGAGGGGAGTTAGAACACAAGTTGCTAGCTGATTTGAGATCTAACAGAAATTGATTTTGGCAGCTTTGCTCTGCTCTTAATAAAACCCCAGCTGTTATATTTTGTGTTTGCTATGATGAAATGAAAAAGGTTAAATGCAAGATTTACTCTACAAGAAAGAGAAACATTATGTTCTTTCCAAGTTTTTCCTCAAATCAAATGTTAATTATTGCCTTTAAAAATATTTTTCCATACTTCTAAGACAACATCAGACATTAAATATGCATACTACATGAGAGAGGGAGGGAGAGAGGGAGAGAGGGAGAGAGGGAGGGAGAGAGGGAGGGAGGGAGGGAGAGAGGGAGGGAGGGAGGGAGGGAGGGAGGAAGGAAGGAAGGAAGGAAGGAAGGAAGGAAGGGCTGCATCTTCAGCTGGAATAGCCATGCTTGGCACCTCTATGTACTTTTGTAGCAAAGGACCTGCAGGCAGATGCTGACTCCCAACCAGGAGGTGTGAACAGAACGGGAGCTCAACTGTAAGACATGGTCAGTCTTCGGTGAGCTTTTCTTAAATATTCCATATTGCTTTTGGAAACAATCTTTTTTAAGGGAGGGACAGGGAATTTTCATATGTATATTTTCCCCTGTGTCACAAGGCATTGCTGCATTGCTGTATCTGTGTGCATTAGAGGTTATCAGGCAAGCCTTGGCAAGAACATTGTATAAAGTCTGCATGCACTTCACATTTCATGCTAAATCTCCCCTGCAGCTGGCAGCCCTGTGTTCAGTTAGTCCAGCACTGAGAAAAACCAACAGTGACAGTACTGCCAGGTTCGCTGTTTCTCTGCATTGCGAACAGTTCCCTCTCCCATTAACTCTGTTAGGGAACAGGAGTAGTTCTGCGATTTCTGCCATTTCAGTCTTGCACATCAAGGGTGATGGCTGCACTCACCTACACCCTGCAATGCAAGGCCTGAGGTTTAGAGTGCCTGATCCAAGAGACTGAGTGTGCTGCTGCACCTGCCTTCTGCATAGTTTTGAAGAGGGAGTAATTATAGTTTCATTTTTGCACTTAGGACAGAAAAATTTGACTAAGAGAAAGTATGAAAAGTTCAAGGGTTTCATGTTTGTGTTGAGGGGATTTGGGTTGAATGTTTCAAGCTTGTGTGCTTAAATTTGCATAAATAAGGGAAGCTACTGTGTGTGTTAGAGTACACTTGTTTTCAGTATAAATGTAGAGATGAAGTTTGCTGAATTTAAAATTTAAATGCTTTGGCCTTTCTGAGGCTAAAATTAGGAACACTAAGCTGTCTATTTCAGTTGGTTAAAATAAAAATCAGTTTGCATCACAGTTCCAAAATTTTCACAGTAGTAAAACAGCTTCCATCCAAATTAATGAAATTAGAAGGCAAGTGTCCATGTGGACACGAGGGAAATAACAGCTATTTGGCAAGAGCTTTCTCAGCTGTCATTCCTCTAGATCATTCCTTAACTTGCATTAGTGTTCCTTCACCCTTGTTAATCAATCATTAACTAACTAATTAAATGAGATTACCATCTCATACCAATTCTTAGACATTACAAAAAATCTCATACCAGTTCTTAGATCATTACAAAAAATAACTGGCCTCATCGAGGAATAAGTCTGGTTCTGCACTGATGGGAACAATCCTGGTCTCTTGGGAAAGGAATGCATGAGACAGAAGTGCCCTTTTATCTCCTGACTCTATTTTGCTTAGACAGAATAGAAAAATACTAAATGAGAGAGGTTAAGCAAAAATAGAAAACAAATTTGATAAGAAAAAAAACAATAAATGAATGGGAGTGATGAAAAGTGGCTACAGACTAGAAAGAACAGATGAAGCCAAGAATTTGAAAAGGATTAGATGTTATGGAAAACAAATAAGTGAAATATCAAGACGAAAAATAAGTAAAAAATGAGATGTCCCTGAGAACTGCAAGCTGGGAGAAGGAAAGCTATGAACAGGGAGCTAATCAGGAGTAAGTAACAACGATCAGAAAATGCAGCATGTATTTTAATTGGCACCAACAAGAGAAAATTACTTCAAATATGGCAAAAATATTTAATGCCCGTCAAAATACCAGCTTTATGCATACAACAGACTGACTGGTATGAAAATGTTTTTCTAGCTCCAGGCTTCACTTGACATCTAAAATTCTTGGGAAGGTAGGCTAGTGCTCTGCTTTTCCTACTCTAGGCCTTTTCTGAACGTGTTAGAAAATACACATTGCTTTTTCTGGGCAATCTCGTGTGGGTGCCTCACTCTGTTCAGAATGTTTATTGCACACCAACACAGACCACAGAAAAGATACATAATTCTAGGTGAGGGGTCTGACCAAACACAGAATGTACCAGCCTGCTACAATTGCTCCAGTAAATTGCAGCTTTTGTGAACATATAATGATGATGATTATTATTATTATAATTATTTTTCCACATGTACCACAATCAAAATAAGAACCTTGACCTAAGGAATACTCTCCTACTTGGAACTCTTAGCTATTTCTATGCCACCAAAAGTACTTAAGACCACTTAATGATTCATTTTCCTGTTAAATATGTAATATGTAGCACATATATTTTATCCTTAAAAACTCTTAAGTGACCCCATTGAAAGCATGCTTCACACTTAGGAGATAAGAAACCACATGGAGAGGCCCCTATGCAATTGAAGTTTGTGAGAGGACATAGAGCAAGGGTTAAAGGCAAATATCAAAGTTCAGCTCAACCTTGAGCAAAGTATATTGATTTGGGTTTTATATATATATTCCAATTCTCTTAGTTGGAAAACAATCCTCTAGAAAAATGTCCTCAGTGCACTGTGCTAGAAGTCAGGAGTTTGGGTGCCTTTTTCTTGTTTGTTTGGGTTGGGGTATTTTTTGGTTGTTACAGGGTTTGGAATACAATACCTGCACTCACAGGCACCAGGGTGTGGCATGATGTCTGGTTACATAGCTCCTTAGTGAACAGAACATAAAACACAGAGGGGCAAGGGAGCTTTCCAGAACTTCAAAGAAGCATATATTATGTTTTTCTGTTCAGTAAGCCATTATCCAGCCTTGCCCAAAGTTATATAACAGTAAGTTTTCTCAGGGCAGGCCTGAGCACCCACCTGCAGATTTGGTCTTGCTCACTGCACTCACGGTGAATCACTTTAAGAAATAGCTTGGGGTTGAGTTTGGGAATTTTTTTTAACCCCCTTCCCCATGATTCACAAAACTGATGTTCATGTGATTAGCCATGATTTTGTAAAAACAGGGTTTTGCCTGTAGCACTGGAAGTTGTCCTTAATTTACAAGAAGAGAATTTGCTAATAAAATGCCACCTAAAATTACCCAAGTACAAAACCTCTTTCTATATTCTTCCCCCACACACAAGGGGCTGAAAAGTAAGGATCCTTTCTCATCTTGGACACCAAAGCAAAAACTGTGGAGCAGGGTTTGCAGAGGTGACCAGAACCTGTGAGACAAATTTGACTACATTGTAGGTATTGACCTTCCAAAGGGCACTAAGCTAGACACTGAAGTCAGATGGTGTTAATACTCTTGAAATACAGTTTGAAATCATGAACACTCCCAGAAAATTAGCTGCCTGGTTACTAACCTCTTCCTCCCCCTTAGCATTACCATGCTACTCATCTTAGGAGTACAGCACCCAAAGAACATTATTATCATGATAATCTAAGTCACATTGCCTTCAATTTCCCATCTATAAATGCTTCATATAAAATAGATTTTTTGTTGTTGTTTTGTGGATGTCCCATGGTTCAGGCAATTCTATCTCAGTATGGATGTGCCAGTAGGAAAAGCAGCAGCTCCCTGACAGCTTTATTGATGTATATTGCTGACCAACAAAATGTAAATCAAATCTCTGATCATTTGCTAGGGTCCCATCTGGGTGCAGAGAAGCAGCAGGATCACAGAAAAAGATTTTCATTGTTCCTATTACCTGGACGGATTATGACATGTGTTTTACATTGGATAGGCAAATTGATTCATATAAAAGAAAAGATTAAATGTAGTCTATTTGTTAAGCCGTGCTTTCCTAAGATTTATACAGATTCAGAGAAGTATGTCTTACTTTCCTTTTCAAGCCTTCCTGCTTGTGGCCTGGGCTTATCATAATATTTTCCTAGGGGGCTGTGTAGAGGAGAGTTTCACTATTTTTAGCTATTTCGGCTTCTAAGTATCGTGGGATATCCTTATAAGCAAAGAAGCCCACAAGTTCTTTAACTTTACAGGTTAAGAGAAACAATGATAAAAGTGTTTAAATATTAAGAAGAGATTGAACGCAATTAGGAAACATTTATACTTATGAAACACCTTTTTGTTACTTGCTCAGCTTTACTTTAGACAGATATAAAGAGATAAATATTGCTCTTGAATTTGTGAGCACTGGCTCCAAACCTATTGAATTTGTTAGGCATACCACTGGAGGGCTTAATGCAGACTCAGTAGCATCAGACCAATTCACTGCCACAGAACATTCCCATGGGAAAAGTCATCAACAAATCAGGAACTCTGACAATTCCTCTGTCAACCACAGCAGTGGAACCAGCAAATATCAATTTCTTTCTTTGCAAACCAGGCTTTGGGCACATGGAGTGCTTTCTAATGCTGGTTTTCCTGTGCAAATGCAAACTGCTGCTGTAAAACGAGCCACACAGGACACAAGATGATCTCCTGTGGTTATTTGTGAGCAATGTGTAAAGAAGACGTAGCCTCCACCAAGGGAGTAAGGAGGGCTCCATATGCACCCAGGTATTCTTGCACAGACTCAGAAGAGGGCTTACAAAACTGCTCCTTGTGCTCATACTTGTGGTTAGTTTTTTTTTTTTAACTTAACAGATTTTTATTAAACTGTTCAGTAAAATTCAATGGGATTGGAATTTCATGCTGTGCTGAAGAGTTTACAATGTATAAAATACTGGCACTAAGAGAAAAAAAGTATAATTTAAAAAAAATTTAGACATTGTACCAATGCAGCCTCTTCCATTCAAGAATTTCAAAACCCCATTCTGATCATTAATCACCACTCACAGATGCCATGTATAAATGTATTACTAAACCAAATGCAGATGAGACATCGCAAGGATGCCAGTTGGCTTGTCTGAGCTCATTCAGGATCTAATCCAAATACTCTGTTCAAATAGATGACTCTGGCTGTTGCTGTTGCCTTAACAGCAGGATCCAAAGGATTGACTACAGCTCTGGAAAAGAATCAAGGAATCCATGCTCCCAGACAGCCTGCTCTGATCATCACCATACCTGGCCTGATCCCTGAATGAACAAGGGGAATAGGTATTGTAGGCCTATGCTGAAAAATAGTTTAGAAGTTGTCACTGTGTGATTTTATATTTTTTATGGATCTTACATTTCTAAGCAGATTTGCCATTTTCACATGCACCCTTTTCTATGTGTTTTCTGTTTTTTTCTGTTTTATCTTTTGTTTTGATAGTAATTCCCCAAGCCAGGTACCTTGAACTTGTGTGCAGGTTCCTGTCCTGATAGAGGAAAAAAGTTGGCACGTGCTTGTGAGGACACAGCTCAGCCTGAAGCCCTGCTAATGGTGCACACTGAAACAGAGATTCTCTCTGGCTCTAATGCTGAGCAAAGACTGCATCTCCAGTAGCTGGAGAGAGCAACCTTTCTGTATTGTCTGATATAGCACCAGAGCCAGGAAGTAAAATCTGCAAGCTTCTTTGACCACTATCCTCTAAAGAGCTCCACTGGAGAGGAACAGTGAGTCAGTTGTGATGGCATGCCATTTACTCCAGGCAGGATGAAGGCAGAGGCACTTTGTTTTTTTGGTAGTATAGATGACATCCCACTTTCTGGGTGGTAGGTTACTGAGGTTCCTGCAGCCACCACAAGTTGTTCCCTATTGCTGACAGGGACACAAAAAAGCAGTAACTGACATGTTGGATCCAGGAACAGGGCTGCAGTGCTTCAGAGGCATGCCAACCTCCCAGCATGGACCCACAACAAACCTTGTGGGGAGACCCTCCTTTATGCTCATGTTTCTGGAATTTGCTCACTATTCTGCATCCAAAGCTTTTCTGTGACATTCCTTAGTGGCCCTCAATCAAATGGCCTAATTTATTGTCATGTTTGTGATAAACCTGTTACGGTCCAAGAAGACAAATTTTCAAGCTGCAACAGCAGCTGGATGCCCTGCACACAGTGCAGGACAAGCCCACAGGCCCCACACTGCTGTAGGTTCTTTATGTGAGAAAGCTCCCCTGGACAAGCATACATTCTTCACTGTGTATGGTCTGTATTTTGATCTCCATCCCACACAAATTTATCCTTTATCTGAGAAAGCACCTCCCAACTGTGAGAGTTTCAGGAAAAGGTGGTTAAGAAGTTACTGCCAAAGACTCAGATGTAAAAAAATGCCCCTCTGTGTTAGAAGTGTATTAGATAACAGCAAGACCTTTCTGGTTTGGAAACAGGAATTTTTATCAGTTCCTGAGAGATTATTATAGAAGATATTTGGCCCACTGAATGGGATTCATGATGTGTGCTTGTGCCATCAGAAAGAGGCCTTGATAATAAATGCTGTACTTTGAAGTGAAGTTCACAAGCAATCTGGGGTCTCTTCAAAGTGCAAGGAAAGTACTGCTGCAGTTTTCACAGTTCCTCACACTGAACCCCACAAATATCACTGCATCCAAACGGATCCTATAAGAGAGGGGGTCACAAAATCTCATTTGTACTGTGTGTTAGTAACTGCTGTGTATGGTGGGTTAGGTGATGAGGATCCTGGAATGAGGTACCTGCTGCTGAGTTACCTTCCAATCAGATAATGTCCTCCTGGCTCCTGCACTGGAACAAATAAGTCGTTCTCAAACCTCGTCAAGGCTTTTATGCAGCAGAAGGATTTGGAGTCAAGGACAGAAAAGAAAGTTACAATTTAAAAGAAATGCTCAGTAGAAAACATCTGATGTGCCTCTTTGTTTTGAGTCCAGTTGCAGAACCAATTCTGATTTCAAGTGTCACACAGTTTCTGCAAGGCAAGAGAGAGCAGCATTGTAGACACAGGTGGGCAGAGCAAAGACTAACAGATGGATTGCTGTGCAGGATGCACATGCACAAACAAGGGATGTGGTTCTTGCCTTTAACAGGAGGAAGAAGTGCACCTCACACTTCCACTTGACTGACAGCAGGTAATGGGTGTTATTCTCTGTAGATTGTTTCAGTGTCTAAACAAGACACACATACAGAGCTCCAACCAGATTTTTTCCTTTGATAATTCTTCATCTTATGTATTGCATAGCTTTGTGGCTCATGTAATGGAAAAATCACAGAACAGGCAAATTTTGACAGCTCCACCATGCTGTTAGACACAAAGAGTCCAGGTCTACAGGGAGAGTCAAGTATTGTGGCCCATGACCACTCAGAAGCCAAGAACAAGGGAATCAGAAATAAGAGGAGTATAGCATAAGGCAAAATCCCTCCCTACTGAGGGCAAAGGGAGTTACCACACTGAAGTGCTTATGAGGACGAAAGACCTGGCTCAAGTCATGCTAGTTGAGCAGGACCTGTAACAGAGAGGTAAGAAAGCAAAAAAAGATAAACTGGCAAGATTTAGGATTCATTGCTGTACCCTAACTGAGGGTCTTCTCCCTTTGCAACTACAAAACTCTGCCAACTAGACACAAGGGTCTGAAGTAGATGGGATATGGCTGCCTGCAGCCAGCTTGAGACCCACATGTTAGAGCAATATTCTACCTCTGAAAGTATCCTGAAATATTTTAGTCTACCCTGTCACATCATCTTTCTCCTTCAGGCAAACAGACAAGGTACTTGATTCCTAAGAACTGAGGCAGATGAGAATCCAGCCTCAATATGAAGAAACCTTAAAGCACATCTAACTTTCATCAGCTCTCTCCCAGAGGAGAATAATGTTCTTCTACATAAACAATGTGCCCACAGTGGCTCTGAACTTCTTCTGGAATACTGGTTTTTGAATTTTCTCAGGAGAGCAAGGTAGGTCCATGCTGACTACTGGCAGGGCTAGGGGTAAAAGACTGAACAACCCAGTCACCAGTAAGGCAGTGGGTAAATGGCTTTTGCTCCTACATCATTCATCAAAGAAAAAAGGCAAACCTCTGAATGTATAACCTGAAAGAAGGATGAGTTTTAGATCTCCATTATAAACAGTAAAAATACAATACAGAGGAAAGTTACAATTGCACATGGTTTGAACATCTCATAAAAAACTTCAGATAAATGTACTTCTAATTTAGAAGTGGAGCATAAGTAGCAGACAACAGAGGGCAATTAATGTTTGTATCCAGACTTGAAATATGTAGTATCAAATTATTACCTCATTAACTTTTGTCACAGAAATCTTTTTATGAAAATCTTTTCTTGGGATTTTTTCTTTCTGAGAAGCCGAGAGGCCTCAGAAACAAAATGTAAACAATGGTCATCTGCTGCTGTGGAATGCAACAGGTGGATCTGTGATTGGTCATGTGTGGATGTTTGGAATTAATGACCAGTCACGGCAGAGCTGGCTCTCTCTCTCTGTCCGAGCCACAGACCTTTGTTTTCATTCCTTTCCATTCTATTCTTAGCTTAGCTAGCCTTCTGAGATGAAACTTTTTCTTCTATTCTAGTATAGTTTTAATGTAATATATATCATAAAATAATAAATCAAGCCTTCTGAACACGGAGTCAACATTCTCATCTCTTCCCTCACC
Organism: Emberiza elegans; assembly: GCA_024865655.1. Classification (NCBI taxonomy): domain Eukaryota; kingdom Metazoa; phylum Chordata; class Aves; order Passeriformes; family Fringillidae; genus Emberiza; species Emberiza elegans. The sequence continues at coordinate 7,127,957 of JALJVW010000243.1, read as the reverse complement.
TGAAAACCCCTGTGAACACTGTCACAAACTTTCCCACATAGTCTCTCAAAACAACAATACATTCCGAACCAAATGCCAATGTTACTTACATCAAAGAACTTGAATCAAGTAAAAATTAAGTATTTTTATTGCCAAAATCAATAAAAGTTGTACGTTTTAGTAAAAAACAAGAGCTTTAAACTTTGTAAAGAAATGTTGTATCAGTTGTTACCTGGGAGGATTATACAATTTTATCACAGCTTGAAGGAAGCAAATGCAGGTCTCATAGTTTCATGGAAGCTTACAATTTTGCCAATATACTACAAATGTGATGCACTGAAGTGCTGCCAGAGCTATAGTATTTTTGTAGCAACAATTCAAGTTAAAAGGACCTGGAAAGAAACCTGCCTTTTGCCATTGTATCTCGGACAACTTACAGCCAGGCAGAGAAAGAGTTCATTCCCAGGCTAAGTGAGATGGATGATTGGCTCCTTTGATTGCTGAAATCCCAAAACAACTCTGACTCAAAGGCGACAAATTACGTAGAAGAGATCCTGGCTTGGAATCTGATTCTCCTCCTGGAATTACATGATACTGAAAGAAAAATATACAGAAAGAAATTGATAGGCAAATTTTTTTCACAATTTCCCAGAATATCAGTGGTTGATTAGACAGTACTCAATAAGCCTGTGATTTAAAGGAAACCATAAACACCTCTGCAATTAATCACAGGAGAGAGGCCACTAAAGAAAAAGCAGAGAAGGTTCAGTGCCCTTCTGTTATGCAAGAAAACAAAAGAAACCATAAGGGTTTGGACATGGATTCAACTGTAGGTGTGTACTGTAAACAGCAAGGAGAAAAACAGAAAGGAGGAGGCAAACAGCATGGCAAAGCACCAGCTTTTTTATTGTAGCTTGCCAGAGAGACAGGCATGGAGCTAGAGGCCAAGTAACTGCTTTTGCTCAAATATGGTCAGATGAACATGGCTTGTGTACATCCTTTATGCATAAGCAGGACTGCTTCACTCTACCATCATCAGGGTGGTTTTCCACATGGAAATAACATGTAGGAACTTTTTATTGCTGAATTGCTGGCATTTAAAAAAGGATATAAACTTTCCCTACAAAAGGAAACCATTTTGGTATTCTCATTCTCCCTACAAGAAACAAATAGTATGATATGATTAGCTGTTTGGTCATATGCCTATATTTAAAAAAGAGTACAAATTCAGACAACTAACAGGCTAATATATTACAGTCTGTATATTGAGCACAGAAGAATAACAAACCTAGTGAGAACCTTCCGATTGCAATCAGAGCAAGGCTGTTGAGCTCCAACCCCAAAGCAATTTGCAAGGAATAGTGATGTCCACAACTACCAGTAAAGCTGTTAGCAAACATAGCAAATGTCACCTGATTATCAATGTCCCAGGGGAAAATAAATTGAGAACATGATAGCAAACCAAAATCATCTGATGGACTTGACTGGAATACAAGGGAAAGGAATCATACTACAACTCACAGTATGGATACCACATGTGCCACACAAAGCAAACTTTTGCAACCGAGTATGGAAACAGGGAAAAAATATATTCAGTAACCAGCCAGATGTATCTTTGACCTGAAAATTACTGAGTCACAATAAAGGACCCTTTGTTTCATTTTTGCTATCACTTTCTGGATCAGGAACTTGTAATTGCTTACCACAAGAAAGACTGTCCCTTTGGATAGCCTTTTGGTGGCTCAGAATGCAGTGTAAGTATCCACAAGATAGTTTTTTTTTTAAGCTTGCAAAGTTCCTTATAGGCCATTAAGAAATAGGGTATGCTTTCACTGCTACAGTGGTAGCTCCATCAGAAAAGGAACCAACCACTCATTCCTAGGATAGTGCTAAAAGGTAAGGATAAAGGAAAGGTGGGTTCAGCCAATTTTTGTGAAAGTTATTGATGATATCAAAGTGAAATGATGGAAATGGCTTTTCCCGAAACTTTTTTTTCACAGTGCACTGAGATATTGAATCTTCTTAGCTTTCTATACTGTTTCCATGTTCCCCAGACAGAACAGACAGGTAGGCCTTCTAACCCAGCAATGGATTCCACACCATAGTAACATTTTAAATGGGTGTAATTTATTTTGGATGCTGGCCCTTCCTCATTTTTTCAGTTAACGAAAGACATATCCTGTTATGACTATGTTCTCCTTATTTTATGCATTTAAACTTTCCCTAAACCTTCCTTTCTAAGGAAATTTTTAAAAGTGTATGGGACAGGTTCTTTAATTCATTTCTTGCTGTATCACAATATTGTATTTGGCTGCCTGATTAAGACTAACATTTACATGACATTTAGGGCATGCTATTTTCTGGACTGTCTGTCATGAGTTGATGCACAGCATAAAAGCCTGGACATCAAGTCTTGTAAATTCATCTGGAAGAAGGGAGTGGGCACTGCTTGGATTGGAGGGGGGAAGAATCTGAGGCTTGAACAGCCCTATTCTCCTGTGTGCATATGTGGGGGAAAAAAATATCTGAACAGAACTCATGTGATTATCCTACACCCAGATCCTTTATCACTTTAGATAAACACATCTTTCTTGAAAAATTTGGAGTATCTTTTAACATTTGTAGACTAAAACAATATATTTAAGAACTGTGGCTGGGAATTTCAAATTGAGATTAAGGTATTCAAATCTCACCAAAAGGGGTATTTGGCAGCCATTTCCCTTTGCAAATTCCACTTTTCATTCACTCACTAATAGTACCTGCACAGTATGACAAATCAATTAATTTTTTTCCTATACACAAATAATTTCAGTCAGAAATTCTTCCCATTGTATTGTCCCTTAGGGACGCAGGGTTTTGAGGATGAAGAGGAGACGAGAATCTTGACTCCATAATTAGAAGACTTGATTTATTATATTATATATATGTTACAGTCAGACTATACTACAAAGAGATAGAAGGAAGAAGTTCTCAGAAGGCTAGCTAAGAATAGAATAGAAAGAATGAAAACAAAGCAGCTATCCTGGGCTCTGTCCGGGACAGCTGAAGTCCTTGATTGGCCACCAACTATAAACATCAGAGATGGGCCAATCACAGGTGCACCTGCTGCATTCCACAGCAGCAGATAACAATTGTTTACATCTTGTCTCTGAGGCCTCTTGGTTTCTCAGGAGGGAAAATTCCTAAAGGAAGGATTTTTCACAAAAGATGTCTGCAACATCTCACCCTTTTAATTTAATTAAATTAAAAAGTGTTTGTAATTTTCTCTGCTGGGCCCGTGCAGAGGAAAGCACAAACACCTGAGAGGCTATCTTTTGCCAATCCAAATCTCAATCAAGTGCTGGTGTGGAATGAACAGGGAATCTCTTCACCTGTATAACATAAGATTCTATCAAATCACTACAACAATCTTATAAGAAAATGCAAAAAGCAATGCAAAGAAATTCAAGTCCAAGCAGCTGAGTTTCAGGAAAAGTCCATGGACTGAAGATGTTCCTCTTTGCCATCTCTGAAAGTTCCTTTTGTTCCTGAGACAGGCTTGCAGACTCCTGAAACAACAAACTGCTGAAGAAAAATCTATCAATAGTTATATAGTTATCAAACAATTTCAAACAGTCTTGAGAAGATTTCTAGAATGTCTTGCCACAGCCCTTTATTGAACAACTTGGGCTGAAGCTAATTTTTGGCTCTTCAATGCTTTTGAGCTGCTGCCAGCTCTTTCACTCTTTTTTATTTAATTCAAAAAAAATTTTTTTTGTTTGTTTGTTTGTTTAGTCAGAAAGAGCAGCAGCAACTCAAAGGGGCCAGAGAGAGGCCCTGGGGGGCCCTGGCCCATGTGGAAGGATCAGGAACCCCAGACCTGGCCCACAAAACGGTGGCCCAGGCCCAGAAGGGGGAAACAGAACCCCCAAATCCAGCAGGAGGCCGGGCGGTGGCCCCGGCCCGAGCAGCCAAGCCAAACAGCCCAGGCCCAGCCCGCCAGGCGGGCTCTTCATTCCCACAGCCTGGCACCACACTGCCGATGGAATGGCAGAATGGGTGGCCAAAGGTTTCCTGTCCCCAAAATCACTGCGGCTTGCCAGCAGTGGGGGAACAGAAGCTGTGCCAGGAATGCCCATCATGTTTGTTTCCCACAGCAGACAAGCCACGATCGCTTTTGGCTGTGCCCTCTGCAATGCAAATGCAAACGGTGGTGCTCCCATCTGCCTCCCGGTATCACCCCCACCCCCTCCGGGCTGGGGACCAATGGCAGAACTTTCGGGACCCACCTGCCCCCCGCCACCGGGGCGTGCGAGGGGCAGCAGAGAGACGCGCACCTCCCAAGGGGAAACCCCTGATCGAACAGCGCCCAAGCCCGCAAGAACCCCAATCTTAAAAACAGGCAGCCGGGCTGCACCCACAGCCAGCTGGCGGGCCATGCCCCCCCCACAAAAGGAGAGGCTGACGCCCTCTTCCCCTGTCCCAGCTCCGGCCGCAGGGGCAGCCCCGGGGCAGCCCGAAGAACTCGGGGGGGAAGTCTCACTGGAAGCAGGGGGTGACGGTGATGCTGCCGCTGCCGGGGCCGGCTCGGCGTCGGTGTCAGCAGCGCCCCGAACCAGGGCGGGTTCGGCAGGAGGCAGTGGAACGGCGGAGTCGCCAGCGCCGTCTGCCCATGGCTCTGGGGTCGGCTGCAGAGATGCAGGCGCAGAAACCAGCAGGCTCGTCACGGGCGGCGGAGAAGCTGGCACGGGTGAGGGAGGAGGCGGCGGTGGATCGTTGTTGCCTAGCGACATCGGCACAGTCGCAGGAAGCAGCGGAGTCAGCGTGGAAGGCGGCGGTGCGGGCGCAGAAGCCGGTGAAGCCGCGGGCGGGACGTCCCAGGCAGGCAGCCGCGAGGCGGGTCCGGGGCGGCCCTGCCGGCCCCCGCAGGCGGGGGTCTCAGGGACCCGGTGCCCGCCCTGCTCTCTGATCGGGGCAGGGCCCAAGAGGCCGGCGGAGCGGTGCCGGCAGGGCTGCCAGAGGCGGCTCCCCATCCCCCGCACAGGAACGCGGGGGGAAAAAACTTCATCTGAGCATGCTCCAAGACGCAGAAAAAAACTTTTTCGGCTCGACGAAACTTCCCCCACCGCAGTTTGGGGGCTGAGAAGCAGGCAATCGTCCTCCTCCGAAAGGGTCGTCTCCCGGAGGGAAACGGGGAATGGAGCATTCCCCTGCAGTGAGCAATCCAGGGAAAACAGCTGCTCTCCGTTTCAAGACTTGAAAAAGCAGGCTGAAAGCTGGGTAAACCTTTAGGACATCCAAACCCACGCTCCAAACAGAACTGGAAAATAGAGTCCATGCACTCCCATACGAACAGGTCGAGAGCATAGAGCACATTAGTAAAAATCCAAAGAGCTTTGCCCATTGGAAAAACTCATAGAAATCTGTCTCCATCAGGAGAATTTCATCCTCTTGACACCATTTTTGCCAGAGGGCAATAAGTTTCTCCTCTGAAGGGGAGAAATGAACCTCATCCCCCAAGGGAGAAGTCCTCCACATAAGCAGCCACAAATTACGACGGGCCACATTTTCAGGAGGGGAAAAACCCACAGTACCTTTACACAGTGTCCAACACTCTCTGGCCATCTGCATGGTCCTGGTAGGCTTTCCAGACATCATCCTGGAGGCTTTTCAGAAGGTTCTCTTTGTGGTCAGCCTTGCTGTGAACTCTGTCCAAATCAGGATCTTCAGTTCTTCAGCTCCTGGCTAGAAACCACTTCTGTGGTTGCTCATGAAGCAACCATCAATGCCACATACCCGGGATTTACCCAAATGTAGCAAATGCTCCTCTGGGGATCTCACCAAGTGAGAAATGTCCTCCTCAGTCGAAGGTCCAGTTGTTCATTCTTCAGTCGGGGTCACCAGTTATTGTCCCTTTTGGGACGCAGGGTTTTGAGGATGAAGAGGAGATGAGAATCTTGACTCCATAATTAGAAGACTTGATTTATTATATTATATATATGTTACAGTCAGACTATACTACAAAGAGATAGAAGGAAGAAGTTTTCAGAAGGCTAGCTAAGAATAGAATGGAGAATGTTTTTACCCAATGGCGTGTAATGGAACCCGATGTCCATATTGGGCTTGATGGAACAATGGAGAACATTGTTACTCAATGGAATCTCATGGAACCAGGTGTCTGTTGATGGCCTGATGGAACACTCTACAACACTGTTACCCTATTGAATCTCATGGAATCAGGTGTCCATGTTGACAGAGCCTGATGGAACCCTGGAGAAAATTTTTTACTAATGGAATTGCATGGAACCAGGTGTCCAAGGTGACTGATGGAAGACTGGAGAACATTGTTACTCAATGGAATGTCATGGAACAAGGTGTTGATGGTCACAGAGACTATTGGAACACCGGAGAATTTTTTACCCAATGGAATGTCATGGAACTACGTGTCCATGGTGACAGAACCATGGAACAATGGAGAATATTGTTACCCCATGGCATCTCATGGACCCAGATGTCCATGGTGGGCCTGACGGAACACTGGAGAACATTGTAATGCAATGGAATCTCATGGAACCAGGTGTCCATGGTGACAGATGGAACACTGGAGAACATTGTTTCCCAATGGAAACTCATGGAACCAGGTGTCCATGGTGACAGAATGGAACACTGGATGGATTGTTTCCCAATGGAATGTCCAGGAACCAGGTGTCCATGGTGACAGATGATGGAACACTGGAGAACATTGTTTCCCAATGGAATCTCATGGAGCCAGGTGTCCATGGTGACAGAGCCTGATGGAACCCTGGACAAAATTGTTACCTAATGGAATCTCATAGAACCAGGTGTCCATGGTGACAGATGGAACACTGGAGAACATTGTTACGCAATGGAATCTCCATGGAACCAGGTGTCCATGGTGACAGAGCCTGATGGAACCCTGGAGAAAATTGTTACCCAATGGAATCTCATGGAACCAGGTGTCCATGGTGACAGATGGAACACTGGAGAACATTGTTACCCAATGGAATCTCATGGAAGCAGATATCCATGGTGGGCCTGATGAACCCCTGATGTGGAATGGAACCAGGTGTCCATGGTAGGCCTGATGGAACACTGAAAACATTGTTACCCAATTGGAATCTCATGGAAGGTGTCCATCAGATGGAACACTGGAGAACATTGTTGCCCCATGGAATGGAAACAGGTGTCCATGGTGACAGAGCCTGATGGAACACTGGAGAACATTGTTACCCCATGGAATCTCATGGAACCAGGTGTCCATGGTGACAGAGCCATGGAACACTGGAGAACATTGTTACCCCATGGAATCTCATGGAACCAGGTGTCCATGGTGACAGATCCGGATGGCACCCTGGAGAAAATTGTTACCCCATGGAATCTCATGGATCCAGGTGTCCATGGTGATGGTGCTGGACCTGATGGAACACTGGAGAACATTGTTTCCCAATGGAATCTCATGGGACGAGGTGTCCATGGTGGGCCTGAGGGAATATTAGAGAACATTGTTACCCAATGGAATCTCATAGAACCTCATGTCCATGGTGACAGAGCACGATGGAACACAGAACATTGTTACCCAATGGACACTCATGGATCCAGGTGCCCATGATCACAGAGCCATGGAGTACAGGACAACTTTTTTACCCAATGGAATCTCATGGAATTAGGTGTCCTTGGTGACAGAGCCATGGAACACTGGAGAACGTTGTTACCAAATGGAGTATCATGGAACCAGATGTCCATGGTGGGCCTGATGGAACACTGGAGAACATTATTACCCCATGGAATCTCATGGAACCAGGTGTCCATGGTGGGCCTGATGGAACACTGGAGAACATTGTTACCCAATGGAATCTCATGGAACCAGGTGTCCATGGTGACAATGGAACACTGGAGAACATTGTTACCCCATGGAATCTCATGGAACCAGGTGTGCATGATGAGAAAGCCATGGAACACTGGAGAACACTGTTACCCCATGGAACCTCATGGAACCAGGTGTCCATGGTGACAGAGCCTGATGGAATCCTGGAGAAAATTGCTACCTAATGGAATCTCATAGAACCTGGTGTTGTGGTGATAGATGGAACACTGGAGAACATTGTAAGCAATGGAATCTGATGGAACCAGGTGTCCATGGTGACAGAGCCAATGGAACACTGGAGAACATTGTTTACCCAATGGAATCTCATGGAACCAGGTGTCCATGGTGACAGAGCCATGGAACACTGGAGAACATTGTTACCCAATGGAATCTCATGGAACCAGGTGTCCATGGTGACAGAGCCATGGAACACTGGAGAACATTTTTACCCAATGGAATCTCATGGAACCAGGTGTCCATGGTGACAGAGCCTAATGGAACACTGGAGAATGTTTTTACCCAATGGAATCTCATGGAACCAGATGTCCATGGTGGGCTTGATGGAACACTGGAGAACATTGTTACCAATGGAATCTCATGGAACCAGGTGTCCATGGTGACAGAGCCTGATGGAAACACTGGAGAACATTGTTACCCCATGGAATCTCATGGAACCAGGTGTCCATGGTGACAGAGCCTGATGGAACACTGGAGAACATTGTTACCCAATGGAATCTCATGGAACCAGGTGTCCATGGTGACCTGATGGAACACTGGAGAACATTGTTACCCAATGGAATCTCATGGAACCAGGTGTCCATGGTGACAGAGCCTGATGGAACACTGGAGAACAACATTTTTACCCAATGGAATCTCATGGAACCAGGTGTCCATGGTGACAGAGCCTGATGGAACACTGGAGAAATTTGTACCCCAATGGAATCTCATGGAACCAGGTGTCCATGGTGACTGATGGAACACTGGAGAACATTGTTACCCAATGGAATCTCATGGAACCAGATGTCCATGGTGACAGGCCTGATGGAACACTGGAGAACATTGTTTACTCAATGGAATGTCATGGAACCAGGTGTCCATGGTGACCTGATGGAACACTGGAGAACATTGTTACCCAATGGAATCTCATGGAACCAGGTGTCCATGGTGACAGAGCCTGGAACACTGGAGAACATTGTTACCCAATGGAATCTCATGGAACCAGGTGTCCATGGTGACAGAGCCTGATGGAACACTGGAGAAAATTGTTACCCAATGGAATCTCATGGACCAGGTGTCCATGGTGACAGAGCCTGATGGAACACTGGAGAACATTGTTTCCAATGGAATCTCATGGAACCAGGTGTCCATGGTGACAGAGCCTGATGGAACACTGGAGAAACATTGTTACCCAATGGAATCTCATGGAACCAGGTGTCCATGGTGACAGAGCCTGATGGAACACTGGAGAACATTGTTACCCAATGGAATCTCATGGAACCAGGTGTCCATGATCACAGAGCCATGGAACACTGGAGAACATTTTACCCAATGGAATCTCATGGAACCAGGTGTCCATGGTGACAGAGAACCTGATGGAACACTGGAGAACATTGTTACCCAATGGAATCTCATGGAACCAGGTGTCCATGGTGACTGATGGAACACTGGAGAACATTGTTACTCAATGGAATCTCATGGAACCAGGTCTCCATGATCACAGAGCCATGGAACACAGGAGAATATTTTACTCAATGGAATCTCATGGAACCAGGTGTCCATGGTGACAGAGCCTGATGGAACCCTGGAGAAAATTGTTACCTAATGGAATCTCATAGAACCAGGTGTCCATGGTGACAGATGGAACACTGGAGAACATTGTTACCCAATGGAATGTCATGGAACCAGGTGTCCATGGTGACAGAGCCTGATGGAACACTGGAGAACATTGTTACCCCATGGAATCTCATGGAACCAGGTGTCCATGGTGACAGATGGAACACTGGAGAACATTGTTGCCCCATGGAATCTCATGAAACCAGGTTTCCATGGTGACAGATCCTGATGGAACCCTGGAGAAAATTGTTACCTAATGGAATCTCATGGATCCAGGTGTCCATGGTGACGGTGCTGGACCTGATGGAACACTGGAGAACATTGTTTCCCAATGGAATCTCATGGGACGAGGTGTCCATGGTGGGCCTGAGGGAATATTAGAGAACATTGTAACCCAATGGAATCTCATAGAACCTCATGTCCATGGTGACAGAGCACGATGGAACACAGAACATTGTTACCCAATGGACACCCATGGATCCAGGTGCCCATGATCACAGAGCCATGGAGTACAGGACAACTTTTTTACCCAATGGAATCTCATGGAATTAGGTGTCCTTGGTGACAGAGCCATGGAACACTGGAGAACATTGTTACCAAATGGAATATCATGGAACCAGATGTCCATGGTGACTGATGGAACACTTGGAACCAGGTGTCCATGGTGACAGATGGAACACTGGAAACATTGACCCCCAATCTCATGGAACCAGATGTCCATGGTGGGCCTGACGGAACACTGGAAAACATTATTACCCCATGGAACCTCATGGAACCAGGTGTACATGGTGACAGATGGAACACTGGAGAACATTGTTACGCCATGGAATCTCATGGAAGCAGATATCCATGGTGGGCCTGATGGAACAGTGGAGAACATTGTTACCCAATGGAATCTCATGGAACCACGTGTCCATCATCACAGATGCAACACTGGAGAATATTGTGACCGCATGGAATCACATGGAACCAGGTGTCCATGGTGAATGATCGAACACTGGAGAACGCTGTTACCAAATGTAGTATCATGGAACCAGATGTCCATGGTGGGCCTGACCGAACACTGGAGAACATTGTTACTCAGTGGATTTCATGGAACCAGGTGTCCATGCTGGGCCTGATATATATGTTACAGTCAGACTATACTACAAAGAGATAGAAGGAAGAAGTTCTCAGAAGGCTAGCTAAGAATAGAATAGAAAGAATGAAAACAAAGCAGCTATCCTGGGCTCTGTCCGGGACAGCTGAAGTCATGATTGGCCACCAACTATAAACATCAGAGATGGGCCAATCACAGGTGCACCTGCTGCATTCCACAGCAGCAGATAACAATTGTTTACATCTTGTCTCTGAGGCCTCTTGGTTTCTCAGGAGGAAAATTCCTAAAGGAAGGATTTTTCACAAAAGATGTCTGCAACATCTCACCCTTTTTAATTTAATTAAATTAAAAAGTGTTTGTAATTTTCTCTGCTGGGCCCGTGCAGAGGAAAGCACAAACACCTGAGAGGCTATCTTTTGCCAATCCAAATCTCAATCAAGTGCTGGTGTGGAATGAACAGGGAATCTCTTCACCTGTATAACATAAGATTCTATCAAATCACTACAACAATCTTATAAGAAAATGCAAAAAGCAATGCAAAGAAATTCAAGTCCAAGCAGCTGAGTTTCAGGAAAAGTCCATGGACTGAAGATGTTCCTCTTTGCCATCTCTGAAAGTTCCTTTTGTTCCTGAGACAGGCCTGCAGACTCCTGAAACAACAAACTGCTGAAGAAAAATCTATCAATAGTTATATAGTTATCAAACAATTTCAAACAGTCTTGAGAAGATTTCTAGAATGTCTTGCCACAGCCCTTTATTGAACAACTTGGGCTGAAGCTAATTTTTGGCTCTTCAATGCTTCTGAGCTGCTGCCCAGCTCTTTCACTCTTTTTTTATTTAATTCAAAAAAAAATTTTTGTTTGTTTGTTTGTTTGTTTAGTCAGAAAGAGCAGCAGCAACTCAAAGGGGCCAGAGAGAGGCCCTGGAGGGCCCTGGCCCATGTGGAAGGATCAGGAACCCCAGACCTGGCCCACAAAACGGTGGCCCAGGCCCAGAAGGGGGAAGCAGAACCCCCAAATCCAGTAGGAGGCCGGGCGGTGGCCCCGGCCCGAGCAGCCAAGCCAAACAGCCCAGGCCCAGCCCGCCAGGCGGGCTCTTCATTCCCACAGCCTGGCACCACACTGCCGATGGAATGGCAGAATGGGTGGCCAAAGGTTTCCTGTCCCCAAAATCACTGCGGCTTGCCAGCAGTGGGGGAACAGAAGCTGTGCCAGGAATCCCTACCATTTGTGTTTCCCACAGCAGACAAGCCACGATCGCTTTTGGCTGTGCCCTCTGCAATGCAAATGCAAACGGTGGTGCTCCCATCTGCCTCCCGGTATCACCCCCACCCCCTCCGGGCTGGGGACCAATGGCAGAACTTTCGGGACCCACCTGCCCCCCGCCACCGGGGCGTGCGAGGGGCAGCAGAGAAACGCGAACCTTCCAAGGGGAAACCCCTGATCGAACAGCGCCCAAGCCCGCAAGAACCCCAATCTTAAAAACAGGCAGCCGGGCTGCACCCACAGCCAGCTGGCGGGCCATGCCTCCCCCACAGAAGGGGAAGCTGACGCCCTCTTCCCCTGTCCCAGCTCCGCCCGCAGGGGCAGCCCCGGGACAGCCCGAAGAACTCGGGGGGAAGTCTCGCTGGAAGCAGGGGGTGACGGTGATGCTGCCGCTGCCGCTGCCGGGGCCGGCTCGGCGTCGGTGTCAGCAGCGCCCTGAACCAGGGCGGGTTCGGCAGGAGGCGGTGGAACGGCGGAGTCGCCAGCGTCGTCTGCCCCTGGCTCTGGGGTCGGCTGCAGAGATGCAGGCGCAGAAACCAGCGGGCTCGTCACGGGCGGCGGAGAAGCCGGCACGGGCGAGGGAGGAGGCGGCGGTGGATGCTTGTTGCCTAGCGACATCGGCACAGTCGCAGGAAGCAGCGGAGTCAGCGTGGAAGGCGGCGGTGCGGGCGCAGAAGCCGGTGAAGCCGCGGGCGGGACGTCCCGGGCAGGCAGCCGCGAGGCGGGTCCAGGAGGCGGCCCCGCGGGCCCCGCAGGCGGGGTCTCAGGGACCGGTGCCGCCCTGCTCTCTGATCGGGGCAGGGCCCAAGAGGCCGGCCGGAGCGGTGCCGGCAGGGCTGCCAGAGGCGGCTCCCCATCCCCCGCACAGGAACGCGGGGGGGAAAAAAACTTCATCTGAGCATGCTCCGAAGACGCAGAGAAAAAACTTTTTCGGCTCGGGACGAAACTGCGCCCCCCCGCCGCAGTTTGGGGGGGCTGAGAAGCAGGCAATCGTCCTCCTCCGAAGGGTCGTCTCCCGGAGGGAACCGGGGGGGAACGGAGCATTCCCCCTGCAGTGAGCAATCCAGGGAAAAACAGCTGCTCTCCGTTTCAAGACTTGAAAAAGCAGGCTGAAAGCTGGGTAAACCTTAGGGCATCCAAACCCACGCTCAAAACAGAACTGGAAAATAGAGTCCATGCACTCCCATACGAACAGGTCGAGAGCATAGAGCACATTAGTAAAAAATCCAAAGAGCTTTGCCCATTGGAAAAACTCATAGAAATCTGTCTCCATCAGGAGAATTTCATCCTCTTGACACCATTTTTGCCAGAGGGCAATAAGTTTCTCCTCTGAAGGGGAGAAATGAACCTCATCCCCCAAGGGAGAAGTCCTCCACATAAGCAGCCACAAATTACGACGGGCCACATTTTCAGGAGGGGAAAAACCCACAGTACCTTTACACAGTGTCCAGCACTCTCTGGGCATCTGCATGGTCCTGGTAGGCTTTCCAGACATCATCCTGGAGGCTTTTCAGAAGGTTCTCTTTGTGGTCAGCCTTGCTGTGAACTCTGTCCAAATCAGGATCTTCAGTTCTTCAGCTCCTGGCTAGAAACCACTTCTGTGGTTGCTCATGAAGCAACCATCAATGCCACATACCCGGGATTTACCCAAATGTAACAAATGCTCCTCTGGGGATCTCACCAAGTGAGAAATGTCCTCCTCAGTCGAAGGTCCAGTTGTTCATTCTTCAGTCGGGGTCACCAGTTATTGTCCCTTAGGGACGCAGGGTTTTGAGGATGAAGAGGAGACGAGAATCTTGACTCCATAATTAGAAGACTTGATTTATTATATTATATATATGTTACAGTCAGACTATACTACAAAGAGATAGAAGGAAGAAGTTCTCAGAAGGCTAGCTAAGAATAGAATAGAAAGAATGAAAACAAAGCAGCTATCCTGGGCTCTCTCCGGGACAGCTGAAGTCTTTGATTGGCCACCAACTATAAACATCAGAGATGGGCCAATCACAGGTGCACCTGCTGCATTCCACAGCAGCAGATAACAATTGTTTACATCTTGTCTCTGAGGCCTCTTGGTTTCTCAGGAGGGAAAAATCCTAAAGGAAGGATTTTTCACAAAAGATGTCTGCAACACCATTGTTTAAAAAACCTATTGTATTCAGTAGATGTTAATATTAAAAGACTAGGATTTCTTTATACACTAGAGTCTTTGTGGAGTGTTGTTCATTTGCAATCTGATTTTCCCATGAGAATTTGAGAACTGTTTCTGAAATGACCTGCAGGAAGCTCTGCAGCCTGCTGTGCAGCCATGGGAGCTGGACAAATGCTGGCTAGCCGCTCCCGGTGTGGCCGGAGGGGACCACAAGATCAGCCACTCCCGGGTCTTCCTCGAAAACCCCTGGTGCACAGTGGTGCCATCTGTGGCGTGGGTGGTGCAGGCAAGAGCGAAGCTACGAAGTCCCAAGGCTAATGAAGGAGAGAGTGGACACTCGTGTTGATGCCAAGGAGCTTTATTTCCCAGGTGGGACTAGGGATGGGTGTCAGATGCATAGGACTTGGGGAGGCACTGATAAAGGGAGTAGGCATGATAGGAGGAAACATAAGGTGGCCAATAAACGAAGATCGGGGAGGAATGCGAGACATAGCTAGACCAATGAGGATTACATAGGGGAGGGAAGAGGCTCTGGAGGCAAATCATACATTGAGTTAGGGATGACTGACACAGAAAATTCTCAAAATAAAAGGGGGGGGGGGTGGTTATAATGATAGACAGGGGAAGTGGGCAGCTCCAGGGGGGAGGAAAGAAACTTATAAGGGTATAAAGGGGAGGATCAAGGAATCAGCCATCTTGAGGGACAAGCCATTGGCAGGAAAACAGGGGGTAAACAACTTGGGGAGAAACCATTTGGAGGGGGAACAGAGGACCAAACCATATCTTAAACTTATAAAAGGGATAACTAACTTTACAACCGAACTCATATAAATACTTTTAAAACACATGACGCCACAAAGCTCTATCCCTTTGTCAAAGGATATTGTTTGGTATTCATTTTAGCAAAGCAGAAAAGAGGGGCAGAAGAAAAAGGGAGGAGGAAATTGGCTTGCATTTTATCTTGATCCTTGTAACAGACATACAGCATTCTGTGCCAAAGAGATGAATTTGATTTAAAAGCAAGAAATGACCAATGATTTTGAACCCTGTGACAAGTTAAGTTCTTAGCCCACCAGCTAGCTAGTTAACAGGCAAGGGAATTGATGAGGAGATAAGCACTGCTTACCTTTCTGCCTTTTCTCTTTCACTCAAGCAGAGCAAGAGCAGAGAAAGGGCAGGTTACACCAGGCAGCTTTAAAGGATGTGTCTGGGTCATACTTAGCATTTTGAGACTTTCAAGCAACCATGCGCCATGACAGATGGACAAGAGAGAATGAGCAACCAGGGTGGCTTTAATAGTTTGTCTTCTCCTCCATTTGCAAAACATCTCCATTGTGCTTTTTATCTAGGTATACTCTCTTTCAGATGGCCAGTTGTCCCTAACCAGTGTGCTTAGAAACTTTTCCTGCTTGCCACACTAGAAGGATTTGTAACACATCCTCAGCCTCTTTTGGCCTTTTGAGGACCATGGGGAAGAACACGTAGATGTACAAAATAAGATTCCTGCTGAAATCCCAACAAATCACATTATCTTCCATCTCTACTGCTTTGTGTTCATTCAAATCTTCCATTTAAATGCTTATTACTGATTTAACTTGCATGTGCAAGCAGGTCAGCCCAAGGCAGCACACACCCTTACACATATCTGTTCAAAGTTTGATTCAGTCTATGCATGTATGTATAGTTACAAACTGAAAACAAGCAAACAAAACCCAACAAACCTACTTTAGAAACTAACTATAGAGTCACATACTCAAAAATTGGGAAATGTCAAAGGTAAGGTTAAGTTTTCCTAATTCTGCATGTGCGTGATGAAATAAACAGGGCAGGAGACTTTTTCTCCTTTTAATGCCTTTATTAAAAGTGATCAGCTCAAGATTTGGAAGCTCGACGGGCTGCAGTCTCCATCGTCTCTCCCAAGGCAACTCTGAGAAGGAGGATGTGCACAGCTTGGTCCACTAGGAGCAGAGCTGGGGGTCCAGTCCTCGTGGGAGCCTTTTTGGGCGTGACCCAGATGTTGATGACCGCAGCTTTTCTCTCCTGGTCCTGGTTTCGGGATGACTTTCCTCAGGGTGAGGGGCCACGAAGGTCTCCAGCATCTCTGCAGGCTCAGCACTTTGTTCCTCACATTCAGACATCACTCCAATTTCCCAACTCTATATTGGCTCGTTGTTTTGGGGGTCTTTTCAGTACGTTTGGAGTAGTAGCCCCTCATGGCATGCTGGTCTTGAGGCTATTTTTCATGCCCCGCCTCCTACGTCTCCTCCTTTCTCTTCACTGTCTGAGGAGAAGAGTCACTAACATAGCCCCAGGCAGGGCTTTTATGATACAAAAAGAACTATTAACGACAACGACTTGCAATTATCATAACAAACAGGTAGCACTTCAGCAGCAACAGTGGTCTGACTAGTTTTTGTAACCTTTTTCTTCACAAAAAAAATTGGCAGATTTTTTGTTTATAACACGTGATGACAGTTACGTGATCCTATCTTTTTTCCTTGGGATTGTTACAGATTCTTTGCTGTATCTCCTCATCCTGCTTTCTGCCTCATCTTTCCCAAAAAGGCTTCTTCCCAGGCATTTTTTGGGTTTTTGATTTTTGGTATATCTTGATAGTCTATCCTTAGTTTATGCAACTTAGAGAGCTGCTCTCCGGACACGGAGGGACATGGCTGTTTTGGGGTGTGGTGTTGATGCCATTAGGACTGCAGCTCCTGCCTCTGTATCTGACTCAGTAAATTGTGTCCAATGGATGTGTACTCTGATGCCCATGTGTTCCTTAATCTTTCCATACTCAGACATCTTCCTCACTGAAAATATAAGTTTTACTAATCTTTGGCTATGATTTCTGGCAATGCAGATCCGTGAAATATGCAGGACTACATGAAGGGAAAATGTGTACTAAGCACTAGTTTTTTTTCCTGGAGTCATGGGGGGACTGTGTGAGCCAAGGACGAAGAAAGGGCTTATTAATATTCATCTGTTTAGATCTATGAAACGGTTTTCTTTGACAAATTTATTTACTGTTACAAATATGAACGAGGCCAAACTTTCTCCGGAGAAAGATGTTCTCGTTTATTAAAATAGCTACAAGGAACGGAGTGCCCAGGATAAGCCCAGGCACCCACACAGCGAACCAAAAAAACCAGAACAGTGCGCTACCCCAAGTGCACTGGGTTCTTCCCCAAAAAAGTAAGTATCCCAAAAAAGAAGAACCCTGACCCAACCAAACTCCCCCCATTTATAGCCCCCTTTGGGTCCAGGATTGGTTGATTTTGGATCCGCAAGACGATTGGTCCATTTCCAGGCTTCTCATTGGTCTTTACCATCATTCATTCTGGACCAATTGTTTCTGCAGGGCTTCAAATGATTGGTCAGATCTTGCATCCAATCCTTCTTTGACCTCGCCTTGTCCCGTCAGACCACTGTTCCACCAATCCCTGGACCCTTCTCCTAGCATATTCTAATAAGCCCCCCACCTTTAACATAATACAATTAATAAAACATAATTAATACAATATAATTTAACTCTACCCTAATTTAACTTAACTTTTACCTATAACTTTTACCATTACATTGATTGTCCCAAAAATGAACTACAGAACAGGGTTTCCCCCTCCATATGAAGAATCTTCATGGCTTTTTTCTGGCTAATGCTTTGGCATTTATTTTGGAAGGAGACTTCAATTAGTGATGATGCAAGACAGAACCGTGTGGGTCACACAGAGTTGCCAGGGAAAAATACCAAGCTCTGCAAACACAGGGCTAGAATAAGTCATATGTTGCAAGAAGCACAGTCTCTGTCTGGACAGCAATAATGACTATGTGTTCTGTAAAAACTAAAAACTCAATGTGAGAAAAAGTCCCTATCAAAAATAATATGCACTAGGGTTTATCTTAGCATAAGTCAAAGAAAGCTTAAAAAATAATTTTTGTTTTGTTGTTGGGGTTTTTCTTCTAAGGGTGGGGGGGGCTTTTTTTTTGTTTTGGGTTTTGGGGGTTTTTTTGGTTTTTTATTTTGGTCAGAGATGGATGCAGGAATGACAGAGTTTTATTTACTCATGACTTTACAATCTCTTAGTTTAGTAACAGTCATCTGAAAACAAGTGCCCATAAGAGCCTTGTTTTCAGTCTTCCATTTTCCTCAGTCTACAGCTATGCTGTGGAGGGATAGAATGTAAGAAAATAAAGATAGTGCAGAAGGTAGTCTCACACCTGAGGAGTTGCAGCTGTATTAATTAGCAAAGATTAGGAACAGGCCTGCCCTTAACAGGCCACAGCTGTGTCCAATAAAAAGAGTGCTACAAAAAAGTGAGTTAGCTAGTTGCGGAGAGTTGGAGTTTGTTGGTTGTGCTGTGGAGAGAGATGCAGTTTGTTGGCTGTACTGTGAAGAAGGAGGAGTCAGTGCTGCAAAGAGCTGCCCATGAGAAATCACCGAGAAAGTATGGAACTTTTGCAATGAGATGGGAACACTATGCCATGCTTTATATCAAAAAACCTAACAATTACTTTATATACACCTTTTATTTAGCCTTTGTATTTCCCTTGTCACCTTCTGCACTACTATTTTTCATATGTTGCATCAGTCCTTACACTAAAATAGGAGCTCTCTGTGGAAGTGCATTTTTCTCTTCACCTTTGCTTTAACTGCCTTTGAAATACCCACGTGATATAAACTCCATGCATACTCATACAAAATGCAAAAAGTTGGTATCAAGTTAGTTACAATCCAAAGCTTAGAAAACTCTCAGGAAATGCCATGATGAACACTGCCCAAGTGGCATCAATATGCACCAGGAAGAGACTAATAATTATTTTCCAAAACATCCAGAACTAACTGCTGAGAGCAAGGGAAAGAAACACTTGGGACACACAGGTCTAAAGGAACATTCAGGAGGAGAACATTGTTTAGAGAGACTGTTTGATCCCCTAGGGATTGTTTCCATCTCGTTTCTTTTTGCACCTCTTCCTCATGGCTTTCCTCTATTCCAATGCTTCAAATCTTTGTTCCAGAGAATAAAAACCTTCAAAGATTCCTGATGGGCTTATGAGAAAAAGATCAGCAATACATAAAAACAATGCAGTTATCCCTAATCTTGTTCTTGGAAACATCTGTACCATTTAAGCTGAAACATTAAAACAAGAATTTCAGCCCAAGAGCAACATGGAAAATATCAATATAAGCAGCTCAGTTTTGGCAAAGTTGATTAAAATTAAAATGAAGACCTATAAAGAGATCTCTTAGAAAATCTCAAATTTAAGAAGGGAGCATTTGACATCTTTGCATGTAAAAAAAATACTAAAAACTCCAGTATAATGACATAAAAAGCATCACAGAAATGTGTTACGAAATTCTTGTGGATGGTAGGATCTTTCTAATTGTCCAGACATTGGAAAAAACAGATTAGTAATGACAAAAAAAGGACAAATATGATTAAAACCTCAGCAATCCAAAGCAAACTTTGAAAAGCAGAAGAATTCAAGGAGTGAGTCATTTTTTAATTGCTGGGAGTAATCTGCTTAAGTGAGAATTTAAGACTAGGAGAAAACAATGCCACAAATTGGCAACACACCAGCTGTGTTTGTTGGCTTAGCAGCCATGAAAAATATACAAGTAGGACTCTCCACCTCAAACTTTTATTTCCATCTAACACATGAGCATACAACTGCAAACTGTCAGATACCCAGACAAGTTTCACAGGCAAATCATTCAGAAATGCATCAGGTATAAGCAGAATGCATTTGCAACAAATTCTGTTGTTGTAAAAGTACCTGTCAGAGCTCAATGTTTCCTTGTCTTTTTGTCTGCCACTGTAAGACACATAATAAAAAGTAAGTATAGACCCTTAAAGCTGCTAGTTACCCCACTATTCTTCTGCACTGAGTAAATATTGCTGTTTCCATGAACTCTTTGACCAGGAAATGAATTTAAAACAAGGAGGGTAAGTTCATTTTCCTGTGCTGTCCGGGCCAGTTTGTCGTGCTCTCACAGATAGGCAATGAATCTCTCAGAATGGGATCTGTAGGTAGAGTCCCTGCTGGATCAGGGAAGAGCCAACAGCCCCATTTACCCCAAAAATGCCAGTGTCTCTTTCAGACCATGGAAGTCCTACAGATCCAGTGGAATACACTTCCTTAAAATGGGTTCTTGAAAGTCTGGTTTTGTCACAAGTCTCTCGCAGTGCAACTCAGAAAATCCAAACCAAATTTCCTCTTACTTAACTCATTGTAAATGCAAAAATTAAAACCATTGTGAAGTCCAGTAGAAAGTATTCTTAATTCTAGCCAAGTGATAGGTTTTCCCCTCACCTTATCAAGTATGTGAAGTTCCTTTTTTACAAAATGAGTTTTCATCTTATAAAAAAAAAGTCTTGAAGTTATTACTGCTTTAATCACAGTGCTTGGTTTGTAATAAAGTCATAGTGTCTTTGTTACAATTCTTAGAGAACCATATGGCTCTGAAACGGAGACTGAATAGTGTTAGCATCTCTTGTAATTTATCCCACTCTTAAGTTTCTTTTTACTGAACTTGCTGCTGGCTTGCTTGGCATGCAACTTCCTACTAACAGAACTCATCAGTGTTTTCAGCCAAATACTGAAGGTAGGGCACAGTTAGCAGGCTTGGCATCTGAGTAATATTCTATGCTAAAAAGCAGAATTTAGCGAGTAATCTGGGGTCTATCTTCTTTTGTTTTCTCTCATGTAAGACCAGACATTAGCTGCTTTGTAGGAATAACTATTAATGTGCTTAAATTTCAAGGAACTTGCCATTTGGCATATATATTTTTTTTTCAGTATGACTTTATAAGACCCATTTACATCACACTGCCTCTAGTTTTCCCTCAGCAACCCTACCTCTCAGACCTCACAGAATAAAATACAAATCCAGGCAACAAAAACAATTAATCCAATTTCATATGTATTATACATGAACCAAAAAACATGTGTGTTGAACAGCTGTACTTGCATGGAAATGCAGCAGATGCGTGACTAAAATCCTTAAGAAAAAGGAGGTTCAGATAAAAAAACAGAATACATGAAACCAGATGGTCATGATACCATTGCGTCACTTTTAATACTTCCCCTGCCACAAGATAAGATTGTCTACAGGGAGATTGTATAGTTTTTTCTGTCAATAGTGGACATGTTTAAGTAATGTAATGATATTACTCTTAGTATCTGTTCATCTTCTGACTGTGAACACAGGGGCACTGATCTGCTTCTCTGGAGTCTGAGAAAGGTGGAAAGGAAACATAGTGTAAACTACCACAATCTCCATATGAGCAGATAAAAAAATCAGTGTTGAAAATAATTGTTCAAAATGCATAAATGGTCCCAGATCACAAAAACTAAACATCCACCCTTACCATGATGTTTTGCAAAAAGCCTCTTCACACAATGCAAAATCAAGAGGTTTTATTTTTACTGAGATATAACAATCCTAACATTTTATTTTGAAGATAAAATCATGCCTTATGATCCTAAAATTGATACTCTTAGTTTCACTCTTTTAAAAACTATGAACTAGATCAAATGCAATTTGCATTTAGTTTTGCAGACCATTGTATCTTACCAAAACAAACTAATTTCTAACATACCAAGCTGTTTCTCCTGGATATGCTGCTGTCAGTTTCCATTTTTCTTGAGTTTTGGGAGAATATTAAAATTTGCAAATATGAAACACAAATGCAAAGATAATTTTTATGGTTTACAGGAAACACATAACAAAGAATCTGAAAAAAAAACCCAAACCCAAGACCTGAATCATTGCCAGCTTTGTTGCAAGATTAAATTTTTTTTTAATAATTAAGTTAAATATTGAGATAAGTTGAAACTTAGAGTTAAAACAACACTAAACTGCTATTTCAAAATTATTCTCTTATTCTACCGTATATGACAATCTGATTAATCTGGATGGCCTTAATTAGCATTTTTTACAATAGAAATATATATTTTTAAGGAATATCCTGAGCCCTTTTAAAATCCACCTCAAGTTGTGTGTGTGTTAAATTGCATGTAATAAACAAACAAACAAACAAACAAGCATTTAGGTGTGTTCTGTACAGCTGGTGTAAAGAGAATTATTCTCTTTATGAAAGTTATGCCATTGATAGCACAGTTCCTCAAATTATACATACAGAACACATTAACAAGAGAGCAGTTGCCAGTGATTCTCACTCTAGCATAGATCTCTGTACTGTTCTGAGAACACCTGGTGCAGCCTCAAAATTTAAAAATTCCTTAAATAGGTAGTGCAAATAAAGAAAAGCTCTGGACTGTGATTTTTTTTAATGCTTCACTCTATTACTGAACCTGTCCTGTCACCCCAGGACAACAAGAAAGCAAGAGACTGAAACTGAGAGAAGCCTGAAATCATCTGTACAACCTTACCAAACCTGGGTTAGGATGCCAGTTCTGTTTTGCTTGCAGAAGAGAACAGAGTTCTGGTCTGATGATGAGTGCTGTGTATTTTTGCGGCCTATTCTGTGAACAGAACATGTGCTCAGTGGACATCACTGGGGGCCACAAGGTGTGGCCTCTGCTGTCTTAGAGCATCTCCCTAACCTGTGTGTGTACTGCAAATCAGTATATTTAGTAGGCTGACTCCTCAGACAGCCACTGCATCTCTTCAGCAATATGGTAAACTTGTGCATCAAATTTCAGAAATTCCCTTACCTGCTTGAGGCAAACACCTTACAGGAAGGAGGTATGTTTGCAAAGGACAAAGGAAGTTTCTCATGCTCAGTTTTCTCTTAACTGTGTGGCCTCACTGTGCAACTAAATCTAGAGAATTCAGAAACTTCATAGCAAAAGCACCCTCTATATTCTTTGGTGTAAGACGGGACTTTTGCAACATTGCAGGAAGAATTGCAGACTGATGCTCTTTAAAAGGCTGCATACATGATATGAAATCTGTGTATGCCCATTTATTGTTCACGCACAGCACTACTATCAGATTTAACCACAGCAAACTGGAAAAGCCTTTAGGCAATATAAAACAGTGAAATAGAGCTTCACAAGTCCTTAAAAAAGAACATACAATTATCAGATTGTAAAAGAGGCTGAAATGCAATTGGTGTTGATATTTCTTCTAAGATGGTAGGTTTATAGCAGTGCTTAAATATGTGTTTGCTGGAAGGATCCCAAGAGGAGATACCAGTGGAACAGAAGCCCCTCTCTTTCCAATTTTTTTTTCTTGTACTCCTCTACCTCCTCAAGAATACTTATTGCCCAGCTTGTAGACCAGATGCATACCTTTTCATTGTAAATATTAAAAACTTGCTAAGAAGAAAATGTAAGTTCTTTACTATACACAAACTGTTTTTCCATTATAAAATTGAGGAATGTATTAGCCAAGCTTCTTGGCAGATAGATATAATGGGATTACATATAGAGAGCTAGCTCTTCAACGATCCCCATTGATGCCATTTAATGAATGGTATCAGGTCATTCAGAGATACTAGATTTTCACTTAATTTAGCAATTCTGATACATAAATCTCCAGTGTATCCCGTTCTGTGAATGCTGACAATGGATATAAAAGGTGTTATAAAAGTTATAAAGGTATATAAAAGTATATAAAAGTTCCTCTTTTCAGCTACAGCTTTGTGCCTTCCAGAATATTAAAGAGTGCAAAGTTTATATCCTGTGCTCTGACCTTTCCTGTTGCTAGTGGTAATACATATTGCTGTTTCCAATAAGAAAAATAGAATAGAATAATAGATTCCTAGAATTTCTGAGTTGGAAGGGACCCACAAGGATCATCCAAGTCCAGCTTTTGGTCCTGCACAGGACACCCCAAGAGTCACACCATGTGCCTGAGAGCATTGCTCAAACACATCTTGAGCTCTGGCAGGTTTGGTGCCATTACCACTTCGCTGGGGAGCCTGGTCCAGTGCCCAAACACTCTCTGGTTTAAGCACAGCTTCATATAATTCCCTCATATCCTATCACTGGTCACCAGAGAGAAGAGATCAGTTCCTGCTCCTGCACTTTTCTCATGAGGAAGCTGTAGATGTCAGTGAGATCTCCCCTCAATCTTTTCCAGTCTGAACAAACCAAGTAACCACAGTCACTCCTCAAATGACTCCCCCTCATCCCATCACCAAGGATGGCCCAGATTTGAAAGATGTGGAGGTGAACAACACTGGAGCTCTGATGTGATCCCCTTGGCATGACTCTGAGCCCCAGTGTCCCCGGGACTGTGAGCTTTCTGGCTCCCTGAACTCTAACCCTAATGGAATCTTGGGGCAGCAGGTAAGGTCCCTTTCACCATGGTTTTCCTGGATTAGAAAAGCATGGAGGCATAAATGTGGGTGCCCTGCCATGATTCCCTGGCATGCCTTTTCCAGCCTCAAGTGTCCCCTGCCTGAATCCTTGCTAGCAGACATACACAGCATGAAATCAAACAAAGGGGAAAAAAAAGGAAAAATACCAGAAATGCAGAGTGCTTAAGGTTTCAGATCTTGGTATTGCCATCTGAACCCTGGTTGAAACCATAAAGATATTGGCCTCTGCACTCTAATTCACTGCACATCTGAAGATGCTTGAAGCTAACAGCTGGTTTTGTTTTGGGTTTGTTTGGGGTTTTTTGAGATTGATTTTTAAAACAGCAGTTACTATGCCACTTCAGCAGACTACCTTTGTCCAGAATTCCCAAATCAGAAGTAAAAAGGGTGCAGAGACAACATATATTTTTATGGTTTTTACAAAATGAGATTTGAGAACAGAATGGTGTGTCCAAACATTCAAAGAGGAGAATGGCAGAGCTGGGCTTTGAATCTGTCTTTCAGTATAATGTTCCTACACTTACACAAGTACCTGTGTGTTTCTGCTTTCTCAAAGGCTGACACTGTTACACTTAACACCTTCAGGTCTCTTCCCATATGCCTAACACTGGTATTCCAAGAATCAGTCTCTGTGCACATCCTACACACCACTAACCATGCCCACCATGATGGAACTGTGTAGACTGAAGTGTGTTGATGTCTTTATATGTAGTCAACTCCCATTTTTATCAAGGGAAAAAGGCAAGAGAAGTTAAGATATACAAAACTGCATGAGTATAGTCTATACACAATGTCTTCTCCAGGATATGAAGTGAATTTAGTGGATTTTTTCTGATGGTAACAGCAGTGCTGTAAAGACCAGACAGTCCAGGTCTCCCTGTCTTTATCTGTATTATGTTGACTACTATGTGGAGAGTAGTGTAACTATAGTTATTCTGTGTATCCAGCAGCATCTCCCTGGTGCCTTTATGGATCACAGACTAGAAAATCTGTGGCCTTTATAAACTCTTGAGCTACATATACATTTTCAAAATTTTCATTTGCAAGTTGAAAAAAACATATTCTGAAGTGATAAGCCACCATTCTTGATGTTATCAGCAGGCCATCCTGTGGAAGTCAATAAAGACAGTTGAATAGCCAAGCTTACTATTCCATTTTGTTCCTAGTTTATGTATGAACTGTTCTTATGTATCCCCTTTCCCCCGAATAACAACTACAGAACTGCTTCCCACGAAGTCTAACGGTGTACAAACAAAAGTCTCCACAGCACAATGTGTATCTCCAAGGCATATCTTCCTACACCCTCACTTCAGGTCTGGCTTCTTTGGGCTGACAACTGTCAACATCAATTGGCCACCCAAATCCATTTTTTTTTTGTCGGGTGCATCTCTCCAACACCACCACTTTGCTAAACAACCCACTTAAAAACTCAAACCTATAACTGTTACTGTTTTTTTTCTGACACAATGGACTCTTCCACTGTCACTAGTCAATAGAAAGATATGATATTTCTTAAAAGTCTTTTCTTTTATACTTTTCCCCAAAAAAATTGTTTGAATTCATGTTCTTTTTTCTGAAGCTTCTCTCTGGGCCACCCACTGCCCTCTAGACAGTGGCACCTATCCAATAACATGCTGAGAAAACTTTAAAATCTCTGGCTTTTCCTCATCTGTAGCCTCCCATATCCTATTCTTTCACTTACTAAAGCCTTTGGCAAAACTCCATATGACTTCAGTTGAAGCAGAATTAGGTTGCTGATGGATAAATGCACTTCTTCCATCAAATCCCTATAACAGATACAGAGTTGGTAACTGTGTTGGCTTTTTATTTTTCTCTATTGTATTATAAGAATACTGCAAAAGTATCATAACTGCATAATGCTATACGTGCTTCTAACACTATTTTCTGAATCTTACACATAGTACTTGGCTTCTTCCATTTTACTTCTTTTGATTTCAGGTTCACATTCCAACAACCACTTGCAGAATTAAAAAGGACTGACTATCATGGCCAAATGAAAAAGTACATTCCTGACATGGCATCCAGCTGAGAATCTGAATAGGAAGCAATATACTCAAAAGGCATTCTGTGTCTTACTCCAGCCCATCATCCCACCAATTTTCTCTTCTCTCAACACTCTCCGACTAAGCAGTTCCTTTTCAGGATTAGCTTACTCCAAGTTATTTTATTACCTTAACCATTTGTTTGTAATGGTGGTTGCTGAATGCAACCTTACGAAGGCATGGATGGAGAGAAAGGAAAAAGTTTGAATGCAGTAAGCTGGTCTGAACATCAGCCTAGAATCTGTGGTGAACAATTCTATGAATTTCACATTTATGAAGTGTCTCTTCATCCTTCACTCTCAAGTGCATTGTTTGGTTACTTTTGTTCACCTAGTTCTATGTGGTTAATGTCAGGTGTTGATCTGCCCACCAGAAGTACCCTGCTGTAGCAGGGCCTCTCTAGTACACAGCCCTTTTCTGCCATTTCCCCCTCATCCTGCTGCCATAGTAGATATTCCTGAGGAGACTGAACACAGCACTCCTTGCAGGAAAGACATTTATTTTGTTATGACTGGCAAACTTTGCTGAAAAGGGTAATAAAACAAGTCATATAGGCTTAACACTGGATATAAGCAAAACAACCATCAAAGTGAGCATAAGCCATGATAGTTAAGACTTGTCCTGTGAGCGTTCACCAGACAGAGAGACTTGGGATCTGGGAGCTCTCTCTCCTCTCCTGTTATGGAGCTGGCCAGATAAACAGGGGAACCTTGACTGCTGTGGCATGCCTTTAATTATACCAAAGTGCATTTATTATGGAGACAAAAATCAAGTTTACTTGCCAAAATGTAATTATGGAAAACCTAAAATGTGATGGAAGGTAGACTGACATTGTTGTAGGCTTATTTAATCAAATATAATTGCTTTATTTACCAGTGAATTCCAATGAAAGTGCTATGATGTCACATATGCCCAAGATTATGTAACCAATATTTATGAATTTGCAGTGCTGAGTAATTCTCACTGTTGGTTTTCATTAGCAACAGATCAGTCTGTGCTCTACACATTTTCATCTTGGGCCAAAACTGTTTTCATTTATTGAATGTCTGAAGGAAGTGACAGTCTTCATTTAGTCAATCAAACAAGATATCATTACCATATCTTTACATCTGTAACACTCAAGTATAGCTACAAAAAGAAGAATGTGCTTTTTAATATATTGTCATAAGTCAAAGAGAAATAAAAGTACTTGTGTTTTATTTTCTTTAAAATAATTATTATCCAATTAGGCTTTTCTCTTGCAAAATAATATCTATAAGGCATTGTTTGGATTTTGAAAATAAGAGCTGCAAACCTGATCAGGAGCATGAAGCCCAGGACTAAACAACTGCCAAATTAAAACAAACAAACAAATGAACTCCAAGATTTTACAAAAGTCCTTTTACAAAACATTTTACAAAAATTCCAGTTGTGGTAGACATTTTGTTTCTGGCATCCATTTTGGTACAATATCCCATGGGAACGCTAGCAAACATAGAATTAGGGACCCTAGAGATTTTATGCACAACAGCTCAGTAGTGGCGAACAAAGAATCCAAGAAAACCCATGTCTTTGTGACACACATTAGTTTCACAGACAGTTATAAGAGATAGCATCTCTTATAACTAAGCTTACCAAAAGATGTCCTGGGATAACTGCCAGAGACATACCACTGCATCACAAGACTAGCAAAATACACGTGTCTCTGGCACTCCCACAATCTCTCTACTCTGTGCAGATCCCAGACCTGAGTTTCTTTTCTTCTCAATGCAAGCACAAACTGCCTTGAGTTTGCCAATACCTCCTACACATTTTGCACTCCTATTAACAGAGCAAGGTCTTACTAAAAAAAGAAATCTCACCATAATTTTTCTTTGCTTTTTACCTTGCACTATCCTTGTCCCACCAGAGACCCAGAAAGAATCTTACCCTACAGTCATAACAGGAACAAACACAATTGCCCTTCATCAGGATTTCTCCCTATAAGGATTTTTCCTATAAGGCAGGATCTTCTTTCATATATTCATTGACATTCAAGCAAAATTCTAGCTGCTTTAAGCAGCTCAGTACCTCACTCTTGTTTTTGGAAAAAGTACCAGTGCTGCTGAGAGGCTACAAAGAAGGTCTAAACAACAAATACAAAAGAGATAGTGAGAGAGAAAGAGTAGCTTGAGAAAACATGTTCTACAACATTTGAAACTAGAAGTATTTTCTCATGACAGAAGGGCACCAGCCACATTGTGGCACTCAAGCAATATCAATAGCAGTGCCAAAGGATATGGGATAATGAATGGGGGAATTTGGGGTTTTTTGTACTGCAAAATGGGGTAAGAGTTTCCAAAACAAATGTTTCAAAGGCACAAATGCCCATACAAACCACTGATACTCTGCATGCTGAGTGATAAGTAACCATATGAGAATTTGTTGTACAGTGTGTTTTTCTCTACAAGATTTTTTAATATTATAACCAAAACCTAAATTCAAATAGTTAAAATTTCCTTTAGAACTAGATAACTGGTTCCACAATACTGCACTTAGAGTGCCTTAGGAACACTTATTAATCAAGTGCAACATAATTAATTGCCCTCACAGACTCCAAGGGGAATCAGGAATGGAAAAGTCATTTTGACTTCAATCCTTTGAGTCCCTCTTCATACTATTTTTTTTTGGTTTAACTTCCAGAAAGACAG
Organism: Emberiza elegans; assembly: GCA_024865655.1. Taxonomy (NCBI): domain Eukaryota; kingdom Metazoa; phylum Chordata; class Aves; order Passeriformes; family Fringillidae; genus Emberiza; species Emberiza elegans. Next base: position 7,098,744 of record JALJVW010000243.1, on the reverse strand, counting down.
AAATTATGGCAGAGATTGTTATTCAAGAAAAAGGCAAAAATCCTGAACAATGCCGGAGTTAGTGTAGTGAAATCCCACTGTTGTATTTGCATATTTCTAAAGCATTTTACAGCAAAGCTATCTATGAAATACAAAGGGTGATTTTACACAGTCATAACTCTATAAACAACATTTTGCTCACATAAATATCACTCCATTACATCCCAAAGGGTAAATGAATGACCGGATAAGGGAAAGAAACAGCGGGACATCATATGGTCAGATGCAAAATGGCTGGACCACACTACTGAAAACATAAAATCATTTCAACAGGACTATGTCCTGTCAACCTCTAAACCTCTTCCAGACACAAAGGAAATCAATAACATTATAAACCAAAAAAGTGAAAAGCACAAACCACACTCCTTGCGGTATTTTGATACTCAAGAAGTTAATGACAAACTGTGTAATGTAAAATGGTGTCCCCATTAATGATGGTGATGTGACTTAAATAACAATGATGGGCTCTGAGGAGAACCAAGAAATAGATAGTAGCACTCAGGAAAACATGGGAGAAGTATGAATGCTAGCTAGCCCTGGAATGCTAAGAAATTGGCTCCTCAGTTATCGTAGTTTACAAAGTAACTGCAATACCTCATTAGAGAGTTATGTGAGAAAGGAAAATCAGAACCAACAACGGACCCAAGTTTATAAACAGTGAGTAAAACAGCAATGGTAATTGCTTCCAGCATGATTCAATCAGCCTGCACAAATGAGGTGAAATATTGGTCCTTGTTCAGATGTATTAACTATTCACAAAGAACCATGACTTCAACTAATTTAGCATTTTTTGTTGGTTCACAGGTTGTAGAGACCTTCTGTGCCATGAAACAGGTTAGACATACTAAGCATGACCTGTAATCTGGTCACAGCAAATATGGAACAGCTACTGTTTTATACATTTTCATTCCTCCTACTATGATGACTGCCCAAGTGGCATGGTTTCCTTTTACTGCTTTCACAGATAACCCCACTTCCAAACAAACATGTTTGAAAGTGGGATCTGAATACTTCTGGTGAGAACTTAGATACACATGTAAGTTTATAATTTGTGATGTTGTTCAGCACTCTGCACACTAAATTCCTCGGTTTGTACAAGTAGTGTTGGAATACTAAAAGAGGACATTATGACCTCAGTGTAAAACTGTGTTTTGTTTAAAAATATATTAAAATATTTTATCTGCCTACTTCTGCTTCTAATGAAATTTGGTTAAACTGGAATTGGTTGGAACAAACAAATTAGAACTCCTCTTACCAAAATATTAAAATGTCCTCTAATCTGTCTCTTCCAAACTCTTCTGTGATGTGTTTTAATCTCTCAGGAAATAAAAGCCTACACAGAACTGTCACCAAAACAGATTTATGAGCAGAGTTGCTATTGTTCACGTTTTTACTTTATTAAGAGAATGACCCCATGTCAGCAAAACATGGTGGTTTTCAGCATCATATAAAATAACTTCACTTTTTAAGACATAGTCTGCTGAATTTCAATTTGACTACTTAGTAATAAAATATCTAGAAATAAGGAGAAATAGATACTTTTAAAATTTAGCATCATGTTCTACAATCGTGATATAAAATATTAATAGGAATGATGCTGCATATTGTGTAGTATAGTGTGGCTTTTCTCAGAGGAAAAGGAAATAATAAGTTTATAGGACACAGAAAATTTTATGGGAATGATGGAGTTCTATTAACAACTCAAAATGAAGTATTAGCTCTCTGTACATAGCTGTGAAATTATTACTGAATGCTGTTGCTGGATGTATCTTCCATTCAAAATATAAAGATCAAGCCAGTAGAAATAAGCAAATAATTGCTTTTTGTTTGACAGAACATTCTGAAAGTATTAGACTGAACCAATTCTTGTTTGCTTTTCTCACTTTAGTGGAAAACTGGGGAAAATAAGCATTTTCCTGCACACTCAACATTTGATTTGAGTGTTAACAGAACATTACATTCTGCAACAGTTGTACAAAATGTGAAGAAAAAGCCAAAGGGAGAATCAAAGGGAGAATTATTTTATCTCAATACTCTTTTTTTTTATGTCCTAGTGCCAAAACCTCCTCACTTACTTTATCTACATTCCTCAAGTCTAGTCATTCATCTCCACTTATCTGTTCTCTTCAAATGCCAGAATGTTAGTTTGACTTACAGAACCCTCCATCATTTATTCACATTGGTCAGGAATAGATAATTCAATTTGGATCTGATTTTTTTAATATTCAGAAAAATAAATTTAAAAATCAGTTGTTAGCACAACACTCAGCAGAGGAAATCTAGGCTGAAGTTAGTAATTTTATTTGATGGAAGGCTTGACTTGGTGAGCGCTTACATTGGGAAGATGTATGGACTACAATTGCATACACACTATATCTGATGAAGAGTGGAAAGACCATCTACAAATAATAACAAAATATTTCTATTTTCAACTCTGAAGTTATACACCTGAACCTTAATCTAAGAGAAATGTTTCCCATTTAGACAGGAGAATGCTTTTGGACTGATAAGGACAAAAGCTAGGTTCCCTAAGTGACCAAAGCTGAACTCACAGCTGTGCTATTCAAAGCCTATATTTTCTTTAATTGTGATTTTATAATCTCACAGGTTATAAATCAATATGCATTTGGCAGTCTGGTTTTATGCAGGTTGAGTTTAACATGCTGGCATGCTCTATTTGACTCAGGAGTTAAGATAATTTGTAACAAAGCTCCAAATTCAAACTATTTTCCTTCGTTATCAATTCAGAGCATGTTTTTAAAAATCTGCTTACCAGGTTTAAAAGGTCAGCTGACTTGACTTCCCTTATTACTGTCTCCCCTAGAGTTCAGATTTTGTTCAAACTTCTGGCATGAGTATTAGCAGGATATGATGTTACATTTTCACTCCTATGAACTTATAGAGTCTCTGGAAAGGGCAAAAAACTCTTATGTCTTAAAAGTGGAGACTAGCTTGAAGAGAGAAAACGAAATGCTGGAATATGCTATAGCAAAGGATGTAAAGCTAAACCTGAGCTTTGCAGCTGGTATTTGATACCCTTTTTGCACCAATGTTCTGTACCCTGTAATGTCACTCTTTATGAACTTTCTGTTATCAAAACTCCATTCAGTTTTTTTTTGTCCGCATAGGCATATTTTCAAGGGTCTGGGTATTATTCTGCCTGTGTCCCCCAAATGAACTTCAGATTTCTGCCACCATCCAGATTTTTGCAACCTACTCAATGAAAACAACCCACCATTCCATTCTTACCTCAGTCAAAAAGTAAGAAGATGCCTGACCCTATTTCCCTCTAAGCTATTTGTTTTTCTGTCTAGACCTCTTTCTCCAGGGAAGACTTTTTTCTGGCACTGCTTCATTTACTCCAGCTTCATGACAATATTGAGCTGAATACTGAGTTCATCTCCCTGTCACCACTGTCAGAGAAGTCCAGGAGAAAGCTCCTGCCCATGTTCAGCCTATTTCCTTCCTGGGAAATATCCATTTGCCTTGGGGCACTTTTCTTCCAAGCACAGGCAGTCTGATGACTCCAGGCAGTCCCATTCTGTAATCAGCCAGTACTCTGAGGGCTTTATCACTGCAGTGGTCCTCTCCCTGTCTAACATTTGATATGATAAACAACTGAGAGAATAAAAATTAAAAAAAAAAGACAAGGGTCTTATCAAAAGAAAGGGGGGGAATCTTATCAAAATGTGTAAATAGTGGAGGAGGGGAGTAAAAAGATGAAATCAGTCTTCTCAGCAGGATGCATGGACAGAGAGGCAATGGGAACAAAGTGAAATACAGAAAGTTCCATTTAAATTGAAGACAAATATTTTCTTTTACTTTAAGGCTGGGCAGACATTGGAAAAGATGCCCAGAGAGATTGTGGAATTTTCATCCTTGGATATGTCAAAACCCAACTGGATATGGTTCTAAGCAGCCTGCTTTGAACATGCAGACTGAATTAGAGACTCCAGAGAGCTTTGCATCACTCTGGGATTCAGTGACAAAGATGTGTAGGACTGAATGCAGATGCACAGAAGAAAATATGAGGTCCAGAAAAAGAATAAATGAAAATACAGATTTAAATTATGCAGGGTGGAGGAAAAAAAATACACTTTAGGAAGCTGTAGTGAGAAACAGGCAATATAGAGGAAAGAATGAAGCAAAGCAAGGTACAACATCTTACCAGGCAAATCCAGAAGATCAAGGTACCAATAATTATTTAAACATCTAAGCCAGCATTCTTGCTAAACAGGCATCTTGACCTGGTGGGACTGCAAATCTTTGCTTGGGCACTTCTTAACCTAGCAATCAGCTTCTTAACCTAGAAATCAGGTTTGGGTGACAACCCAAACATTGGTTAAGTAGATGCTAAGAAATACACTGAACTAATTTATTAGTGTGAAATATCTGTAAACACAGAAAGAATGCCAAATTGCTAAAACTGACCCTTCCCTCTCAAGCTCCTTCTCGAAGTATTTATTATTAATTAACTTATATTTTTCTGATTCCCACATTGTGCTGCTGGAGGTTTGTCTAAGTGTTTTTTTTTTTTTAAGTTCTAACACAGAGATCCCATTAGCCATCACCAATCCAACCTTCACCAACTTCCCTTCCTTCCCCAGCAGTTTGTGAAAGTCAGAGCAGTCCAGGAAAAGGGTGGTATGTAAACAAATGAACATGTGTTTCCAAATGGAAAAGGGGATAGTGAAATTAGCAGACAGTGAAATTGGAGCAGCAAGGCATGAGCTAACAGCTGGGGTAACAGAAGAGTGGGAGAGCTTCCAAGGCATTAGAAGGGGCTGACAAGGGAGCAAGAGGTAAAACTCAGGTACTAGATGATCGCTGTATTTCCCAGATCCAGGCAGGCCTGATTTTGATTTATATTGAATGTGTTTTTTATGAGCACACTCATGGTGAATATGCTTTAGTAATTAAAAAACAGTCAGTCTAAAGCATAATTAATAGATTTCTGAGGGGCTAATGTCAGTATATCCTTCTAAACCTCACTTAGAAGGAATCTCTGAACATGTGCACTGAAAGCATGGAGCATATTATTTTCTGCTTTATGTACCCTTTTAGCAATATAGATGGTCCTAAAGAAGTGCTTACTCAGTGTCTAACATCTGATTACAGCATACAAATTTAGACTCTGATTTCTACTAAGCCAACATTCAGGTAAGTTGTACACAACATAAAAGAGCAAGACCGGCATCACAGCATTTTTCCTCTCTTGGTATCAGAGAGCTCTTGGAGGGAAGGCAATGTCACAATCCCACTTAAAAGGCAGAAAAAACAAGGCAGATAAAAGCTGAGTATTGATGCTAAAATCAAAGAGCAAGCCAGGGCTAGAGTAAGCACCAGGACCCAGATCTCCTGACTCCCAGGCTTCACCCTCACACATTTCCTTTGTCAGCTTAATTCTGTGAACTTCCCTACATAGGTTGCCAAGAACCACTCAGAGTTTGTAAGCTTTTAATGGGTTAATTAGCACCAAAACATTTTTTCTTCTGTGGTCTAGACATAGAAATACCCAGATTTTTTTCCCTTGAAAGGCAGCCCATCCTGGAATCTGCACTCGATTATCCATTTCTATGTTTTTTTAGGGCCAGATGGGGCTGAATATGATTTGAAGATTTCTTTGCCCTTTCCTTTCTTTAATGTTTCTTGTCGTTTCTTTTACTAACTAACAGCAAGTTTGTTTTGAGGATGATGCCAACTGTATAATAAAAAATGCCATTTCCAAGGTAGAGAAATTAGAGGATGATGGATTAGCTGTTGCCAAGAAAAAGTAATAATTTTTGGACCTAACAAATAAGTCTGAAAATAAAGAAGAGATTATTAAATGTTACATAATTTCAATAGGACAAAAGCAGGGGGAACTTTCAAAAGACTGCCCATTTTAAATTTTTTTTTAACACTCTGGAGACTATGGACCATATTGCTCATTTAGGCATGCAGTGCTTCTTCCTACTCCAGTTGAATTACCCCAGATATCTCTGGTGTAATGAAACACTATCTCCCTTTTACCAGTCTCTCCTGTGTGTACATGCTTGCAGGCAATACTGTATATTATATGTCTGGACCTCAGCCAGGCACCATGGAATCAGGTTTGAATTTTCCCAGAGGGCAGGGGCTTCCTGTTTGTGGGGTTTTGCCTCCAAATTTAGTGGTCCAAATCCACATACTTCAAAATGTGTTTAAGTACCCACTCTAATCTAGTTGTCACTATTATTCTATTTATATCTCAATACTTTTATTTTAAATTGGTAATACAAATTTTAAGCACATTCCTGAAGTACTTTTGCTGGTGTACATACACTAATACATTACAGCCAGATTGAAAAAAAAGGTGTCACTGGCAGTCATTTGTGATTAGCTGTGCAAATCTTTCCTTGTGTTCCCATTAGATAAAATGTTCTAATCTATACTTCTAAACTGTGTATGTTCACACCACACAACTTCACGTTCTCTACTTCCTACATTGCATGTCACCACCTACTATAAAGTGATGTAGTCCACTAGTTTAATTTCTCTTAGTCACAGACACACTGTCAAATACCTCCTACCTGTCATTTTACCAGTACATAGGAAAGTACAAGCCAGGAGAATGTCAGAGGTGCTTGACCAAGACAGTGGCACAGAGCAGGGTGTGTTTGGGTTTGTTTATTTTTTAAAATCAGCTGTGCACTTGTTGACACAAACTGAGGTCTAGATTTATTAATAGGATTTTGTCCATTTATATGTCAAACTGGGATAAAATAAGCACTGCCAGAAACAAATTATTTTCATGTACTATAAATGAATGTACAGTATTTAGACTCCCTATGGACACAAAGGCTTGGGAACTTCACTCATATTTATTGGAGATAAATACTGTATTGTCTTCCTATCAAGATCAAGTTTATGAATGCTGACATAGAATAGTAACATTTAAATCCTTAAAAGGTCTTGAATGGAAAAGCTTCAATGGTAAAGCAAGTATCAATATGATCAATTTTTATTTATGAATTTTTTTTTAATGAAAACTTGCTATTTTACCACTAAAATAGTTAGATAAATCTTTAGAAATGTAGTTGATTTTAGCCTTCAGGATCTGCCAAGGCTTAATTCCAGTTCTTTGCTAGTGTTACTGCCATGACTACAGTGGTGTAAAGCTATGGCAATGAAGTGCCAAATGAATGCCAAAAAGCCAAAGGAGTTAGCCAACAGAGAAAAGCATTTAATTTTATGGTTCTGCATCCCAATCTCATTTGTAAAGACAATCCCCAACTACTTCCCTTATGATTCCTTTCTAGTCAGACTTCCAGTCCATCCTATTAAAAAAAAAATAAATAACTAACAATGTAATGGTCAAAGACTACCTAGAAATGACAAGTATTTTAGATAACATTTTTCACATCTTTGACTGTTGTCAGTGTGATCCATATGTAAGCCATGAAACCTGGATAATAAATTAGGTTTTCAGCTGGACTGATCTTGATGATTTCACATATTTTTGTAACTCCCTGTCAGGTTTTTCCCTCCTATCTTTTATTTACTGAGATTGCATTTCCACAGGCAAGAACACACCACACTTGGCATACTGGGCTCCAGTCCCATTGGTGAGCATTGGCTGATGGATTGGTAAGGCCTAGATTAGGGCTTCACTAGCAGGTTCACTTTCCTACCCTATTTGAGCTTGGGTGGATGAGCAACAGACATGGTCAAGCAAAGGCATAGCTACAACACAGCTCAGACAAAACTGAGGACAAACCCCTCTGCTCAGGAGCACCTCCTGAGAAAAGCAGCCAAGAGCTCACCACAGCTTCTCTTGGATTCAAGGCCGGCTGTGGACACTACACAAGAGAAGAGGGAGAGGGAGAGGGAGAGGGAGAGGGCCTGTTGCCACTCTACAGTTAATGTCAGGGCTTGTTCAGGAAGGGGTGTGGGAAGAAGAGGTGCGACCTATGTCAAATTGTCAAAGTGTCTGCTGAAGAGCAGCAAATCCTGCTCCTGCAAAAACTGGGACATAAGAGATATAGCAGAAGCACATGCTGCCCTGCATATCCCATTGCCTCTTCTATCATCCTGTTGTAAGCCTGCCAACCTCTCAGGGCTTTAGCATGGCCAAAATATGCAGCAAGAAAATGGACTTTGCTCTTGTAAGTATTTTGCTTGTGTCTGCAGGGTTCATTTCACTGGTTCATGCCTTGAAGTCATTCCCCAGGACTCCAAACATAGCACCCATCTTCTAGTACAGGAACTCATAATTATGTTCTTTCCTTATTTCTTCTTACTAGTCACCCTGACTAGTCAGATAATTCCTTCATACCACTTCTATTTCTTAATATAATTCACACTTACTTCCTTGTTCATCACCCTATTTACTTCCATTTCTTGTCATAGGCCCTACTTTTAGTGTTTCTTTTGCCAAACCTTAAAGTGAAAAATGGTCTGAGCAGACGTATAACTTAGGAATATCAAACTGCTACATAGAAGTAGGCCTTTTCAGAGTCCATGCAAAATGTTTTCTCTAAGAGGCTTACAACTTGACCATATGTGCCCAGCACTGAGTGAAAGAACAAAAGTTATGTCACTGACATGAAGCTTTTCCCCAGCTTTCAGCCTTATCACCCCAGAAAATGGTACACCTGTCTGCCTTAAAGCAGTGGAGTTCTAGAGACTTTCAACAAAAAGTTTGCCACAGCCTTTTAGACATAGTCAGAACCAACATATTTTCCTCCAGTCTTATTTTTGGAAATGGTTGAACTGAGTTTTCCAAAATAATCAGCCTTGGGCAGACACCTGACATGGAAAATTTCAGCCTAAACTGTCTGAGTTCAACAACATTATAAAGCAAGGAAAAGAACAGCCAGGTCTTATCATGGAAATATGGGAGGCAGACAGTGCTCCCAGGTCCACCGGTGACATAGGCATGTGACAGCTGATGACAGCTGACATCATTATTATCTTGCTTACCATTGGTTATCAAGTAATTTCCATGATAAAACATTAACCTCATAAAATACTGGTCTTTTGGGGCCAATGTCTTCCATACTTATTCGGCCAAAGGCAATTTTTTCTGGAGAACATTTGGGAAAAACAAAACAAAACAAAACAATCTACTGAGACACTGTAGCCTGCCCTGAGGCCACAGGAGCTGGACGAATGCCGGCTAGCCGCCCCCGGTGTGTGGCCAGAGGGGACCACGAGATCTGCCACTCCCAGGTTCTTCTCGAGAACCCTGGGTAGTAGTGCCATCTGCAGTGTGGGTGGCAGAGGCGAGAGCGAAGCTACAAAGTCCTGAGGTTAAGGAAGGAGAGAATGGACACTCGTGTGGAATGCCAAGGCGCTTTATTTCCCAGGTGGGACTAAGGACAGGTGTCAGGGCAGGACCGCTTGGGGAGACACTGATAAAGGGGATGGGCATGACAGGAGGAGACACAAGGGGACCAATAAACAAAGCCCAGGGGAGGAGCGTGGGACACAGCTGAACCAATAAGTATTGCATAAGGGAGGGAAAAGGCTCTGGAGGCAAATCATATCTCAAGTAAGGGATAATTGACACAGAAGGGTCTCGAAATAAAGGGGGGGCGGTGGTTACAATGATAGACAGGGGAACTGGGCAGCACCAGGAGGGAGGAGATAAACTTATAAGGGCATAAAGGGAAGGACCAGGGCATCAGTCACCTTGACAGACAAGCCACTGGTGGGAAAACAAGGGATAAACAACTCAGGGAGAAACCATTGTGAGGGAGGTACATGGGGGGAACTGAGGGTCCAACCATATTTTTAACTTATAAAAGGAATAACCAACTTTACAACAAAACTCATATAAATATCTTAAAACACACGATGCCACAAGACACCTTTGAGATATTGAGATCCTGGAGAGCAAGACAGCCTTTCCACTGGATTCTCAGAGGAACTAGTGGAAACCAGCTGCCTCTTCCACTGGATCTTCAGGGGAAGACTACACCCTTTCTACAGGATTGCTGCTCCAACAGAACCACACCTGCTACTCCACGAGGACTGCATTCACAATTTCAATTGGACTGCTACCAACACCCTGACCAACAGGGTGTCAGGTTGTATTCTGACTCTGTCAGTGTTGTTTTGATTTACTGCACTGTGGGGTTTTTTTTGGTTGTTGTTGGTTTTTTTTTAATTTATTTTCTTCCCTAATAAAGAATTGTTATTCCTGCTCCTATATCTTTGCCTGAGAGCCCCCCCTTAATTTCAAATTTATAACAATTCAGAGGGAGGGGGTTTACATTTTCCATTTCAGGGGAGGCTCTTGCATTCCTTAAGCAGACACCTGTCTTTCCAAACCAACAACAAAACATAAAACTTGGCATTTGAATTGCCTGTAATGAGCAGTGCTTGTCTGGATAAACTGGGAGGAGGAGGAAAGAGAAGGATCACCACATATGGCTTGTCCCACCAAAACCTTGAAGACCAACATGAGGGAGTTTTCTGCGGTTTCTGAACTTTATATTTTGTGTGTGAACCTACTGTTGCCTCCCCTTTGCCACTAAGTGAAAATGAATTCACACCCTGGGTCACTCTTCTGAGCACCAACTGAATTTCCACTAATTAACAAACTCCTGGAGCCTGCATTCATACATTGGTGATGACTATAAACGAGTTACCACAGGTTGCTGTCTCTGATGTTTATATCTAGAGGACAGGCTTACCTGACACTCCTCCAATCAATCACTGAGAAGACTTTTTGCTAACAAACCAGTGCCTCACTCTCTGCTTGGCATGTGACTGTGGGCACTGTGGGACCATGGCCATCCCTTTCAACTGCTGTCATTATCTTAAGTTTCTAGCTACTTGTTGGTATCTTAGACTAATGTTAATATTTTTCTTTTAAATCTCATTCAAGCCTTCTTTAGAAGTGCCCACTTCACATAAATTAAAACAGTCTTATCAAATCTCTGCTTTTTCCCCCTTCAGGCTGGCATCCCTTGTTGCCACTATTTCAAACATGATCTAGTATGACTTTGAAGCAGGAAGTTTGCATTACTAAAACTGTTATGTTATTTCATCTCCAGTAAGAACAAAAACATTTGATAACTCAATGCTAATTTCTCTCAGTTCTGGGAAAAAACCCCATGCTCCCTGCATCTTCAGTGTTTTCCCTCAACTCTTTTAACTAATAGATATTGTCTTATAGATTGCTTTTGTTCAATCTAGAAGATATTTTGAGGTAGGATACAAAATCTTCAATCACACAGCGCATACAGAACAACCAGAGGATCAGGCATGGGTTTAGGAGAGGCAGGTCCTGCTCAATCAACCTAATCTCCTTCTATTACCACATGACTCACCTAGTGGATGAGGGAAAGGCTGTGGATGTTGTCTAGTTGGACTTCAGCAAATTCTTTAAAAATGTCTCCCACAGTGTTCTCCTGGAAAAGCCAGCTGCCCACAGCTTGGTGCACCCTTCTCTGTGTTAAGAATTGGCTGGAAGGTTGGACCCAGAGGATGGTGGGGAATATTATGTATCCAGCTGGTGTCCAGTCACTAGTGCTGTCCCCCAGGGATCAGTGCTGGGATCAGTCCTGTTCAATATCTTTATTGATGATCTGGACATGGAGACCAAGTTCACCCTCAGTAAATTCATGGACAACACTAAGTTGGGTGCAGTGTTGGTCTTGAGGAGAGTAGGAATGCTCTGCAGAGGGATTTGGACAGGCTGGATTGATGGGCTGAGGCCAGTTGTCTGGGGTTCAATAAAATTAAGTGCCAGGTCCTGCACTTGGGTCACAACAACCCCATGCTACAGACTGGGAGAAAAAGTGGTCTATTGGAAGAAAACCTGGGGTGATAGTCAGCATTGGCTGAACATGAACCAGTGTGTGCCCAGGTGGCCAAAAAGGCCAATGACATCCTGGTTTGTATCAAATATAGTGTGTCCAGCAGGAAGCAGGACTAGGGTAGTGAGTATCCCCCTGTACTCGGCACTGGTGATGTCACACTTCAAATTGTGTGTTCAGTTCCGGGCCCCTCACAAGAAGAAAGACATTGAATATTTTGAACATTCCGAACAACAGAAAAAAGACTCTGGGCATTTGTCCAGAGAAGGTCAAAGCTGGTGAAGGATCTAGAGGATAAGTCCTATGAGGAGTGGCTGAGAGAGCTGGAGGTTGGTCAGCTGGGAGAAAAGGTGGCTCAAGGGGGACCTTATTTTTCTCTACAACTACCTGAAAGGAGGGTGTAGCTAGGTGTCAGTCTCTTCTCACAGGCAACGAGGGACAGGGCAAGAAGACAGAGCCTCAAGCTGTGCCAGGGGAGGTTCAGGTTGGACATCAGGAAGAATTCTTCATGGAAAGGGTTGTCATGTATCAGAATAGGCTGCCCAGGAAGGTGATTGAGTTACCATCCCTAGAGGTATTTAAGAAATGACAGGACATGGCACTTAAGTGACATGGTCTAGTTGACAAGGTGGTGATCAGTTAAAGGCTGGACTCAAAGATCTTGCAGGTCTTTTCCAATCTTAATGTTTAATGACTTTATGAAAATACACTGGAAGAGGACCAGACTATATTCACATTTTTGACATCACACAGCAGATGAAACAAGAGTCACTGATGTATGAGGGTGTGTGTGTGGTTTAACAATTACCCTCCCCTGGGAGGCAAGGTTCTGGGCTGCAGAAATGGGACACATTTGGCATAAGCCACAGCCATTTGTTGTCAGGACCCAGGACATCCCTCTGGCTGTCCTGAGCAGCCAAGACCCTGGCCAGGGGACTCAGAGACCCTGGCACAGAGCCCAAGACGCCTGTGGTTTTGATTATGACCCATGGAGCAAGTTACCAACCTTAGATGAAGATCTGCAAGCCACGACAGCTAAGTAGAATAATAGTGAATTTTTCATGGGGTATGTCCTGGGTTGACTATATGATGCTTTTATCCCCAATCGTTTTGTTCTGTTTATGCTGAGTAATAAGTTTTGCACCTTTAAGCCTTGTTCCAGAGAGTGAAGGGGGCAGAGAAGAAGCGCACAGTTTGTTTTCAGACACTGCACTCACTCCTCCACATTCCTGCTCCTGGACTGTGTTGTCTGCGGATGGACAGACAGCGGGACAGAGCTCTCCTTTGCTTTTAGTTAGTTTAGCTAGCTGAGGCAAAGAAGTTCCCTGGAGTGTGTTTTTTTTTTCTTTTTTCCCTTTTCTTTGAACCTGTTTAAACCTGCTCTGGACTGAACACCCAGGAGATCACCGGCAGCTCACACCTGTGGCCCACTGGGCCAGGCCTGGCCTGTGACATTTCCAGACCGGAGGGACTGATAAGAGACTGAGTGAGCTGAACTGCAACCCGGGGAGGGGACTTTCTCAGTTTGTCATCTCTTTTGGAGCAGCAAGGGGCTTTATTGTTTAATATTGTTTAGGTTTTATTGTTTAATAAACAGTTTTTTTCTGCTTTCCTCCAAGGAAGTATTTTCTCCTGGACTGGTTGGGGGGAGGGGCCGATTGAATCTGCTTTCCTAGAGAAGCTCTTTTGGGGGTTCTCTCCCAAATTTGCCCTGAACCAGGACAGGGAGAAAAATTAGATTTTGGGTTTTTTTAGAATGGGGGTTCAGGGGGCAAGATGGAGGAATCTGGGCGTGTCCAGCCTTTCTCCTTCTTCTCCTTGGCCTCTTTCTGTTGTGATGTTGGCACTTTTAGATTGGTTTAGAGTAGAAGTTCACTGTCTAACATAGGTGATAGGTATTGGAAAGTAATTGTAAACATTGTATATGTAGTTACGGTATTTGGTATATATATAGTATAGTTATAGTATAGTTATAGTATATAGTATATATATAGTATATATATAGTATATATATAGTATATATATACACATATACATTGTATATGTATATAGTAGTTTTTAGTATAAAGACATAGCGCCGCCCCGGGGATAGGCAGAGTGCCTGGACTGTCTTGCTGAATGGACCTCAGCTGGACAGGAGAAAATATTTTATAGATAAGGAACAACAACCAACCTTGAGACCAAGAACTGAAGAGCTCTGACTCCTTCTTCAAGCGCTGGGCTGGGAAAAGAGACGTTCTAACATTTCTCGGGGTCACTCTGACCAGCGAGAGGCCCTGGGACAATTTGTCTGCGCTCTGTGTATGAAAATAATGCCATACCACATCGGACCTCTTTTCATTCCCTGGGCTCTCCAAGTTTCTGTGCTGCATATTGTACATATACATTACAGCACTGGGTGAATTTATCATAGATATCTGTAGTCACTTATACATCTAGGCTTGGCTGATTGTACAGGCTTCCTCTGTAGTCAAGGAAGGGAGACAATACACCTCAGGGAAACTCACCAGTTCCCAACATAGACGGCAGAGGTAATTTGAATAATTGCCTTCTGGAACTGTTTTATCTGCTGACCCCATGAAAAGACTACATGTGGAGCCAGCCTAATGGTCTATATTGTAAGCATTTCATATTAGCTGAAATAAATATTCACCAGCATGTTGGCATACACACACAACAGAAGCACCATAGAAACCTTATTAACCTAATTTCACTTAAATCCTGTATCCTTGATGGTCAGAATATATCCAGCTTTCTAAAACATTCTCAAAGACGGCCACTAGCCAATGATTTCTTTTTCCAGGAACACCCTTACTCTAGCTTAGAGTGGAATCAGACTAACACTGCCAGCAGTAAGTGGCAGAAATATTTATTTTGGCTCCTAAATATGAAATTTAGCTCATTCAGCATTCAGGGTGTTGGCAGGAGAAATGGTATAGTGAAAGCTTTGATTTTTAGAGTGTCTGCTCCACCTGACACAATGGAAAATACAAGGATTTTCCTTGTACCTATGAGCTTTGAGCAAGAACATTGCAAAGTTCAGTAATGATTTAACAGAATCTGAGCTGTGAAAACATGTACATTTGAAATAAATGAGGTTGATAAAGAGCACTACAGAGTAAGTACAATCAATTGCTTTTGTATGAAAAAATACAGTGACAGGATAGTACTTATGTGTCTGCCAGCATAATTCTCAAATTCATTGAGGCTTCTGCTAAGATAGTGTTTCACTAAGTATTTCTTTCTTATATCTTATCTGGCAAATACAACAATAATATGAATACTCCCTACAAGACAAGCTCCCAGATTATAGCTGAATAATTCAGACACAAGAAGAAGATTCTGTTATGGTCACAGAACCAGCCGTACAAGTCAGGTGTTCTCAACTGCATGGCTGTGCATCTTGCAGAGAGCCCTTTCCCCTTCAGTGTGCCCATCAATGCCATTCCTATGCTTGGTTCAAAATCTCATGGTATTTTTTTTCTCTGCTATTATCATGCCTCACTACCTACTCTAGACCTTCACCACCTTTACTTTGTCCTTTGGACCTTCCCTGGAGCTACACTGCAACTTTGCTGTCCTATCCTTACACAGAGCTGCCTGTGGCTTTTGTGGTCCTGAGCAGGCAGAGAATTCCTTTCCTCTGATTGTTTTCAGATCACTGCAGAGGGTTTAAATGTTATCATTGTGCTCAGGCTCAGCCACAGAAGGCCTTAAGTTCTTTGGGAATAACACCAATCACACTGCAACAACCAGTCACAAACCTCTGCCCTCACAAACTGAGAAGGCCTTGGAGATTTCTTTTGCCTTTGATGAGTTTCTCCCAGTCTTTTAAGACATATAGACCACATTTCTTACCATGACATAAAGATATATATTTTCAAATGTTTGCCTTTGAAAAGTATCAAGTTTCTTCTGGATAGGAGATCACATTTTCAAAAGTAGGATACTGTTCTCAGCATTATTTGCACAACAGTACACATGGTACATACTGTAATACTACATCTCACTGCTTCAGGCACAAAGATTACACCATTTTTGGAAAATACCAGTTTCCAGTTCTTTCCTATTCCTTCCTCCTAAAGATAATCACACAAAAAAAAAACTAGATGAGGCTCCAGAAACAGAAGGTTTACTACTGAAGCAGCAGAGGATCAATAACACGGTGTTGCCTGGAAAACAGAAGACATCTTCCCAAACAATGTTAGAGTGATAATATAAAAGTGAATCTTTACTTGAAAGCTTTCAGGTACAATATGTGGTACAGTAATTCTACAGTTTGATAAGTTCATTATTATACCTATTATATATTGTCCAATTTAAAGGTGAGTTGGTTAGCTAATAATTCCCTGTGTTCTGACTCACTGGAAATGGTCCAGGAGCTTCTTTGCCCACTTTAGTTATGTCTGGTCCAGATTCTCGTTGGAAAACAGAATATCCTTGTTGCTTCTCTTCTTGGAATAAGACTAAACAATATTTTAGGAATGTGTTTAGAAGGTTAGCTAATTGTTCCTAAATGTAGGGAAAGAAGATAGGAAAGTACTAGGAGCTACAGTCATTCATTAGCAATCGACAAAGCTACAAAAATATGAAAAATATCAAAAGGTATCAACAGACTCTGGGACAGTAAACTGCCTAAAGAACATCTTTAAAGTTCTAAGTTGATAACAGACAATTTTTTTTTTTTGTCAGGTGTTCTCATTAAATAGGAGTTGCACAGCAAACTCTGATGAGCAGTGTAGAGACAGGAAGGAGAGCTTGTGTAACAAGGAGCAGGAGCAGCACATGTTTTGTATTCAGCCAACAGCAGCATTGAATGACTCTGCTTGGAACCACATCCCGAACTTTTTGGCCAGGAAGACTAGTTAGCTGTGTGCCAATGTCTGCAAAGCTAGAGGGAATAGAGGGGGCTCTTGGAGACCTGAGAGTTAGCAGATAAATATCTGGAAGAAGGTAAATTACTCCCTTTCAAAACTGTAACAAGTGTTCAGGCTCAGAGAAGTAATGTAAACAGAACATTGGAGCTCTTGCAGATGGAAAATTAAGCTAATATCTCTCACTTTGGATCAAACCACATCCTATTTTCAGGATCATTGAGCTTAGCCACATTAGACATGCATCTGGCCTAAGGTACTCTTCTCAGCCCAGCAGTACCATAGCAGACACACAGTTTAGCTCATAGAAGTTGTTACATTCCAGTTTTCCACCATTAGGGACTGAAAAATTAGCATGAAAGGACAGCCCAAAATGAACAGATAGGCCTTAAATGCAAAAAAGCCCTTTAAGACTCAAACAGACTTGATCTTTAATCACTTAGATACTTTTGATCTCATGCTCAGCCTAGAAGATATCCGATAGGCCAAACAGACTAAACAATTGCAATCTCTTTCTACAGAAGTATTTACATCTTCCCAACTTTGTTTTTGAGACTGAAAACCAGTAATATCTCATTTTGCTTTCCTCATTTACTTTTTTTACTCAATGCAAAGAACAATCTTCTTTTAAATAGATTTAAAGCTATTTAAATCTATGCCCATGATAATACCTGAATCCTATGTGCTGACTTAATGCATACAGATACTGAACTAATATAATAGTGGCACAGGCAGGAAAATTACAGTGGGGGTAGATTAAGACTCTTCATATACCTGAGACATAAAGGAAAAGCCTGGGTTTTGTTGTTTTGTTTTGTTTTGGGTTTTTTGTTTGTTTGTTTTTAATAGAATCTGTAACAGACTAATTGGAGTAGTTTGGGAGTTTTTGTTTTGTTTTAGTTTTTTTTGTTGGTGGGTTTTTTTAAGAGATAAGCAGTTGTTTCGGGGAGAGCAGGAATACAAGGATTCAATAATTTTTCAAGAAATACACTTGAAAGAAAGTGAGAGAGATTATGTCTTGAGACTGAGAAAGGAGACTCTTTTGTATGAGAATTTAGGGAAAGATTTAATTTCTAGAAACCCCAAGAAGAGGAAAGTCAGGCCCTTGTCAAGGTGAACTATGTACAGACCTGGTATAATTTTAATATCATGTTTCTCTAATGTTATGCTTTGTTGCTGCTGTTAGAATGTTACAACAGTTTAGCTTAAACAGACTGGCATTTTTATTCCCACTCAGTCACAAATCTGCTAGCCCAAGAGAAGAACCATGGTTACCAGAAATAGGAGAGTCTGCTGGGTAAGCTCAACTGATTGACAGGCTGCTCTTCTGTGAGAAAACTAAAAAAAAAAAAAAAAAAAAAAAAAAAAAAGTAAGCATGAGGACTTAAAATTGCCTAGGGGTACTTGTGGAGACCCAGAAAGGACCAGTTATGCCCTCTCTCCTTGAATTTACCAAGCTTTTCATTCCTTTATCAGCAAACTTCTTTGTTACATGGAGGAAGAAGACAAAGAAGGAGAACATGAAGGCAAAGGAGAACATAAAGGAGAAGAAGAAAACTAACAAATAATGGAGAAAGGTATATTCAAACATGCAGATACTTTAACCTCTCCACCTCTTAGTCAGAGGTGACTGCTGCTTATGTGAGTGAATGATGCCTGTACAACTGAACTAACAAGTTTCCCTGTCTCTGATCAAACAAGGCCCTCCACAACTTAGGGCTGCACCTTTTTGCCTGATTGTTCTTGTCCTAATATAAAACCTCATATGTGCAAATCATAAAATCATAAAAAAAGTTGGGGTCTAAAGGCCACCTAGTTCCAATCCCCCTGCCATGGGAAGGGACACCTTTCACTAGACCAGGTTCCTCAAAGCCCCAGCCTGGACTGGAACACTTCCCGGGATGAGGTATCCACAGTTTCTCTGGGCAACCTGTTCCAGTGTCTCATCACTCTCACAATTAAGAATTCCTTAATTCTTAATTAATTCTTAATTAATATCTTATAGATATTTCCCTATATCTAATCCACAGGTCCTCATAGGAAATTCCTCTCCAGCTTTCTTTCAGGCCCCCTTTAGGTATCGAATGCTATAAGAGGGTCTCCCCAAAGTCTTTTCTTCAGGCTGAACAGCCCCAGCTCTCTCAGCTTGTCATTAAATGAGAGGGGCTTCAACCCCCGATCATTCATCTTCTGGCCCTCCTCTGGGCCCAACCCAGCAGTTCCTCATCCTTCTTCTGTTGGGGTCCCCAGAGCTGGATGCAGCACTCCAGGTGGGGTCTCACGAGTGGGAAGCAGAGGGTGAGAATACCCTCCCTTGCCCTGCTGGCCACGCTGCTTTAGATGTAGCCCAGGATGTGTTTGTCTTTCTGGGCTCTCAGTACACATTGCTGAGTTGTGTTGTGCTTCTGGTCCACCAACACATTAACACCTCCACATCCTTCTCTTCAGGGCTGTCCTTAATCCATTCTCTGCACAGCCTGAGTGTGTGCTTGGAATTGCCCTGACACAGGCACAGCACCTTCTGCCTGTTGAAGTCTGTGAGGTTTGCACAGGCCCAGCTCTCAATCCTGTCCAGGTCCCTCTGGATGGCAGCAGTAAGTCACCACAGTTCCACAAAATGGACCTCAGTGTCTCCATGCAGCTCCCTACTTCTGCATTCAATGACTCCCAATTGAACATAATCATTCACAGAGTGTGCAAACACAGCCAATGCTATGCAAATTATGTGAAGTGTTTATTTTCTTATATATTGCTGACAGCACCAGAGAGGCTGAGCACACAAACCAGTGTTCCTACTGTGATTCGAGCAGTGTGTTTTCCTGCTTAAAATTTAGTAATCTACTTTGATGCTGCATGTGACAACATAACTTGAGTCATTTCAGAGCAGTGTTAGGTCTAAATCATAATAGAAGCAAAACGCAGTAAAAGGTTACTTTTTTCCACTATGCCTTTGATAAACACAAGCTAAAACTCTGTTAAATAAAATGAAGGAAATGTTTTTGTGTTTCAAAGCTGAATCACAATTGAAAAGGTTTTTACGGAAAGAACCAAAGAGGCAAAAAAAAATGTGCATTTTCTTTTTCTCTTCAAATGGCCAAGATTTGCAGTGGTTATATAATATTTAAGTTACTGAATACAGAGCATTACTCAAGAATAAAAAAATGGTTCACATATGCAGAATGATTCAGCCAAATTTACATTCTGCAAATAAATGTTTATTTATGAAATTACACATGCAGCATAATCAAAATGAAGCAGGGACAGGCTATGACAGCTCTTCTAAGATATGTACAATACCAAATCTTTCATAGAGCTACTAAATTGGCATATACATATTTAATGCATAGCTAAAGACACAAGAAGCAAGCTGACAGACAAGAAACAAATTTCTCACTACAGTGTTCCTGCTTCATCTTTTGCAGGCCATGGACAAATTAGGTGGACCTGCAGAGACATTATGTCAAAATAGGTTTTTTGAGACACTGGTGAGAAAGCAGAAAAAGAAAGAAATAGGATAAATGTTCAAGAGAGCCGCCTTCTAGCTCTGCAGTTAGGGCAGCATTCTAATTCAGACCAGAAGGAAAAGCAATGATTAACAGCTCTAATAAAGTCAATATAAGTGGAGCCCACATAAAAAAACTTTCAAAACCATGGCTTTCTAAGCTGCTTGAAAGGTTGAATAAGTTTCTCAGTGTGAAAGCTCCAAAAAAAATTCCTTCGATTTTGGCTTGAATGCATATTTCTTTGAAGCGTGAGGACAGAGCCACATGGGAAAAATTCATGGACTGTACTGAAACTTACTGCACTTCAACTTTGCATTATATAATGGGTTAACTTACAGTTTACCATGGTGGCCTCCCTAGACCTCTTCATATAGCGACACATAAGGGGTAATAAAAAAAGGAAGAGTTTTGCATTAAAAAATTGACAGACATTATTTTTCAATCACCTGGGGTTTTATTGTTTTGTTTTAATTTCCAGTTAAGAAAGCAGAGACTGAAGAAGCAATTTCCCTGAAGGTAAAGAAACAGCTAACATATGGGGCTTATGGTGGAGCTGTATCCTGTTTCAGATGCCAATTCCTTCCTCACACACACATACCTGTGAACTCATATCCCTTCCTGAAATTCCATTTTCCCACATATGAAATGGTTGTAATAACCAGTCTAAAGAGATGACTATTTACTTCTGTTAATGAAAATATTTGTATGTCCAGGTGACAGCTAAGTGGGAAACAGAACTTGGGAGCCTTCATCATAACATTTCTTGTATTTTTAAGGCTCCTAATTGAGCACATTAGCAGCACCACCAAAACTCATGGGTTTCCTAAAGTGTTTATGAAAACATGTTAGAGTATTAAAGAACCTGTAAGCCTTAAATTGCACAAAGTCATGCTGCACTCTGAAAATCAGAGCTCAATATTACAGAAGGAAGACCAACATTAAAATACAAAAGATGAAGAATATATTTCAAAAGAGCTATAGTTGTTCCTTCCCTTTTGCAGTTTCCAACAAAGCTGTGACAAAATTTAAGTACTGACACTGCTAAAGCATAGTATTTCCTATGTCCTTGACACTGCTTGCAAACATTAGGGAACTGAAAAATCTAGGCAAGTGGTTATAACTTTAAAGCCTACTTTCAAAATTTTGGGACTCAGTGAGAACTATAAAAAGTCAAGTTATAGCATATGCAGCTAAATTACTGTGAAGATAGGCACATGTACATTTATGTTTTGGTAGGAGGAAGAAAAGCATTCTTTGTTGAGGCTGTGGTTTCTAATACTTGGCATCAGTATGACTTAATAAAGGGTGGATGTGTTCTGTTGAAAATCTCCTGACAAATTTTTTGCTTGTCTATAAACAAGAATGTAAAAATTCTGCTTGAGTGTTCTGAAAGTTATGACTATCTGAAAGAAGCAGCTTGCTGAGTTACAAAATAATTGAACTTTTAGCCGACACCATCGTGACCACCCTTGTCCTCATTATAAAACCTGTGCAAACAACAAGTCTGTTTAATTGATCATTACAGAAATTGCTGTTAGCTAAATAATTCTATCATATAACATATGTTCTTGTATGTTATTTTGATTAGATGATGTTCATAGTGTGTAAGCTGAGCATTTCAGTGGTAAAAATAGTATAGATAAAGTTTATCTAGGTATACTTTAGGTTTGGATAAAATTAATATTTGATTTGGAGTAGCAAGAAAAAGGAAATAATTTTTATGGATGCCACACAGTTACAATTTAATGTATGATAAACATTTTTATGCAGAGATACAAAAAATTTCAGTGTTACCAGTGGAAGGGAAAACGTTTTCTGAAGTGCTTTTGGAATTTTGCACATATTTAGTGAGCTTGGTCCATCTGACACTTTACAAGCTTGGACAGCCTTTGTGTAGATTTCTGTACATGTGAGATAATTCAGTTCTATTCCAAAAGACTTCAGAGAAACTGGATCAGTCACCACACAAGGGTGGGGTTTTCATTCTATTTCAATTTCTCTAGACAGCATATGGCAAATTCATCTACTCCTAAAGGTTTGAATTTACAGTCACATTTTTCACCTACAGGTCTCGATCTCACTCATAGATAAAATATCATAATTCCTGTTTTGCAGCTGAGCCCAATATAAGGCTGAGAGTAGCAACTTCCTTAGAGTCCTGTGGGGAGTCACTGTGATGGGCTTGAATTTGTTCAAGCCTCCTGTCTTGGCCAAAATTAACAAGATCATCTATTAATAATGTAAAGTACTAACAAGTCTCCTCCCCATGAATGGTTACAAGAAAGACAACCCCAGCAATGAAGGGCGGCGTGCAAAAAGATACCAGAGGAATCGGCTAAACTAAAGAGAGCCTATACGAGGCACTGCATTACACAATTTCATCTGTGTTTGTCATCGAATTCAGAACCATCAAAAGTCTGCAAAACTGATCTGTTTTGCCACTGTAATACCTCAGACATTTCTGGGAAGTTCAGATTTTTGTAAGAAATGCAATAGAGTGCTTGCTTATCAGTCACTGTAAAATTAGTGTGAACTGAGACAAGAACCTACAGCATTCAGCAGTGCTTGTCTTTCTCAGGGCCCTAGACCCAAACAGTTAACTGAATGCTTTCTACATATATTACAGCATTTGTTAAAAACTATGAAAAGTATATCCCATATGCATGTACGCAACAGTCAAGCAACCACACTTTATTAATTTCAGCTCTTACAACTAGCAGATAATAAAACAGATATAGAACTCAACATAAATACAGCAGCCTGATAAGAAACCACAGCTCTCCCATCATGATTAGGAAGAAATGCAATCAATCACCATGAAGCCAGGAGGACTATGACTCCATTTCATGGCAGCCCTCTAGAATACCAAAATAAAATTTGCTTTGCATATAATTAAAGCAAATTGATGTTTCATTTAAAAAACAGAAGTATGCAAAGTGTTGCACAGAAACTTTGATAGGACTTGGAAAATGGTTTCTTTTAATTTGGTCTTTCAGTGCTGGTCTCTTGACTGCTGCTCTCTCTCTGATTCTGAGCAGAGGCTTCATGCAGACAAAATAGGGACCAGTCCTTATATAAAGTCACTATTCCTTCATCTTCAAAGTTTTCCCAGGGAAAATTTTTGTTGAAATATAAATATTTCTGAGGTGCTTCTTGAACGACAGGGATACTTTTTGTTTAGCTGAAAATTTCCTCTCTCCAGGTCTAGCCTCCTAGGACACGGCTGGAGTGGCAGGGGCGCATCCCCATCTTCCTGCTGCTCCGCGCCCCTCCTGTGACCCGCAGGACTTCAAGCCGTGAGGGTGCTAGGAGGTTGGACGTATCCATGGGCAATAGCTACTCTAATAATTTCCTACACACACACCCTCCCGCCCCTCCCGCTCATGAATTTGTCTAGACACGGAACAATTTTCCCCAGGGCAGATCATCCTCGGCCATTCCTGCCCCTGGGCCGGGCTCAACGGCGAGAGTAAGGCGACGCGGGAGGCAGACACACGGTCCTGGGCACTTTTCCCGAGGACAAGTCCTCTGGGACTCTGGGAAGCGCCTGGACGAGCTCCCCGGGACACGAACCCGCGCCCCCGGACCCACTGCGCCGCCTGCGGGTGGGGGACGGCGCCACCTGGCGGGGCCACGGGGGGCCGCAGGTGCGGAGCCCGGGGCCAGCACCGCCCCCGGATCGTCGCTGTTCCTCCTCCGACCCGGTGTCACCCGGCGCTCTCTAGCTCCGTTTCACCGCCTTTCGCAGGAGATGCTGCTCCCACTCCTCGGCTTTCCGCGGGAGGCGCCTGTTTCGGTAGCAGGCGGGGCTATTGGTGTAAATGCCTCTCCCACGTGTACGGAAAGGCGACTTTTCCCGTATGACCAAATGCTTGTGTAAGAACACGGGAAGGAACAAATTCAACCCGTCTAGTTTACATAGCCCCACGCTGTCCCCGTGTCTGTGAGGTGCTACGGGACAGGTGTGAAACTGCCTGCGTGAAAGTCTCTCTGAACCCCAACGGTGACCTGGCCTTGATGGGTGGCACCGGAGATACATGAGCCACTGACATGGCAACGACTTCTAGACCAGCCGGGCCTTCCTCTGTGCCTCCTCTGCCCTCAAATGGTGTTTGTGGCCGCATAACACACGTCATGCTACTGCACTTCCAGAAAGGGAAGATCTCTGTTTGAAGCAAACAGTTAACCCCGAGCGTCCTGTATCGGTGCTCCACTGCCTCCTTTCCACCGCCCTTCACGGCCAAGTGCTGTTAATAAGCTGGCGAGCTTGCCTGCAGCTGATGCTAAGTGAAAATTATGTCAGCATACTTCGATTCCCTAAATGCCATTGCAAACTTTTCATGATGTGCTGCTAAGCTCCAGTGAAACCGGGAAATTTTGAGGCTATTACAGCAACAGAAGGGATGTTTACAGCCTCAGGTGCAGACAAGTATGAATTTGCATTGCCTGTCTTTCCAGTTGCCAGGATGTGTGCTGCTCCAGAAGATGCTTGGATGCACGAGCATGGGACTGGCACATGAGCCACCAGAACACAAAACAGGCCACCAAAATGGGCACCCTCTTGAGCTGTCACCAGCCCCTGTAGCTTGCAGATTGGGTGGAGCTACCATCACTATGCAGATACATCCCAAAAACATTGTAGCTCAGCTGTGGTTTTTAAAACATTAAGGGGCGAGGGGATGGGGGGGCGGAAAGCTGCACATTTGGGTTAAAAAACAGAAGTGTTTTTTCTCTCAGTCACTGAAACAGCTAGGAATGCTCTTGGGTGAATGATGAACAACACTTGACCAAGTGACTGCACACTGCAGTCTACACACTGCAGTATACACACCACAAGAGCTCCACAGACTTCACTGGAGCTATTCATTTGGCACTCTTAACAAGAGGATGGGTACTCAAGTCCTAATGGATTTCTGCTTTACCTCCTCCCTTTTTCCCCATGTTCAACTTAGACTTTTTAACATTACTTTTGCTTGTCATGTAGCAAAAATTGTTGTTTACCATGCAACATAGGCATATTAAGAATACCTAAAGTGTCAGGAAAGTTAACTTCCGTTATGCAGTGGTTCTGGGAATCAGGCCCTAAACCATGAATATAGCCAGACCTGAGCACATCTTAAAGCTAATTCTTGTCCTGATTGGGCCATTGAGGGGTGGGCTAAGAAAAGTTTCAAAATGGTCAATGTGAATCGGCCCCTCTCAACTGCTCCTCTAAGTGTTGGATTGGTTTTTTCCCTCCTTTTGAAAAGCCCTCAGAGAACAAAGTTCTATGGGAGAGAAAAAGGAAGAGTAGAAAACCCCCCACACTTTATTTATGCAGTCCTGATAATGGCAGAAGTTCGTGTCTAAAGGATGAGGGCAGAGGTTTTCTACTCTCATATTTTTTTTAAGACAATGCATCCTCTTGTTTTAGATGACAACTTATACACATGTGCAGGCTAAAGGAGCTGCCAGAAGACAGCATTTTTGGGAAACATGGTGCACAAGATATCAGGGGAACCAGGCTTTGCTGTGTTTAAGGATTGAGCATATCAGCTTTGTTGCGGATGGAATAATGAACTCATTTCTCTCTTTAACGCATACAGAGTAATCCGTGTTTAATCCCAAATGGCATCTGTAATTAGACAATAATCTGTTTTATTGTCTAAATGGGACAATCACTTTAAAATAAAAACAATTAAAGTAATTTAAAAACGTACAGTAGTCCTTAGATCTAGAAAACATGCCATCTGGACTATAAGATTTCAAACAATACAGTTCAGAAAACACATCTTGAAAAGCATAGGGTATAAGAATCAATGGGGAAAGAAATTTAAAAGAGCAGGACATTCAGTATCTGTTTGCAGCTGAACATTTACTTCTAGGTTCTTGCTTCAGGCAATTTGCTAGCTAATACGTATCAAATTTTCTCACTGTAGTGTCACCTTTAGAGGGAGTTTTCTGCCTGTGTGCCCTGCCATTACCAGTCGCACAGCAGCTTGTAATATTCCAAGAACTTCTCACTTATTTTCTAGTGGGTTATCCTTGCTGGAATGAGTATGTAACAAACTCTGCTAACCAGTGGAAATTCCAGAGATATGTTCATAGCAGAGATACCCAGCTCCACGTGGTTCTGGGCAACTGTTGTGCAACCGTCAATCTAAACATTCACTTGAATAAAAAACTACTAAATGCACTTGGTAGCTTTTTGTGTGTGGGTGTGTCTCATTTTGCTTGTAATTCATGGAAGCTCATAGAAATAAATATATGTCCAAGAGAACAATCATGGTGGCAAGGTTTTGGAGATGCTTGTGAGAAGGCAACAGAAACATTCACATATCATGTTGGAAATTAATTTTAAGCTCAAGAATTATCCATTCAAGACCAAGCCCCCACGCTGTCTGGCAATATATCTTTTTGCAGACTCATGAAACAAATATTCTTGATTCTTGGAGGAAATTATTTGGAAACAGTTCATAGTGTGGACAATATTTAACCATCTGAACCATTCACTGAGCCCTTCAGAATAACCAATTCATCCTTAACTGTATTTCTTTATTGATAATTTAGAGCAATGCTGGAGTTGAGTTGTGAAGAGAATCTGCCTGGGGACCCTCTAGCAGCAGATAACGTATGTGAAGGGAGGACAAAGTGCAAGGATACCCCCAACTCTCCCATTCAGTGAAAAAGAATTTGAGTAGGGGCAGTATCACCAGCCATGCCCCTGAAAGGAAAGGCCTCAGGTGTGTGATAGGAGATCAGATCAGTTATGTTAGGGGAGAAACAGACTGGAGAACACTTAAGAAAGAAAAGCTAAACTACAAAAGTGGAACAGGTAGGAACTATCATGTAACTTCTTCTCTGTGAGGTCTGTCACTTGTCCAAGGCTCAGAAGTATCTCTGTTACACTCCCATGTGATGTATTTAACACCAGCTCTGCAGAACTGCCAAATCATATGATGAAACTACAGAAAATACAAGCTAAGGGACTAAATCTCACATCACTTCAAGCTGCATTTCAGGCTCTTTCCCTCCTCCCTTTCTCTTCTAGAATTGTTCTTTTTGAACACTTGTTTCACATTTTAAAGCCCTGGGGTCTTGATGTGCCAGGCAGGAACTGATACATTGTGCATCTGTAAGTTGCATGCCTTGTAGCTCCTTATTCAAGTGGTGGTGCTTCATTAGCAACAGCTAAAAAATTGATTCAAACATTATGTTAATTGCACACAAACACTTCTCACAAAGCCTTATGTTCCCATTGAGGCTAAAAAATTCCATTGTATGCATAATCTTTTATGAGTGCATTCTTCGAATACTTTATTTCTTAGAACTGTAACAGTTCTGTTTATAAAAAAAATAATATTGATAGCAATGTTAGGAACTTTCAAAAGGGACCATTTAGCTCTTTAAATTTCCATATTAGTCCTGTTTCAAGAAAAATACAAAACAAAACAAAGAGCCTCAATTACATAGTTTAAATTCTTTAAGAAACAGCTTCTCATGCCAGGCTAAGAGGGTAGAAAACCCAATCTTTACCCTCTTTATCAGATCTTTCAGCTTTCTAAGACAGATTCTCACAGGAGTTTTTAATTTGGCACAGGTTTAACGACCAAATCAGGTTTTCATATTGGACTGGGATATTTAGAGAAGATAGCAAGCTGAGGGCTGAGAAGCAGCACAGGGCTGACTGCTTCCTGAGTTTCACAGGGATCAGGGAAAAATGCCTCAGGGATTCTATGTATGTCAGCCAGGATCTGTGTCCAAGGAAACAGATGGAATGATGTGCCCACTGTCCTCTTAATATCCACATACTTTTTAACATGAGCTACTCCTACTGCTACTCCAACTACAGTGCAACACTTCAGGACAGGACATTGGAGACTAATCTGACCACCTGAGTGCTGTTCAGAAAAAATTCCCACTGAATCCCCTCACTTTTAGCACAACAGCTGTGGAGATATAGCATGCAAGCAGTTGGTCTGAATTACAACTTCTTTTAATTTAGAAGAAACATTCTTCTTTTTAATTAACATCCTCTCAGTTTAATGAAGAACAATGATAAATAGCACATTGCTTTAACTATTACAGTTACCAAATAATCAATCTCAAGGAAATATTCCCTCATGGAAATATTCAGTCTCTCACAATGACACATGTTGTTGGAAAAAGCAGTCAGCACTGCCATGGGTGACTCATTTTTGTGTGCTTCACTCTACTGCTGGTAAATGCTATAGTCTTGTACAAAGCTGCTGAGAAATTAGGACACGTGGGAGGATGGAGAAAATGCTCTGCTCTATTCCTTCTGCAGAGGTAATTACACAGTGTCTGAAAAGCATTATATCACTGGACAATCAGGGAGAAGAAATAGATCTGACACCCTTTTTTACAAAAAAGCTCTTCAATGCCTCAGACAACTTGTCAGAATTAAGTACAGATTTAAGAGTTCTTTTTCCACAAATGCACTGCACTAAATTAGAAATAAGTGCATTAGAAGTTTTCAGTGTTGAAAGCCTCTGTTGTTATGGATCAGCATTTCATTGGCAAATTAAGACATTTCTCTGCTCTACCTGAACTCCTACTATAGCTTTTATTTTATAATACTTTCTTCAGGTTTGCTAAAACACTATTTTGAAGGAAAACAGCAAACTATGCTGCTGTAGTAAAGCTTTGGAAAGAGTGTGCTGGACAAAAGTACCCACAGTGACCATGAAATATACCATTTGAAGAGCTTTGCTAAAGCTACTGCATGGACAATACATGGCCCCCTTTTTGCCACGATGTCTCAGTCACGGCAAAGTGAATACATCTTCCATAACAGAGAAGTAAGCCCCTTTGACCACTTGGTTCTCCTGATCTGTTTGAGATCCCTCTTTAATCCTCACTCTACCTTCTGTTTTCTTTCCACATCATGCCAGCCAAAATACATTTATTAATCACTGCACAGTTAAACATTGATATTTAACAAGATTCCCTCCAATTAGCCTGTTTTGAAAGAAAGCAGTGACTCTGGAGATCCAAGTGGGACTGAATGCCTCTATTACCTCCTAATCCAACTTAGAAACACCCAACACTCCATTTGAATTATCAGTTGTTGTATGATGCATAGGAATCTCACATTAGAGGAAGCAACTGAGTTGTATCTCTGACATCATGGCATGACCTTTTTTTATTAATCTTGGTGTTTGTGCTGCCTGTAGCTGAGAGAACCTCACTTTTAATTTGCTGCTCTTTCTCTTGCCATTTTCCTGGTTCTTCTCTTATACTGTTGCTTTGGGAGGAAATCACTCAGTCACAGCTTCTGTTAATTTTGGTGGCAGCACAGGTCTTGCCAATTTCCTTCCTTTCACTTTGAGTGCTAGTCTGAATATGAATAAGTTTAGTTTATTTGCAAATGCACTTGCTTCTTTTTCCTCACACTAAAACTAGTGCAAATAAAAAACATAGCGGAATTTATAAAGTACTTAAAATACATGAAGTAGTCACCTCCAGGTGATGCCCAGGTAAAGCTTCAAGTGTCATGCATGAATGACATAGGAGCTTGCTGGAAACAGTCTGGAAGAGAGCAACAAGAACAAGTGGAGGTCTACACAGCAAGACCTGTGAGGAAAAACTGAGTAAGCTGAAATTGTTTTCTTCACTGAAGAGAAAACCAAAGTGAAGAGAAACAGAAGTATTTCAAAATGTAAAGGGCTGTAGCAGAGTGGAGAGGATTCCACTGATTTTTTTGTTCACTGGAAATAGCATTGGTAGAGGGACAGGCTGTTTGTTGAGGGAAGGGAAAGAAACCATCTAGTTTAGTTGTTTTCTCTGTGATTCATGAGAATTTCTTTCAACTTTGGTGTATTTTGTCCTTATCACTACAGACACTCTCTCACTAGACTTAGTGCAGATTCTTTTATTTTACAGTACCAATTATCACCATTGAACCATGTGTTGCTATACTCAGAGGAGTGAGCCAGAATTTTCCTGGATTTCCTCTGATTTTAACTGTAGTTAATTTTTTCCTTCCTTTTCCGACCTCTTCTCCAATATACTAGTTAGAAGTACTCTTCTGCAAATCGGAAACCAAATTCCAGTTCAGTGAGGGTGATTATTTGAAATATGTTGCTGTCCTCACACAAGAACCTTTGTTCTGCCCAGCTGCCAGCCTGCTGAGCAGCACTCCCAGAGGTAGCCAGGTTACTGTGCACCATGAGTGAGTGGCTTAAGACAGTGCTACACTTTCGAAAAGGAGGTATATTAACTCAGATTCATCCCTATGGCAATGAACCATGTAATTTTGAACTGGCTTGAAGAACTGCAAGAATAAGCACATAATGGCCCACAATATATCACAGAGAGGTTATCAGAATTTCAGAACCTTTGCTTCCATTCTTGAGCCACTTCCCTGAACCATTCTTTTAGAAGTTGCAACCTAAGCAGTAAAAATGGGTGTTCAGCACTTGCAGTGGCGTGGCAGCTGCTCCCTGATGGTCTGAAGCGACAGACATGCTGTACAGTGTGTCTCTGTGCAAACAATGGCACATACGAGATTCTATTAGGGCCACAGACTAATTCTTTAGCAGAGCTAGGACTAAAACATACAATTCTCACCTTTCCAGAATAACTTACGCAAAAGTGCCCACAACCTCAATTCGTTAAGATTTCTGAAGAGTCACAAAATATATTTTGTAATGACAAGTTTTATGGGAGAAGTTAAAATTTTACTTTTATCCTGCTTCTCTGGTATGTTGTGGGGTTTTTGTCCCAGCCATTTGAAATTCAGGCAGCTATTAGCAATGTCTGAAATACATTTTAGCAAACAGTTCTTTGCTGTTATAGGGGATAAAAGCAGCCAAGAAAACCAGACATCCTGATGTTCTTTTTGGTGGTAAAGCCTGACTATATGGTGGCAAGGGTGAAAAGGTCTTTCAAGAAGGTATTCTTTAACTCAGAGGTAATGAGAGGCATGAAACATCAGTGAACTGCCAAATACCAGCAGGTTAGGGAACACTGTAAGAAAAAATAAAAACTTGGTTTTCACCCAAGTATTTTATGTTCAAATTGTAATTGAATTTAGAAAGTGAAAATAATGGGGGAGAGTGAGAGAAGAGACAAAGTTGCATTTTACATTAAATTTATGGAGTTATTTGGAGAGTGCTATCAAACCAAAATTGCTGGAGTTTCTCAGAACACTGTGGCAATAAAAAAATCTTTGTATAGGAGAAAAAGCTAACACCAGCAACCCAGTTAGTTGACAAGAGCAGAAATGACAGTATCTACTGCATTTTTTACCCTTGCAAATCTCATGCCACCCTTGCACAAGGCATTCCTACCCAGTAAATGCAATCAGAGTGCTGTAACTATTCTGTTACGGCTATTTCTGCCAAAACTACCTCCTGTTGAGACTCCATTCTGGTACAATTAGTAAGAGTAATTATTTCAAAATGAAGTTGGTTTTATTCCAGAGCACAATGTCCACATGAGGGAGTAACACTGAAGTAAAGCCATTTCTGCTGTAGCAATGCTGATCAAATCTCTATGTAAACAAACCCTTTGACTCTGATACCAAATTACTTTAATATAGATGTCTCTTGAGATTAAAGTTCTGTAGTCCAAGAGAATCAATATTCCAAACCGAAGAGTATGCCTTCAAAAAATTGACCATAAAAGAACCCAGAAGCACATTAATTCACTGGTTTGTGCATCATAACTCAAATTACATTGTGTGAAATGTTACAGAAATAACTGTAGTATTAAGCAACTCTCTCACACATACACTTCAGAGTGTGTTTGCTATAAAATTACTAGAAAGTTGGATTGGTGGCAGGAGGAGAGGTCAACAAAGGATAGGTAAATGCTACACAAAGATGCATTATAAAATGAGTTTAAATGACAGTTCCAACAACTCTCACATGCAGGTAAACGGCGTTCACAAAATCATACACAGTAATGCATCCAGTGTAACAAATGCAGATTTCATTCATAAAGATCCATTCCATCAAATTCCTGCAGTTTTTCCCTGTTTTGAAGAAAAGATGAAAACTCATCCTTAGTAAGAGAGTGAGGGTAAAAAGGATATTTCATTTACAGAAGCTACAATAGTGTACTGGTAAATCTTACTGCTCTTCTCTCACAGTGAAGAGATATGTTACATCTACAGGCACTGAGTGAAGCTCTCACTGCAGCCACTTGGCCTCATAAGAGATTACCATAAACAGGTTGTGAAATCAAGAGATTTATGGAAAACGCTTGAAAAGTGTTCAAGGACTGTATATATTAAATCAATCCTGATTTATTCAACAAAGCTGTTAAAGTTATTTATACAGGGGAAGACACATACAAGACTATTTGCTAAGACTTTCATCCTTACATAACACAAACAGATACCCACTTGAATACCCCAGTGGGTGCAGATTGACCCAGCATCACTCTGCTTGTACTCTGAATAGGAGGGACAGAACCTAGTCCTGGTCTGAAATCCATGCACCTTTCAAACATTGCGCTCCATCTACTAGGGTTTTTTTGCCTTTTTGCCTCTCAAAAACAAACAAGAAAACCAAAAATCTAACCATCTACCCCATCCCCACCAAAAAAAAAAAACCCAAAACAAACCAAAACCCATCTGTCTCCCCCAACACCCTAAAACAGTATAAAGAAAGTAATCTGACTTCTTCTGGTACTACTGTTCAATAGACCACTTTCTACCTTGTGTCCCAGCAGAAATGGCATAATGGTTGCAAAGAAAAATAGATCACCAGCTTATAGATTAGTCTTATATGGGAACTTTGGCTTCTTTTTATTTGACGGTAAGTACAGAATTCTGGTTTTGGTCAGCATCATTATGCATTTTGACATATCTAACCTGAAGAATACTGATGGCATGTTTTGGATCATAGAGAGCAGATCAGATGACATATTTTTGACATGCCTCAGACACCTGGTCTTGGGCTCAAACAGAAAATAAAGAGTCTTTGCTCTCAGAGATTCCATTTGGTTTCATGTGAGGAAAGGAATCACAACATTTAGAGTACAAGGAATTACAATTTCCTGATTTTCTCTCTTCTAGTGATGACTGTAGTAAATCCTGTTTTAAGTCATTTAATGTCTTTTTCCAAAATATGTCCATTCTTTTTGAGGGTCCCACTTTGAGACATCTTAGTCCTTGTGTTTGTACCACCAAGAGAAGGAAATGAATCCTCAAAGGGCAGGTACTGAAGGCTTTGGAATACAAGGCAATGTAAAACTGCTTGCTTTGAGACTCAAGTATAGGGATTGCCAGAATGTAAAGAATTCTGAAATTTTAAGAATGACAAACATAAGGTGTTCATCACTGTTAATACTAACATTAACTGGAATGGAACTATATAGGGTTTCTGAATAGCAGCCAGGAAAGTCTGGAACTGAACCTATTGAGCAGGTAGTGGTACAGTCTCTTCAGTTTGTTTTCCCAAACCAGTGAAATGGAGGCAACAATCTTCATGAGTTTAAACTGTTTTAAATTGGAATTAAGATTTTGCCACATTCTCAAAAGATTATGCTACCTGTACAAATTACAGAAAAACATTTTAAATCCCCTACTTTTCATTTTGTACCATTCATAATGTGGCTCATAAAATCAAAGTTTATATTAATTCGCAAATAAATCTAGCTCCAACTCAAGAGAAACAGTAGCAAATACCTTCAGGAACTATAAATATGTTTGAAAACTGCTTGAGTAACTTGCATATTAAATGAACATGCTTTTAACAAAAAAAGGAAAAAATACAGGAAGAGGATACCCTGATTATCTACATCATGAAAATCCAGATGAGTCTACATGGATATTCAGACACTTCTTATGGTGAGTCCCTGTATAAGAGCGGAAGGATGCTGAGGTAAAGTTAATTTTTTCCTGACTGGGGACTTTGTAATCAAAGTTACTGACCTCAGTAAGTGGTGTTTTAAATAGGTTGAATATCCTACAAGCAATGCAATGAATATCCAGATGTCATAGAAAAAGTAAAAAGATCAGAGTAGGGATTTCATCCCTTTGAGATGTCAACCTAAGACTGTTCTTAGATGCCAGCTGAAAAGATGGAAGTGCAGCTAATGATTTTAACTTCTTATTTCAAATTGTCCAAATCAAAATATCTCAAAACCACCCATTTTCACCAAATAATAAAGCTTGGTGACCTCTGTGAGACGCAAGCTCTAAGGTGAAAATATGTAAACTCAAAGCACCTTCGAAAACAACAGATTTTATTTGTTTGATAAATGGTTATGCTTTCTATGCGTCCAGAATGGCTTTCCATGTGTTTCCTTATATGGGCAGATTTGCCTTCCTCCAAAACCTTATTGGGATGCATATATCCTGCAAGTCATAAGGAAGGGGGGAAAAACGCCAGCAGATCTTGGAATTTAGGACTCCCACAGACACAAAACAATTGCTATCTTAAATGTGAAGAAACAAAGCAGAATTTTTTTCAGTTAAATTCAAAATTATTTCACTGGCAATGTGCTTGAGACAGAGCTAATATATATCTATAAAAAATCAAATTGGCCAAAACATACACTGAGATGTCCTCCAGACCAAATGACAATATTCAATGCATATACTGTATTTTCCATTTCCCAATGTTGTTAAAAAATTAAGAAATTAAATTGGCTGACAGTCCCTGAAGATACACAGCAGTATAGATTATAGTGGTTTTAAATGGGAAATAGGAACATGAACATCATAAAGCAAGGAGGCTCTCCTGACTCCTCTTACAGGCACAGTCTTGCCTTTGCCCATGTTCTCTGCATAAACAAAGGTGATCTGATATTTATGAACTCAGTTCATCTATTTACTAGAAAAGGAACACAGTTTGCTTTCTAAAACATGTAACTGCATAAATTTAAGTAACTTGCATTGGCTGTTGCTTATAATGTACTGAGAAACATTCCAAGAAACTGCAAATTGTCATGCATACAGAAAATATTGAGAAAAGACCAAATAGAAAATCGGCATTTTGGGTGGCACATGATACGAAAGTCACTTCAGCTTCCATTTTACAGCAAAAGGGCAGCAGGAGTTTCAGGCTGACTTGCTTTGGATAAAAAATCTTTCTTTCCCATTCACATGCTACAGGGTTTTGAGTTTGCAAGCCCATGGCCAAAGAAACCTCTTCGCCTATGTCTGATGAGAGCTGCAGATTTCTTCTTGCAAGTTTGTTCTGTGCTTGCCACAGATTAGTGGTTGTGTTTTAGACTTCCAGATATAAGACATTCAGCTATCTTCTGCAGTGCAGAGTGAAATAGAAGCATTATGTTTTTTTCATTGGTTTAATTGTCAGGATTGAATTTAAAAGCTTAAACAGTGACATAAATCATGTCAAAGGCAGAGGTTTGACCTAATAAATTATTTTTTAAAATGCAATAAAATTCTAGGATTATTGATTACAGTGTCCAGAATAGGAAGAAATACACTATTCTCAGTACAAAGACAAAGATAAAACACTGCCAAAGGAAAATCAGAATCAAATCCTTTCCACTCAGAATGGAGAGGTAAGAAAATTTCAATCCTCTTTATTCAGCATTTGAAGGCTGTCTTGTATTCCTTTCAGACGCTGGTACCATACTTCTCTCTTGGCAGTGGGTGCCTGGCAAGCAGACCTGGCATGGCTGCTGGCATGAGAAAATGGGTCCTTCTGAGTTTTGGAGGTCATGGCTTTCACACAGCAAGTTCATGAACAGTAAGAACTGCTGGGGTTATTGCCATTGGTGAACTTCCTTATGAAAACAACACATTAGAGAACCCCTGAACAACTGAAAGCAGTAACTGAAGTCATTGGAGTTTACCAGCCAAATTAACAGGAATCTTTCCATTCCTATCTACCAAGTTAGAACTTGCAACTCAATATGTATTTTCTAGGAAAAACCTTTTTCATAATAATTTACAAGTAGGACTTTCTATCAGAGACTCCAGATATCCCCTGCAAGTATGTGCAGCCCTCAGCACACTGCCCTGATTTACAGGTGAAGCAACAAGGCAGAAATAGCCAGATTATATCCTGTGTAAAGGAAATACTTTAGTGAAGACTTTGAAGTGACTGTAAGTAGTAAGATAAGGATTCAATCTCAAAAACTATTGCACTATGGAGCTCCATAAAGGGCAACTGTGTCATTGTCTATGATACTACCAGAGCAAGAACTTAATTTTCAGAGGTTCCCACTACAATTTTTTCCCCGCTGACACTGGAAGCATAGGCTATCTTAACATTTACCCACTGGTCCTGTAAGAAGTATGTGCTTCAGTTTTTATGGCACAAGACCTGACCTGCAGTAAGGAAAATTATAATGTTGGTTGAAGTGTGTGAAAGCCACTGAACCCTCCACTTGGACAGATTTCACAGTGACAAGAACACTCAGGTCTTTGTGCATGTAAAACTATTCCCAGTCATATGAATTTTAATTATAAATGTATTCTTAATGATTATTTCATTCATTCCTCAATAAGAAATGTTATCTTTAGAAGAAAAAATGAAGCAATGCATAGAAGGGAGTTTCAGGAATTGAAACAGAAGCTGCATGCAAAATCAAGATGGAAAACAGAAGGCACATACAGAATTTTCTTCTGGGACTATGAACTCTTCCTTAGAATTTGATCCAAGAATTCATATCACCTACATGTCAGTGGGGATCTGCAGATTTGCAGGGATATCAGTAAGAAGTTACACAAATAAAAGGATCTTCTTGCAGGAACAGGCTGGAGGCTAGAAGAGCTCCCATGATACTCATACATCTAATTAAGAACAGCAGACTGGAAGGGACTCTTGGGTCATTAAGTTCAGTCCCTTGTTTTTTAGGCAACCATGCCATATAGTCTTTTTCATATGATGGCTCTGCTTATAATCAATTAGATTTTTTTTGGTTTGGGGGTTGGGTTTTTTTGGTGCTTTCACTCTTGCTACTCTTAGGGGAGAGCTTCATAGAGTCTCATTTCTTTTAGAATCAGAAACCTTTTAAAATCCAGAATAACAGTACACTAAACAGGAAATAGTTTCTATCCACTTGTTCTTGTGTCAGCATTTCCCTTAGCTTAAATAGCACTTTTTGTAATGTATTTATGAATACAATCTTACTCATCTTTTTGTTTTGCCTGAACATGCTGGCTAAGCTTTCTAATTCTTCCTCATAGGATCCTTCCAATCCTGGGAACACTTTTTTACACCTGTTTGTTTTTTAATTAAGATTTCTTAAGTAACAGGTAATCTGGCTGTACTGAGTATTCCAGTACAGCTATCAGCTGCACTGGAATACTCAGTATTCCAGTATAAAAACTATCAGCTATAATGTGCCCCAACAATAATTTTTGGAACTGAAACAGCATGAAGCCCATTTCTGTGAGACATACTAAATGGAAATTTCAGAAAAAGTCCCACTGCCTTCAGTGGGTAAGCCCTGTCTGCTTTTTGTTTTCCAATATCCAAACATCATTTTCCAGTAAAATTATAATTTTCACCAACTATTACAATTTTGGATAATAACAAAAGCTAGCAATATGTATTTGAACACATTTATGAAATAAGAAGCAGTAGTACTTGTACCAGCATTAGAACAAATATCTTTCTGAGAATGAATGTTAAGTTGGTTGAGTTCAAAAGCAACAACAGTATTTTCAAATTATTTGAGGAATAAATTATTTGAGCAAAGTTTGTAACAGTATATACAGAATATTTATCACAAATAAGAATTTTAAAACTCCACTGTAGTTTACATGAAAGAATTCAGTCTTCTCTCACTGCTGGATGCTATATTTGGCATGAGTTCCAAATTTGCAAGAAATGAAACATTGTGAAATATTTGATCAAAAGATCCAGAAAATTTACATGGGTAGCCAAAGTCAATCTGTTTGGCAAAACATGCAGATGATGTTTCTCTCACATTGCTTTGGTATTCTGGAAAACTTGCAGTATCAAAGGAAAAGTCTGTATTCAATGCACTGGAAGCAGTAAGTAATTAAAAGGTGTTCTCAGAAGGAATAAGTAAGCATCGAAGATGTAGGATTTGAGGCTGCAAATAGTCTTTTTTAGTACACTCATAGTACAAATCCTGGAAATTCAAAATTGTGCCTCCATCTGCTACACTACCTACTCTTTCAAAAATGGCAGTTGATAATTTGTACTGACTTGATACACCCTGAAGTGATACACATTTCTGATTCTGCTGAAAACTGTGCTCTTTGGAGTAGGTCCTAAACTAAGCCACCTCAAAACACTAATTTCACATGAACAAGCTGGTAAGCATGCTTAGTATCTTCATATATTCTATATACTTGTCGAGAACAATAGAATAATAACCCAGCTACAGGATGGTCTAATGATGAACTCTCATTTATGTGTATTTTTCTTTTTCAACCATGTTTCAGTTTTGGAACATGGACTTAATTGATTTGTAACATTTTATGGCCAACTCATGCTTCCAGAGTAATGGCACTAATCATACTGTAAATCAGAACTGGTCCTCTATTTACTAGATGTGCTTGCAAAAAACCTTGAACACTTTTAAAAGCAGATTCTTAAGCTGGAAGTCTTCCCACATTTCCTTTTTGGTCACCCTATTTAATCAATAGGCGGGATTAAAAACTTCACACTTTCTTCTAAAATGAAGTTGTATTTGGTAGTGGTGCAATTGCTAATGCAAACTAACATTTCTATCAGTCAGAAGGAGCCTTCATTTAACAGGAGTGATGCTCTCTTGGTCCTGGAAAAGTGCTGAGATAAATTAGCTGTCAAGATAAAACAGACGTGTTCAACAAAAACTAGTTCTAATCTTCTAATCTAAAAACTATGTTTTCACTGCAATTATCATTATTGCAAGACATGAATTTATCAATACTTCCAACATGAAAAAGGAAGGATATGTAGACATGTGATTCTAGTCAAATATCAGGCAATTTTAAAAATGGTATCAAGAAACCCATTTTCATGTAATTACTGAAAGTCATGTGGAATTTCCAGTATTATCTGCAACTAAGTCTAGTCCTTCTCTAAGGTCCTATACTAAAGTGTGGTTGAACTGGAGGATTGGGAAAGTGACAGCTTATTTGCCCTGGCTGTCAGTGTGTCTCAGGACAACTTTGATATAAAGCAAGCCAGTTCTAACTCCAGCTTTCAGGAACTGGGCAGTGAAAGAAGAACAAATAGTTTCAGCTTCAGTTTATCCAGGAACTCAAGAGGAATGAGTTATGCTGTCAGTGAAAACTGCTTAAGCCAAACAAATTTAATTTTTCATCTGTATTTGAATGCAGATATGCACAAACTTGGCACACAAAAGGCAGAGGAAGTGTATGTTATTTCATTAATCATTTATCATCAGCAGTAGCAGTGAGCTACCCCTAAAAGCAATTTGTGGGTGCTTTAAATAAACTCCAGCACTTGATCAGAACAGGACTAAAAGGTAGAATGATTATAAAATCAATCAGTGGTACCCTTCTGTGCCTCCTTGAAGTCTGATTTCAGTGGGATCAGAGTCAAGCTAGTCCATGGCATTGTTGAAATCTGTCATAAGATTCAGATATGTCTGGACTACTGCTGTATTAGTCATGGATATCTCTGGCCTCCCTCCTTTCCTCTTCTTCACTGCCCACCCTGTCAGAGCTTGTGTTACTGTTCCAAAGGTGCTCCTGCTTTAAAAAATGATCTCTGAGGTCTGTTTGCTTTTCCACAGGCATGGCTCTTATTGCAATCAAATCCTCCAAATCCAGTAGAACAGAACTGAAGCTCTGAGAAGCCAAAGAATACTTCTGAATTTCCATCGATCCCTGAAGCAAGCACCAGAGCCCAGCAAAGAAACATTTCTCACCTCAAAAGAACTGGCCAGGGAAGGGAGACCTACATACCACAAATTGTCAGAAAACTCTAATCTGTAGTATTTGTACTGTGGGAATTAAGAGGGGAAAGAAGAGCAAACTGCTTCCTCACATGACAGGATGGTTAGAGGTGTGCACTAAGAAGAAGGGAGGGCTTGATGCTCAGCTAGGTTAATCAGCTCTGATTAAAACACTTGGATGTACAGTCCAATGAATTCTGAGTGTGTCTGCCCATTTGTATGTCCAGCTCTGCCTGAGGTTACATCAGTTTAGCACAGCTGTCCAGTTGAAACTGTGCTGCACAGCAGCAATAAATAAACAAAGCCCCTGAGCTTTCCAGTCACTTGGGCCAACTCTGCCAGTTCCAACCCAGACAGAAATAGGCTGATTTTGCATGGGAGGGGTGCATCACTTTTGTATATTAAGAGATCATATCTCACACTTCACATGGCTGTAAATTAATGCTAATAATTTATTTAGAGTGCTATGTTATTTGATTAAGGAAAAAATGCATTTTGATTCTATTTCTGTAATACTTGTTTGCTGGTACACTGAGTAGTTTTAAGCAAAGAACCAAATTTTTCTCAGACCAAAAATAATGAACTAGGACATCTTTTTTGATGAATATGATCTCTTGTTGCCAAATGCTTCACATTTAAGTAATGGCTTAAATCTTGGCCGTACTTCCTAGGTAAGTCTTTTCTCATAACCTCTTTAGGAAGTATTTTCAATCAGTCCTTTTACCGTATTAGAACTTCACATGTAGTTGTGAGACAGATATTTGATTTTTGACCACAAAATTCAAGGTCTCATTGTGGACTTCTCATTATGTAGGTGCATTTGAATACAGGAGTTTAGTTTGGCACTCCCTTCTATTTTTTTCTTAAATCAGTTGTCTTACTTGTTTTATTTTAAAGGCACTTTGCTACTTTTTTTTCTGTAGGCACAGGGTAAAGCAAAAATGAGCCTAAATGCAGTCAGGAATAATGAGGGATGCAATTAAATGCCGTCATGAGAAAAAAAATGAAGAAACTCTGTTTCAGGTTTTCTCTTTCCTTTCATATTTAAACTGAAAATATCTGAAGAATTTGGTTAATGTCAGTGACCAGAAGCAGCTGAGTACTGCATGCAATAAAATAATGAATGTAAAGCTGACTCCCCAGCAAAACTCATATTCCACTTTAGCTCATAAAACAGGACTTACATGGAATTCAAAGGGTACATCGGTTTGTGGAAATAGTTCAATAGCTGTTGACGTCCTTTAAAAATCCAGGGGACAAAAAAATTAAAATCCTATTTAATTCCTTTCCCGTTTATAATATTACCACCATATTACTTTGACTTCAGAGAGACAGTCAAGCTGGAGTTTGTAACTGTAGGTAGCACCATCGCAATATTTGAAACATAGTGCTATGCAGAAGTACTAACCTCAGAGATCATTGTATCACGGAGCTCTCATACAGATGTATGAACTCCTGGTCAAGGCTGTCCCTTTTGCAGTTGCTGGCAATTAAAAAAAGTTACAGCATAACAATCTAAAACAATGCACATCTTCAATTTTTAGCAAATCAAAAGGATGGTGTGTATGATGTGTTTAATTTATTTTTGTTTCATTTATTTTCACTTACTTTATTTTCAAAACAATGGCTTTGAACACATACTTCCAATAATTTAGTAGGTTTCTTTTCCTATCTGAAAA
Source organism: Emberiza elegans (assembly GCA_024865655.1). Classification (NCBI taxonomy): domain Eukaryota; kingdom Metazoa; phylum Chordata; class Aves; order Passeriformes; family Fringillidae; genus Emberiza; species Emberiza elegans. Next base: position 7,057,048 of record JALJVW010000243.1, on the reverse strand, counting down.
GCTTTGTTTCAAAGTGTTTCAAATACAAAACTTCAGAAATAAAAGACTACTTATTTTGAACAGAAAACCTTACCTATACTAACATATATTTATGAAATGTTTTCTTTCACAGTTTTTGTGAGCGAAGTTCTGACCAGGACATTTTTTCAGCTCTGTATCATTTTCACTTACTGCTTTCTGCAGATGCACAGTATCAAAATGTCAATATTTACATCCAAAAACCATACAAGAGTGCCAAGATGAAAGGATTCCCCTCTACAACTCGACAAGTCACTTGCCTCTCCCGAATTTTTTTTTAATGAGGCAAGTATTTGCTCTCTTGCATTACACACAGAGTTTGAATAGGCGTTTTGGATCTGTAGAGCCAGAGTAAGAAGTGGAAACCTGTCAGAGAAGTTAGATAAAACCATAGGATAGAATCATAGAAACATTTACATTGGAAAAGACCCTTAGGATCATCAAGTCTGACTGTTAACCAGTACTGTGATGCCTTTGGCAGATTTCAAAATCTCTGCTCCGAGAGAAAGCATACAATGAAGGAGAAATTTTGAAAGACAGCAAGAATGAAGTTGCTGTGTGTCACTCATGTATATAAAGAAACTGCTTCATTCACACCATGCCCTGGTGAATTTCTAATACTGCAATTAAACAGCTAATGGCATAACTCTATCTGTAACTGTAACCTCACAACAAAAATGAAATGTAGTTATACTCATTGTTACCACATGCCTTTTACTTTCTTCAACAAGACTATCTAGCACAAAGAGATTTATTAGTTTCAATTAGCTGCTGCTTCTCTCCATAGCTACCAGCATTTAGCTGACTGGTAACACAGCTTCATCTTCAACTTCATTCATTCAACAGACACTAGAGTGAAAAATACTGCTACTTTTGCTCTAACTGATATGACCCCTACCTCCAGACTAGATATCTAAAAATGTTTTGTCCTCCTCTGTCAATGAAGAGATGCTCTATTACAGTGCAGGCTCTGTAAATGTTAGTCAGCAAAACCAAGATGGTAGATAGCTTTATTTAGTACGATTTTTAAAATAATTAACTGGTTTTGGAGCACCAACACCACTGACTTTCACTGGGATTTAGACAAAAAGGAAAACTGAGGGGAATTCCACCTTGACTGGGTTTTTTTTCTGCTATGCTACAGAGTAATTTTGAATCTTTGGGGGGGATGGGGGAGAAATGTGAAGAAAATGTGAGAAAAGTCAAGAAAAACAAACAAACAAACAAGAACAAAAGTCCCAGGAGACTTTTAAAGAAAGCAAGCTGCTTTGGGAATAACTGTTCTGAACACTTACTTATTTTAAAGTTTTTTAATACCACATTCAAAAGTTACCATTTAAATGTCTCCTTCCAGTTCTAAGAGATCAAAAGCCTGCATCACAACACCCACCAAAATAAGTCTGCCAGAGATGGCAGGGGTTGCATGAGTTGCAGACATTTTTCCTTCCTGGCAAGGTGGCTGCACAATTCCAAGAGTGTGTGCAGACAGCATTTCTTCCAGCGTCTGCCTCCTTGCTGGAAGAAAACCCCTAATTCCCTACCCATGCTGATTTTCCTTGATAGTGTCCCAGTGATGCCTTGCAACTGCTGAAAGATCTCCAGGGAAGATGCTCAGATCTGAAGTATGTCATCATGCCTCCTTCAGTTTGTTATATGTTTTCCAGAAAGTGTCAGGCCTGATCTACTTTATAATTCAATTTAAAAAAAAATCAAAACCACTACACCATAAAAAACCACACCAAAAAACCAACGAAGCAAAACACAATTAAAAAAAAACGCAACAAAAAAACTTACAAATTAATCCTACTACCATCACTTGTCCATGTTCTGTGAGGTTTTGAGGCATTTTGCAAGTTACTGTTATATTATCATATGGATGGCCCAGGCTGAGAAAAAACAACCTCACCTCTGGCTTAATTCCTTTGTTAAAAAGGAAAAGATATTTATGCCCAAATTTTTTGTTGTCAGGAGCTCAGGCAAACACCCACATCATGCATTTTAAGAGAACACTATTTAAACATGGAATAAATTACTCTAAACCACAATGTATGCACACCCGTTCTTAGATCATGGAATGTCCTTTGTAATCAGCAGGTTTAAGTCCTCTCTACTCCATTCACACTTTCATTAATCAAGTCTACTCATGGCATACAGATGTGAGAAAACTTTTGCAAGTGTGAGGGCCACATGACTCATTTCCATGTTTTACACTTTAGACATCCAGCAGTCTGACACTGTGCTGATGCTGTTTAACATTTACTTTTGCAGTTACTCAAAACAGCCTGCTCTGAGGTACAGCAGAATTTGTCCATCTTTCCCTCCACATATGGGCAAGGGATACAGATGCCGTTCCTACAAAGCTACAGGTCATATGAAATCTAACCCTAGATGGCAAAGAGAATCCAAGCAAAGAAATCTTATGTGCACTTGGATGTCCAAAAAACAAAGTTTCAATGTGAGATTCAGCAACTGATCAAAAGAATTGTTTTGTTTTGAAGGTTAACATTGCTGATATACAGAGACTACAGTCCAGTGACATGCAACTTCATCCAATATTTCGTGAAATCTAAATGCTGGCTCTCTTCTTAGTTCAATCAGTAGCTTCTTTTCTATCTAACAAGATCCTTCCCTTTGTCCTTCCCCAGCTGCAAGAAGATAGTGGCTGGGATGTGGGTGTTTTATTTCACTCTGTAACAAGTCTAGAAGAGTGCAATTGCTGTGCTGTTAGATATTTAGATTATTAAATCTGTCAAGATTTTTAAATTCCCAGGGGATGTTTTTTCATATTACTATTTTTTGTACAAGGCAAAGAACAAAGAAGATTTAATCTAGCTTAAGGAGTATAGGCATTATTGTAAAACAAAAAAACCCCAAACATAAATCTAACCTTTGCCACTGGCACGTGTCTGTACTGAGGATGCAGCTATTGTGGAAGCTAATGAAATCAGCAACAGTTGCAGCCTCTGCCCCCTGAGAGCTTAGAATTTGAGACTTGTGACAGACAGCCAGTGAGCAAAATAATGGAATGAAAGGGTTACACCACCATATGGCGTTTACGGGATGAGCTGCTGTTCCCATGTAAGTAAGCAGTGGTGAGGGCAGCAAGCCGTGAACTGTGCCACTTCCTTCCACCAGAGACCTTGGGAAGGAGTTCTGCTAACGGTAACAGGAGGGAGCATGCTAGAATATGTCTGGGAACAAGTCTGACATCCCACTGAGTTCTTTCCATCTGCTATTTCTTTCATATTGTATTTACACTTCTAGATAGAAGAAAAATCTATAGCACCCATACAAAAATCAGAATCTGATTTTAACACATAATTATTAGCCCTAAGTGCTAAATCAACATCATTAAATACAATTCCATTTTTATCATGCAACAGATACTCTTTCAGACATTTTTTAAAGAAACATTTTTTTGCCTTAAGTTCTTGTGTTTGGTCTGTAGCCAGAGGAAATTATTTTGGGAAAGTGTAAGGCCACTTGGACAAGAGATCCATGGGAAAGTGGACCTAAAAAAAAAGGGGGGGGGGGTTTTGTCACTTGTCACTTCAGAAAAAAGATTGCTTTCCCTCACTCTTTTCTTGCTTACAAGCATATCTTCAAAACCTAGGTTAGAAGACAACTCTAAAGATTACCTTTTTTATTATGTAAGAATGCACAGGATTCTCTCTCATAAGAAAAAGCACAACTTTTGGAGATGATCACCAAACTACCCAGACTATGACTTCTCCATCATGGAGTGTTTAGTATCTACCTACCATGCCACTCCATTATATATAATTTGGAATTAACATCGCAGATATTTTCACTCACAGATGGTTTATTATGCATGGTAACAGCCCATATTAATATCCAGCTATCAAGACAACAGAAACTTCCCAGAGAAGACCTATTCCACATCCACCACTGTATTAAAAATCTATTGCACAAGACAAAGAAATTTCAGTTTGTTCAACCCATTTCACAAAAAGGGGGCAAAAAGAATCACATGTCTGAAAAGTATTTTCATGTCCTCAGACTAACCACACATGCCTTCTATCACCTGTCTGCCCGATAGCATATGTAGCACAGAGTTTCAGCTACAGTCAATACAGTGTAATTCAAATTTACCTTGACTGTCCCAGATACCAGCTTTCAAGAACCCTCTAAAGATTTAAGTGCCACTCAGTCCTCTCCAGGTTTTTATAAACACTGTGCCTGAAATATCTTCCTTTATGGCCTATTTTAGACCAACAAGGAAAAGAATGCAGAGTATTTCTATTTCTTACCCAGAAGATACAGAGTGCCTAGCTAGTCTTTCTGCAAGAAGGGTCAGCTTGATGCCTTCACTTGGTGGTATCTGTGGCATTCACACACAAGGAAAAAGTTGTCTTTTCTTTATAATCATTTACAACCATTTGTTTTGTTGGGGCTGGAAAATTGCAGCTCAGTGTAGAAAAGGGCAGCAGGCTCTCAGGGATTTAAATAGACATGGAATCTCTGACATGGAAGGGATTTCAGTGCAGGCAAGGAAGGATGAAGGTACAAGATGGATCTAGGCATATGAGCATCTTACTCTTTCCACTGTTTTCCTAGCACATGTGAAAAGGATAAAACAAATAACATTTCCAAGTCCCTTGAGGTGAATCCCAGAGACAGACCTGTCTCCTCCCACAGTGAGGGATCTCACAGGTGCCCAAGTGGACAAGCCAATACAGCCAGGAAAGGCTCTCCTGTTATCCCCCAGCAACAGCAACACATAGTTCTGTCCAGAGCAAGGCCTACTGAGAAGCCAGGGTACACTCAGAGAAATGTAAAACACTATTTATTTTGTAACTATGACACAATATTAAATCATTCCACTTACTAACAGTCTTATATTGCCCTGAAATATAATTTTCCTACATGCTCATTTCTGTCATTCAGACTCAGCAGTGAATATTCATAGCTTGGTGTACCTGCACTGCAGCTATGATAGAAGCTCTGCAAATAATCCCAATGTACACAAGTTCAAGTATTTTTCTCTCTTCTACATACTCACTGGTTTAACTATATATTCAGTGACATTTTCACTATTGTAATGATTCCATAAACACATTTTTAGGATTCTTGTCAGGACTTCTCCAATGCTAAGTGCTTGCATGTGTATATTTTTGTGTATGCTAGTTTTTTATACTAAATTTTTCAGTGTACTATTCTTTCTGAGTGCCTGATGGTCAGGAATAGCAGTCCTACACCGAGGTTTTTTTCTATGAGGCTTTCCAGTAACACAAAAAATTATATGCAGATGAATTAATTGACTCTGTGTTTGTTTAGTCAGCTTCCCCCCTACCTTAATCAGGCCTCTATACACATCACTTTCAAATAGAAACTCCAGGTATAAGTCAGAGTACATGCCACAGGCCACTTCACAAGTGTGTGATTATCCTGCACTTTGGCTCACAGACCAGGATATTTCACCCAGAAAGCAGTGGATATTGGGTGAGGCCCACAGATAATTATCTGGGAAAAATGACAGCCAAGAAGGGCTATAATAGTGGCCCATAAAATCATGACCGTTACAGGGAAATTATGATAGTTCTTCATTGTCTCTTCCACAAAAGAATTATAGGGCAAAGTTGTTGCTCAAATTCAAATTCTTTGGGTGGCTCTGGCAGCAATAAGAAAAGTTAAAAGCATTTGGGAAAACCATAATCTGTTTCAGAAATACAGGCACAATGTGCTAGAAGCTCTCTGGAGAAAACTGATAAGGTTCTGCCCAGTCACTACATAGAAATGATTCCTTACAGCTTTTCTTTCACTTAAGGGAGTCAGACTCCAAGCAACAGGTAATAATACAGAATTAGACTCAAGTCCTCAATAGGTGCAAACAGAACTTGACTTGAGAGAAAGAGCTTAAAAATAGCTAATCAAGTAGGAAGACTGTACACATCATGAAAAAATATATGAAGAAGCTAGGAGCACAAGCTGCAAGAAGACAGCTGTATTGCAGTAGCTGTATTTGAGATCAGTTGCAAACAAGAATGGCAAAATGCATCTCATTGTCTAATTTATGTCTTGCAAGTATTTATACAAAAATAATCAAATTTAGATAAGCAAGCGCTGAGTCCACCAAAAAAAAAAAACCCCAAAAAAACCAGCAAGCCCCTCCCCAATTCTAGATGTTTGCTCATGGACAAACTGAGCAGGTAATTCAGTATTGGAGCCTTCCACAGCAGTTAAAGCCCTGTTGTACCCCTGGACACATACAATAAGATCTGGTCCCTGTCTCCATAGTTCTTTATAGAGATTTTTTCCCCTCTTTTCACTCCTTTAACCACCATTTCAGACATTTTAGGAAGTTATTTCAGATTTTACTCCACAGAGTACAATAGCAAATGCAACATTTTGTTTGTGTTCTTAGGTACCACAAGGTATCTTTTGTGATGTGTGCAAGAGAGAAAATGAGAGCAACAAAATTATGGGGAAGGAGACAAGGAGAGAGGAAGTTAGAGAAAAAAGAAAAAAACCCCTCCAAACAGATGGACAAACCATTGGAATTACCAGCCTTTTGCCTAATATACATTCAGTTCTCTCTTAACTACAGAGTCTGGACTTAGCATTGCTTCAATTTCTATATGATGGTTTATTCATGTTCCTCTTTGGATTTTATGTGAAGACTTCTTTCTAGCTGGGAGGAATCATTAAGGAAATAGCTACCCTTCTTGTAAGCTATCCAGAAATGTGATCTGCCGTTACAGTCTCCATCACATGGGGAATAAGAATCTAGATTTATAGTTCGCTAACTGGTGCCCTAAAAAGCCAACAGGATGCAATGTTCTCTCTTTGGTCTTCTTTCTTCCCTTTGCAGAGGCACCTTCTGGATGCTATGGAATAGGCTTGCTGCCCCAGACCCTGAGATGTGACCCCCTCTGTATGGCCTCCATGCTTGTCTCAGGCCATAGGGATCCTTCTGTGCCCCTGCAGCAAAGAACAACTCCCCAGCAACTCCCCTGCAACACATGTGCAGCCCAAATCTCTCTTCTCAATAATTCTTTAACCGTATTTACACTAAATTTAATTTACTACACCTTTTCCTGTGAGTACATATCACCTCTCCCTAATAAAATGTTAAAGCACCAGTTTTAAGTGAATAAAAAATTGAATTACAGATACAACTGAAAGTTCAACTATATTTACAAATAACACAAGTTTGAACAGGGGATGGGATGGATTCTCCCAATAAATGTCTAAATTCATGGCATAAATAAAGATGCAACAAGTTTCAGTTTTTAAAAAATGTTTCCTTCGCCAATGTTTGATTGGCAACAGTCAAACCATGAGACAGTTCAATTTAAAAAAAGTCTAAATTACATTGTTCTGCTAAGAGATGTCCACAAGCAGTCACACACATGCACACAGTACTCTGAACTGCAGCAGTTTATCATTTGCTTTATTCTAAAAATTAAGAGAGTATTGGATCATGATTCAGAAACAAATATAGGCTTCTGTAAAAACTTTTTATAATAGTTACTATGTTCTGATACTGGCCCTGATTCCCCATTTTACACCTGCATGCCTCAAAATTAGGATATAATATGAAAAGCCTGGTTTTGCAGTACACTTCTCATCTGCTGGAAGCCTGCACATTAGCTAAGACCCAGGACTTGCACAACAAGCCTGCTTTCTTCTCTTGCTAAAAGCAGCAATATGCCATCAGTAGAATCAAACTTATTATCTAGAAGGTTAATAAGTTTCTCTCCTAACATCTATTTTCTTAACTTACTAGGATAGTAATCTGATTTTTTTGATGGGTGAAGTCACTTCAGGAAGAAGAGGGAAACTGAAAGGTAGGGGAAAATGCCATTTAGAAATGGTAACTTTTTTTTCTTATTAGTATTATGGGATTTATCTGATTTCTAGGATTCTGAAAGATAATGAGAAGTGGGTCAGTGTTTATGTAATATTTTAAAATATAATTTAGAAAAGACCTTTGGCACATATTTTCTTTTTCCAAGAAACACATTATTCTTTATTAACAGCTCTACCAACAAAGGGCATAAACTAGAAACAACGGGCAACTGGAAACACACAGAAACATACAGAAGAAGATGGACATGGGAGACAACAGAAAACAACCACACTTCTAAAAATTATGTCCATATAAGAGGAAGTAATGTGCAACATGAGGATTGAATACATGGGAAAACCTGGAAATATTAATGCTGAATTATTTACAAGGAAAAAATAAATACTGAATGTGGCTGGACAGGTCATAGGAATAACTTAGGTCCTTTAAGTTCAGAATTGATTTCTGAACAGATCAGCATTCAAAATTATTTAGGTAACTTTTTTATGTGAGTATATTCCACTTTATAGACTACACACAAAATTTTCATAATCACAATGGCCTTAAGTACATACTACTCAAAGCATGCAATGTCATTTATAGTGTTTGATGATGATTCTCACACTATATAACTCCCAGTGCAACAGAGAACTCACTAAAGTTGACTGTACAGATGTTCCAACAGAATCAGACTAGTTGAGATCCTTCTGCAAATAAAGTACTTATATTACAGCAAGCTCTGCTTTTTGTTAATCCAAATTTTGACCTGCTATTCATTTGCCTCTTCTTTGTAATGTGCTTCTACATACTTCTGAAGGCTTTTAGTGTCTCCCCTCTAAACTTTCTCTTTCAACCAAATTACCCAAGGTCTTCTACATTTCTCATAGGTAAGAAGTCACAGATGACTGTGATCGTTTTCTGCTGTATTCTGAACCCTCTGCCTCTGTATAATCATATCTTTAGAAGCTGGGTGCCTGAAGTGGGCCCTTGTCAGCTCTGTGGAGAATGTGAATAGTCTCTTATGCAAAAAGACACCTTTTTGCAGAAACAATCATGTTTTAAAATTACTGTGTGTTATGTGAACAAACAAATGCAAAAAGAGAGAAGGTGGCACCCCAAATATTCAGATGGTAAAAGCCAGAACTGGTCTTTTTTAGTTTAAATAAATTAATTTTCTGTCTCTGGATATCCATAATCTATGTTTTTATTTTGGTCAACCTGTGTTAAGCACCAACTGAACGACAATGAACAACCAATCAACCAGAACACACTGAACCCATTTAACTGCTGCACATGTATCAGTCCATTCAAGTTTCATTGGAAGTTGCTGAGCAAAAATTCAAATGCCCCACCTAAAAAATAGCAGGGTGTTTAATACTTGGGGAACTAAATTAAGAGCTATAAGCCACCTCTCTAATGACTCGCTATTAAGTCTTTTTACATCAACCCAATATAGCACAGCTACATATGTACATGCACACATAAGAAAATGCACCCCCCCCCAATGCTAAATCAAATAATTACATGTAAACAAAACTTAAAACTTATGTTCATTCTTATTAAAAGGTCATAGATTTTTTCCTCATATATAGTATAATTTATTCTCAATTGTCTTAGGAATGTGGAAAATATTGTGACATGAATTGCAATTTGGGAGCATTAAGAAAGTTAGATGTTTATATTCAGTAAACACCTTTGATCCTTCTTCTGTAGCCAGTGTGCACAGTGCATATATTTTAAAACAACAGATTTAAATATAACTGCATTCCCATTTAACTTACTAGCCAATCTACAGAGTGTGACTGGCTCCCAACTTTCATTTTTAAGTAAATAAATTAAGACATATGTTGGAAGTTCCCCCACCAGACAGTCACACTTGGAATACACTATTTCCTTTCCTAAAGATCCTAAGTTCAGTCAAACAAGGGAAAAAATATCTCTTGAGGACTGTCCTACGGTGACGTTATGATGCTTGTATCCCCGCTCGTCTGTTCTGTTGGATGTGTCCTGTGCCTTCAAGACTGGCTCTGAAAAGCAAAGTTTTGTTTTGTTATCAGCCTGCTCACTCCCCCACTCTCCCTTCTGTGTCGGTGGGACAGTACAGCTTTTGCTTTTTGCTCTTGCTTTCACTTCTCTCTTGCTCCTGCTTTGCTCTTGCTTTTTGCTTTTGCTTGTTAGTTTAGCTAGGCAGTCTGAATTTTCCCTGGACTGTTTTTCTTTCCCTTTTCTTGGAACCACTCGAACCTACTTTGGACTGGGACCTGGGAAACCAAAAGTTTGCACATTGTGGCCTGCAGCAGCCATTCCCAGCTCTGGAGGGACCGATAAAAGAGTGACCACTCCCAGGAGAGACTTTCTGAATTTGTAATCTCTTCAGAGCGGTGAAAGAGTCTTGTCATCTGGTATTGTTCATTTTGTGTGCTGGGGGAGGCTGTGCCCGTTAAATAAACAGGTTCTTTCCACTTCTCTCTGAGGAATCCTTCCCAAACTGATTGGGGGGACAGGCTGTGCGGGTGGGCTTTCTGGAGGGGTCCCCTTTGGAGGTTTTCTCCCAAATTTGTGTTATACCAGGACCCTCCATTTTTCCCTTCTCATAAGTCTGGAAAAAAATATTTCTGAAGGAAAATGAGCTCAGAATTGTACATGAGACATTTTTTGATTGACAATATTATATGGGTATTTTAATGTTAGGGGTTTTTGGCAGAATTTCTACAGAACCTAAATGTTATACAGAATTTCTTCCTGAAACCGCTTTTATTTGAGTGAAAGTGTTGGAAGTGCTCAATGCCTTTCCAAAATTTGCCCTTTTAGTAGTTTTTAGAGGGTTGGTTTTTTGTTTTTTTTTTAATGTAAGAGATCCATAAATTTGTTAGCAAAGTTTACCACAATTTAGCAACTTCAGCAATGGGAGTATGACCCATTTGTAGGGATCTCATTGACAAAAATAACCCACAACAAAAAAGAGCAAAAAGTGCTGCCTTATAAGAAAATAAATTAATAAGACATTTCTGAAGTATAGCCATATTTGAATCCTCAAGTTGTAATTTTGGAAAGTTGTGAACTCCTAAAAAAAGTTACAAAAAATATAACAGGATCGGCAAATTTCTGGAGTGTTATCTGACATTCACTCTGTCTTGCCTCCTCCTGTGGATTATTCCACAGTCAGAAACTTTGATCAAGTTCACCTCTTCACTAATTCTCATGACCTTCACCCTGGAATTTGCTGCTCCAGAATCATAAAGTTGGCCTACAGAGACACAGTTTGGAAAGGCCTGAGGGAAACTGGTCCTCATGAATTGAACATCATGATAAAAGAAATGAAATCACTTTTTGCTGTTACCACACTGTGGCATTTGCTATTATTGTACCACTTCACCACCTGCAATATAAAGGAAAGAAAAAAATAAAATGTTTTTTGCTGGGCAGAGGAAGTGAGTTTGAAGGTAAGAATCAGAGTAGAGTGTAAGACAAAAAGTGGTAAAAAACTTGAAAACAGTCTTAAGCAAATGGAAAAACCTAGATTTCATGAAAAAGAGTGCATTACACAGCCTTCAAGCTATCTGCAACTTCATCCCAGTTTGATTTGTTTACCATAACTAAAGAAACACTAAAATTTTTTATTTGCTTCAGGCAACATGACTGAGATTTCAAAATACATCCAAGTGCACCCTCAGTCAGTTCACAGACAACAACAAGTTGGTGAGTGTTGATCTACTGGAGGATAAGAATGCTCTGCAGAGGGGTTTGGACAGGTTGGATTGATGGCTGAGGGCAGTTGCATGGGGTTCAATAAGGTTCACTGACTGCCAGGTCCTGCACTGGGGTCACAACAACCCCAGGCAGCACCACAGGGTGAGGGAAGAGTGGCTGGAAAGTTGCCTGGCAGAAAAGGACCTGTGGGTGCTGGTGACAGCAGCTGAACATGAGCCAGCAGCATGCCCAGGTGGCCACAAAGGCCAATGGCATCTTGGCCTGTACCAGCAATAGTGTGACCAGCAGGACCAGGGCAGGGATTGTCCCTCTGTACTCAGCACTGGTGAGGCTGCCTTGAGTCCTGTACCCAGTTCTGGGTCCCTAGATTCAGGAAAGCAATTGAGGCGCTGAAGCCGGTCAAGAGGAGGGCAATGAAACTGAGGAAGGATCTGGAGCACAAGTCCTATGAGGAGTGGCTGAGGGAGCTGGGGGTGCAGCCTGCAGAAAAGGAGGCTCAGGGGAGCACCTTATTACCCTCTACAACTGCCTGAAAACAGGGTGTAGTGAGGTAGTGGTCAGTTTCTTCCCTCAGATAACTAGTGATGGGATAAAAGGAAATGGACATAAATGTGTTTAGATCGGTTATTAGGAAAAAAAATCCTCACTGAAAGAATTGTAAAGCCCTGGAACAGGCTGTCCAGGGAAAAGGCTGAGTTGCCATCCCTGGAGGTATTTAAAAGATGTGTAGATGTGGCACCTGGGCACATGGTTTAGTGGTGGGCTTGGCAGTGCTAGGGTAATGGTTGGACTTGATGATCTTAGAGGTCTTTTCAAACTGAAGCCATTCTGTGATTCTATATTCTTCTAGTAGTGCACCTTACCCTCTGAGAAGTCAACAGAAGAAGAGCTCAGTACATGTTGTGATTTTCTTTCTTCCATAATACTAAGCAAACAAATTAATATGAAAATGTTTTTAAATAAAGATTATGGAGAAAACCAGCTTGATAGTTCCAAATCATTAACAAAGGACATATAACAATGCCCTCCTCATTCAAAACTACTCATCATAACAGCCTCAGAAAGAATGCAGTCATGGTATTTCCTCCAACACCAGAAAAGTAGAAAGAATCCTCCTCTGACTTCTGCTGGCTATCCAAACAAGTAAGTGAACAAGGACTTACCCCCAGAGTTTCTCTGGAATGTATATCTGATCAGACAACATTTTATCATGCAAAACTGTGATAAACCATGGCACAGACATCGGGATGCAGCACATTTGACAGCATTTTACACCAAATTTCTCTTCCCTGAGTGGTTCTTTGTTTAGAGCTGCCTCAGTTTTGTTGCATGGTAAGAATATGCAGAGTTGTCAAGCAGCAGCTGACTTGCCAAACAAACTACTTCCTTCCATACTCAACTGTGTACACCCAAGTTCATTTCTGAACATCTCTGGGAGGAATTACTCTAGAATTGTTGCTGGGAAGCTTAATGGACCTACAGAGAACTGACTCCATCAGTTTAGAAAATCAGAACAAAACACAAAAAACCCCACCCAAAAATATGCAAATAGAAAGCTTCTTCAATTCACATAAACTTCATCTGATGTCTATGGGACAAAATGATTTTGGCTTAGATCTTATTCAAAAGTTAACAGTAACATAAAAACATTGAACTGTTTGAGAAAAAGTAACACTTGTTCACTCCATCCAGTCCAACATACATAGAAATAAATGCTTTAAGATATGAAGGGCCTTTGCATTTGGATGGAGTAGACAGGCTTTCACATAACATGGTATGCTGAGAATTAAAGCTTCAGTAGTTCAGCCTGCCTTTTCTTGTTGCAAGTGCACATATGACAGGTGCTGGAAGAGTTCCTGTTCTTTTGTAAAATAAACAACCTTGAACAGACCACTTGCAGAAATAAAACAATGTCAAGTTCTCTATACTTTTAAAAGTTTGTAACACCGAGTTCGGACACAGAGATGGGACTATAAGCAGTTTGATAAAGAGTCTAAAAGTATTCTAGTGCAAAAGAGCCACATTGTTAGAATAGCATAAGTCTACATATCTCCCAGAGGAGAATGTAGGGTCTGTACTAGACACATTACTCTCCTTCTCTGGCAGTGGAAGCACATTGTTATTAAAAAGATAAGATAATTATGGATGCCTCACCTCCCTGACATTAATATAACTGGTCTGCACTAGGAGAAAAATTCTGTGAAAGAACATGAAATGTTCTTTCCTTTTACCGATGTTCCTCTTAATATGTTGGCCAAAGAGAAATTGCAGATGAAGAATACTGGAAAATCCTTTCTGCAGGTTGGTTTCTAGGTTGCCACTGAAGTCTCTCAAAGAGACAAACACAAGCGAAAAACAAGCTTACTAGTATCATCTTAAATGCAAAAGGTCTAAGTTAAGTAAGTGGTGAATTTACTCTCCTGTCATTGGTCTAGCATTACTGAATGCATTAATGAAGGCTCCTTAAAGCTTTGGATAGATTAAATTAAAATAGTAATCACTGATCTAACTCCTCCACCTATATGAAAAGCATGAGAATGTATCCATTATGTAAAATGAGACAAGTTTATAAAACCTAAGAAATTGTGATGAACTTAGAGTTGTCTGAACTTCTAGAGTTAGGAAAAGGCCTTTGTCCAGAATATAATACATAGAAATGACCATTTTCTATTCAATGTTTCAAGATGATATTTTGAATGGTCACTAGAAAAGAGGGTTTCTTTCCAGATGAAATGCCACAGCAAAAAAAGAGACCAAAGTATTAATTTGGGAATGCATGCAGAAATGCTGATGAGTCATTAAGCATTTCTTTTTTATTCCTTCTCTCCTCCTGGTGAACATGGTATCAAGCAAATTTCTTACTCAATAATAAAACTCAAACAACTTGAAAAGTCTGAAGAGTGCTGAAATTTACTTAAGTGTTTTATGTGCTCACTAACAATGTCAGAAAAACTTTTCTTTCACTCCAGAACTTTTGCTGTAGCTGCTGCCCAGTAACAATGATTTCAAAGATCAGACACAAGCTGGGCAGAAAACTTGTGTCGTCTTCATCATATTGCTAAGATGAACTGAGAGGATTTTTTCCATAATTGACTGCTCTTTTAGAAGATCACTAAAGTACTTTGTTCTTAAAAAATGGGGGGCAGGAGGAAAACTAAAATAAGTGAAAAAAACTCTGTAGGGGTGCTTCACTTCCATGAACTTAGCTAGCCTATGGTTCTTGGGAATAGGTTAACATTGTTTAATATCTACACTAAAAGAGAGCAATGGAAATGCTGAACTGTGAACCAAAATCAGTAACTTGCAACTTAACTTACTGCAACTTAATATATAATAAAAATAATGGGACTGATGAAAGGTCTGCAAATGGCATTGAGCTGACAGGCTCTTTGCTAAACACTCCATAGGCCATGCTCTGATCTATTACAGCAAAGTAAGAAGATGGAAATAGAATGAAGAATTGAAAAGCAACTGTACCAAAATCTTTGAGCACTGCCAACCATGTCTCTGCTCAAGCTCCTGTTTTTCCACAGTACAACGGAGAGCAGAAGCTGCCCTGCTTCCTTCATACCACATTCTCAGGAGTTAGAGTAAAAAAAATACTGCGTGTCCCCCAGCACTAAAATTTTAGGCAATTTGAAGAAAATGAGGGATGTTGCAACAAGACCTATTTTTGCCAGCAGTAAATATGCAATAGAACTATGTTTTCCCCAGTCCTAAAGAAAAAAATGTAGTGATGTTTGGAATCAAATTCCTATTAGCGATTTTATCATAAAACTATGCAGTTTGAACATTAACGAAGATGAAAAGTCTATTTCTGCCTTTTTACTGCCTTTTTTTTTTGTGCTGAAGGGAAAATAATTTATAAATGATGTAACCAGTGACACGGGAAACCTGTACAACACGAATGGGACGGGACATGCAGAAGCAGCATCTAGAACTTTATTTTTCTAGCATCAGTCCCAATACATTGATTACAATAGAGACAGGAGAGATGTTAACAGCTCGCTGTTCCCAGAGCATGCCAAAGAATTCCAGTGTGACAGTATAATATAAGACAAGTCCAGCCTAAGATTCATCCAATTATATAGAGTAAAAGCATATTGACAGTAGTTCTGTCCAATCACCTAAAGAACACGTAACTAGGGATAAAACAATAGCGTTCTATTCCTTAAGACAATGGTTCGTTCAGAAGAGACACAGCATAGAGCTCTAGTCATGATCGGCCTTCTAATATATACTTAATATATACTTTTTGCAACTTAGAAAGCTAATTTACAGAGGCTTATTGTTATAGCTTACTTGATTTCGCCATAGCCTAGAGAACATGTTCTGCTGTTTTAGCACTATTTCCAAACCTGTTATCTGAGGCCTGTCTTTTCTACCCTATCCTAAAACCCTCTGGCTTTAAGGATTCCTACAATCAGGATATCAAATTAGTCTATTATTTCAAAAATGATTAATTGTGTAGTTAGGAAGCGAGCAATATCTGTGAGATAAAGCATAAGACCCAAGCAGTAGAGATGGATTAGAAAACATGAACATTTTTATTCAGGTTCTGTTTCATTCCCTTTTTAACTTCAGTGTCACTGGGCCAAGTATTTCCTTTGATCATAAATTTATTTTCCCAGGGATGCCACCTTTCATTTGAAACAGAGCACAAATTATCTTCCTAAAATAATTTTTAAAAACCTACACAATCTTTTGGCAGAAAGTTTTCAAAGAATATACACATCTTACAGACAAAATGTGTGCCACTTGGCTGCATTAAATAAAATTTCAGGAAGCTTATATAAAATTTTAAAAATACACAAACAGAATGCATAATACTGCCACCAAGCACATTCTGGTGGAACGGAACACAAGTTTTATTTAATCCTCAATCATGTGTTAAAAGGTTATGACTTCCATGTTTTAGTCTTGGTTACTTCTCAGAAATGGGTAAAACACTAGGTTTGAATACAGGGACAATTTATCATGCTTGATCATCATCTGGGCCAATGTCCCAATCTCTGAAATACCAATGAACTGACACCCATCTAAATTTGAACTCCTGTACAATATCACCTGAGTAGAAACTCAGTATTTTTGTACAATGACATAGCAATACAGCATCATTAGGAATATTAGAAGATTTTAATGGAATCAATTGCTGCTTGAAGAAGGGCCAGCCTTGAAGTCAGAACAAGCTTCTTAAGGTTTATCCACTTGGCTTCTGAAAGCCTCCAAGGATGAAGCTTGCACAGCATCACCAAAAAGCAGTTCTGCTACCCGATTACTTTAGAAAGGTATCATCATTTTATTGCAAGTTCTATATTGTTGTCTCCTTACTGCAAAAGTTTCATACCTCCCTGATGCTTCCCGTAGGCAGCTCCTCTAAGCACTGGCTCTTCCTTCTTCTCACAATAGCCAACGGACTCCAATTCCCCCTCAACCAGCCAATCCACTCCTTTATAACACTCTTCTTCTTATTTGCTACAGCTGTGGCCTGTTTAAGTCAGGCCTGCTCCTAATCTTTAATAATTAGCCCAGCTGCAACTTCTTAGGGGTAAGATTACTTTCTATACTATCTTTATTTTCTTATATTCTAACCCCCTGCAGAAAGGAAGAAACTTTTCCTTATATCCAGACACAACCTCCTTTTTTTAAACTTAGTCCTGCTGTCAGTTGTCCTTCCATCACCATGGAGACTGTCTCCATCCTCTTAATAACCTCCCCTTAGGTACTGGAGGCAGCTGTTTGACAAACCCCAAACCTGATTGTTGGGACCAGGCTGGACAAGCCCCACTCCTGCAGCCTGACCTCCAAAGGCCAGGGGCAGCAGCCCCAGATAGAATGTCAGTGGCCCCCGCTTACCCTGATGCATTTCACTGGCATCTTTCTTGCACCAGGAGACTCAACACTGGACATGATCTTCTAAATATGGCCTAGTAGACAGAGATAATCACTTTCCCAAGCTACTAGCTATGCTCCTATGATTGCAGTCCAAGATAATGTCCTTCTTTGCTGCCATGAACTACTACTGGCTCGCATTCAGTTTGCTGTCTACCAAGACTCTCCTGGTTTTAGCAGAATTCCTTCCCCAGTCACTGAGCTCACAGATTTTATATTTTCAATTGGGCTAATGCTGTATGCTCATGTTCAAGAAAAAAACATTCTGTCTTCTGTCATGCTTCCCATCATTGTAAGTTTTATTCAAAGTCTTTCCAGCAAGTTTGCCTTTTAAAGAATTAGATGTGAAAGTATTGCAGTTTTTATAGAGTATTGTTGGCTGGTGTTTTGGTTTTTTTTTTTAATAGTAGATTCATAAACTTAGAGGGGAGAGTAATGGGACAGAGTAAACAGTTCGCAAAGTTTTCTCTGCATGATACTGAGAATCTGTCTGATATTGCCTTTCACATTTGTATCTGTAGATTTGTGCCAGTGGGATGGTCTGGCTACAAAACCACTGTATACCATCCAGTATAGGATACAAAATCAGGACACATTTTGAAAATGCAGAGTTTCTCCATTAAAAAAATGTATTATCTTTTTTTTTTCCATTTTAGTATGGCAAGCATCAACATCAGCTAGAGAATGTCAGTGGAAATTCCAGAGCTGACACACAGATAAAGGAATTCAGTAAATATAGGAAATAAATTATGCATTTGTAGACTGAATTGACTGAATTGATACTAACAGCTTTGGACTGTATTCCCTTTTCACTGGTGGGTGTAACAGAATCAGCACAGTCAAGACATACAAAATGGCATTAAGTTACAGCTACAGTACAGTCTGTACCAATTCTTTTTCTTTTTTCAATTCAGCCTCTATCAGGTGACGTGCTAAAGAATCAACCTTGTAATACTGTAGCAGACATTGTCTGAGGTAGATGTGCTTCCTCCACATGCAGTAAGGCCATGCATGTATGCTCATCTACAATGCAAGATCTGCATTTTCAAAATGTGTCCTGATTTTGTATCCTATACTGGATGGTATACAGTGGTTTTGTAGCCAGACCATCCCACTGGCACAAATCTACAGATACAAATGTGAAAGGCAATATCAGACAGATTCTCAGTATCATGCAGAGAAAACTTTGCGAACTGTTTACTCTGTCCCATTACTCTCCCCTCTAAGTTTATGAATCTACTATTAAAAAAAAAAACAACAAAACACCGGCCAACAATACTCTATAAAAACTGCAATACTTTCACATCTAATTCTTTAAAAGGCAAACTTGCTGGAAAGACTTTGAATAAAACTTACAATGATGGGAAGCATGACAGAAGACAGAATGTTGCCTGAAACCAAGGGTTAATAAAATATACCACTGGTGAAATGGAGACATTGTTGGTGTCTGTGGTCCTACAGTCAAAAAGGATGAAAAGAAGAATATATTTACATGAGGGTTGCATGGGGTAACAGAAATTTTACCCGTAGGCCGTTCAGCATATTTTTATATTAACACCAAAACAAAGCCCTGAAATGTTTTCCTCTTTCCTGAATCATGAATTTTTTACATTTATAGCTGAAATTTGGAAGTGTTAACTTTTACCTCACAAGGCTGCTATTGCCTGTGTTATCCCACTTTAAGTTAGGAGGCCTCCTTCTCATACTTTTTAGGTTGTGTTTAAAAACACCATTGACACCTTTACCTTGATAGTTAATCTTCTGCCATTACCATGCTATCCAGCTGTCTGGGGACTCCCCTCCTTTGATAATATTGCCAAACAGCAAGAAGCCACCTACCTGAGCTACTGCTGTGATGCTACATAAACAGTCATTTATCTCCAGAGGTTCAACCTCCCATCTATCCATGGTTATTCTTTCCACTACCAATACTTTAGGTCACATTATTTTAGCTCTGTCACATTCAGGGCAAACTGGGGGTAATAATTTCCTTTATGGAAAAAATGTAGGAATTTTGGTTTATCTCCTTTTAAAAGACCTAGAGTGAAATGCATGCCACTTGTACAGCTATAGTTTTCACCTGTCTCTTAAGGATGATGCTACCTCTGTTAGTGATTGTTCTTTGCCATACACTTTGTATGCCAGAACTAATTTAATTTATTAGAAGACTCTACTACTAAACAAATTGACAGACAACTCATTGAAAAGAAAATGTGCATCATTCTCAAAAGTGTCATAACCATCTATCCAAGTTTGAGTACTTCATAATTGATTCTGTTACTAGCAGTTCTGTTCTGCACTATGTGTATAGACCTACCCTCAACGTAAAGCAAGTACCTGATGCATGAAGATTTTGGAAAGGACAGGCTGCTTCAACAATTCTTTCAAGTTCATAGCAAACCAATCTAGATATTTTGAGGCAAGAATGGAGTTAGTGGGCTAGAGTGCTGGAGGGTCTTACTGAAAAAGTAGCTTTATTTTTAAAAGGCAGATGGAAACTGAAAGTTTGGACATCACTCCTGGTCATAGGAACATGACAACCTTTCCTGCTGTGTGTCCACATTGAATTTACTGTCCAGCCTGGCAGTGTGCCCTGAAATCCAGTTGATCATATGATGACTTAATTCAAGTTTCCCACAGATATTTTGGTAAACTTTCATCTACTAAAAGTCTCATTAGGGAATATAAGTGTTGCAGTGACCAGAAACCCATGGGTCCTGGGACAGGGCAGCCATAGGTGTGTTTACAGATTGGGAAACAAGAGGGTGGAAAGCAGTCCTGTGGAAAGGAACCTGAGGGCCCTGGTCAATGGAAAGTTGAAATCTGAGCTAGCAGTGCCCTGACAGCCAGGAGGGCCAGCCCTGTCCTGGAGGGCATCAGGCTGAGCATCACAGCTGGGCAGGGGAGGGGAATGTCCTGCTCTGCTCTGAGCTGGGGCGGCCTTGCCTCCAGTGCTGGGGGCAGTTCTGTGTGCCACAATGTAAGAAGGATATGAACCTGTGAGAGAGATTCCAGGGGAGGTTAATGAAGATGGTGAAGGGCCTTGAGGGGAAGCCATATAAGGAGTGGCTGAGGTCACTTGGTCTGTTCAGCCTGGAGAAGACTGAGGGGAGTTTTCCAACAAGTGGATATGCAGGGGAAGGAACCAGTCTCTTCTCTGTGGTGTCAAGTGACAGGACTCGAGGGAATGTGAAGTTGTGTCAGGGGAGGTTTAGGTTGGATATTAGGACCAGGTTCTTCGCCCAGAGGGTGGTTGGGCACTGGAACAGGCTCCCCAGAGAGGCAGTCACTGCACCAAGCCTGGCAGAGTTCAGAAAGCGTGGGACAAGGCTCTTGGGTACAGGGTGTGATTCTTGTGGTGCCCTATGCAGAGACAGGAGTTGGTCTTTGGTGATCCTTGTGAGTCCCTTCCAATTCAGATAATTAATAGTTCTATGAAGTTTCTGCATAATGTTGTAACCTCATCAGATAATCCTCCATATAATTTCATCATGATGGTGCTTTAATAATCATTAATATAGGTCTAAAACTTTTTATCCATGTTATAAGTTGGTATTTAACACTTGTAAAGTGCTTTAGGATTCCCCAAAGGAAGGAACTAAAGAAAAATTTTAATTATTCTCTTCTGGAAGTATAAAAAGGTAAGGCTATCCTTGAGTCTGCAGTACTGTAGGACAGGTGATCAGTGCATGCAACCCACAGGGCAGGGAGGAGTATTGACTCAGTTCTGAGAACTGAAGTGGTGCTTAGCACATGAAGCTTATGGTCAGGAGTTTAAAAAACAAACAAAAAATATACCAACATACAGCTAGTCCTTTACATTCAAACTTTCATTCCCAAGATAATAAAAAAACAGAACTTCACCTCCTGAAGGTATTGAATTTATAGAAATATCCACTGATTTTAGAAAGGACAGACAAAAAGTTCAGCAATTTTGAGCAGAGCAGTTTAATCATCAAACAAGGATGAGGGTACCTATTTACTCTCTAACTTCTGAAAATCTCAACCTAGATTTGTCTAAGTACAAAATCATCTGATTATTTAGATGCTAGCTGAGTAGAATTCCTCTTTATGCATATCACTTAGTCACTTGAACCACTACCAAGCGCCATAACTGAACTAACTACATAAGCTTATTGCAGTAAATTGTACCCTTTCTTTCCCTATTCCGATGTTATAATTAGTCTAGCCTTCCTCAAAGCACGCTGTAATCTCTTCACAGCAGAAACTAATTTCTTATTGAGAACTGTAAAAATACTTCAAATGCTGCAGAAATAACAAAATAACATTAATTCTTTTCCCAATTAGTTGCAATAATGTATAAAATGCCCTAGCTAACAACAAATCAATACCCGTGAGAAATATTAGCAATTAAACCCATCCTTTTCAGTTTGACAATTCCAAATCTCAGAGGCTACATCACCAGGGTTATGCAACTTCTTTTGCCACATAACACTGTCATCCAAGTTGATGGGTGCTTGATTTTTAAGCCTTTTTGTAAAAAGACAAGACTAAATAAAGTTGTATGCAACTCACTATATTCTGATCAAGTCACTCAGTACTGCTTTTTTTTTTTTTAAATCTTACAACTCCTTAACCAGTGATCAGTTTGGCCCTTTTGCAAAAGAAGTAACAGATATCGTATCTCATCTCCACAAGCTCTGCTACAAACTTATCTCAACTCTATAACTAATCCATTTTTCTACCTGCTCTTTGTCAGATTTTAAGTCAGGATGGACCTCTAGACTTTCCCTTATTGCACACTGTTCTCCCCATGCTGTTCCATCTTTCCAGCTTTCTCAACCTATTACATGTTCCAATATGACACAGGTTTTACTTGTGTATTATAGAAAATAATACAGACCCAGATGCTTCATGCAGGAAGATACATAATTAGAGAATTAGTGTATTTAGATGGGTACAAGTGTTTCACCTGCAGGAGCCAGTGTCTGCAATCTGTGCCATCTACTCGTCTCAGTGGAAAGCAATGAATGAGTTAAAATGAACGATGAATGATTTTACACAGAAACCACCAGGAATGCATATTCCTACTGGTTTGTCTTTTTGGCTACGTTTGCCTTTTGAGAATACCAGTTGGAAAAATTGTTTAGAACTCAGACACAGTGAACTGCTCTAAACTAAACTGCTACACAGTCAGTGTGTAGACGGAACGCGTTACAGATGCCTCAAGAAAAAGCTGTGCAGCTCAGCAAAACAGAAACTTAGGAGGGTTCCGAAGCTGAGATCTAGCAGATGTTTGGAATATAAAGGAAGTTCAATCCTTGAGAAAACAGACAACTTCAAAGATCAAGGGGCTGATTCTTCATAGCTATCCCTTTTCAGAAAGGGAAACACTGACCTTTCTGATAACGATTTTGCATTAGTATCTCACTGCCACAAAAATCCTTCCAACAGATTAAGTGAGACCTAGTAGCATTGGAACTGCAACTGGAATAATACAGAGATTCAGATTTAGAAAAATAAATCTTGTAGAAAGTCTTAACTACAGATTTACAGAAAAACAAACAAAAAACCAAACCAAAACAAAAAAACTCCAGCAAATACACCCAACACTATTTTTCATGTATATGCCATCCAGCTTGCTTTTCCTCCCTCTCTCTGTGCCCAAAAAGCAAAAACCTCTGCAATGCTTCCTGAAGGCTGTCTGCCTGCTATCTTCACTGCCCACCTACCGTAGGGAGCAGCTCCTCCCACCTGCACATAAAAGCCAAGTGCATGCTACTAGCAGCAGCTCAGAGCACTTTCTCAGTCCTCTACTGTTTTGAGCCAGTGATCTTCTCTCCTTGGATCTTGTGTACTCAAGGTAAGCTTACTGCTACTTCAGGTTTCGGTTCTACCCAGCTATTGTGAGGAAGTCTTAATGTGAACTCGAGTACTGCCTTGCTGGGTGGTGCGGGCTCCCCGCCCCCGCCTTTTTTTTTTTTTTTTTTCAGATGTAATGTCATCTGACATTTGAGTTAGTAACATTCTGTTGTTTTAGCAGAGAAATAAAAACAGATCTTGCTGGGAGACACTGTGGCTGGGAAAAGGTCTTCTCTCCTTTTCTTATGGATTTTGAAGAGATTAGTATACTCAGACCAATTATAGCGATTTATTATCCCTCTTAATAGTCTCCTTCACAGTCCAGTCAAGTTATGGGGGGAAAAAAAAATCACTGTAAAGCTTCCTTAAATTCTGTTTGAGGGAAAAAAAAGTGGTTAGTGTTAATTTAAGGAAGGAACTGGGTTTTATTGCTAATATCATTGACTAGCCAGATTGAGACAATCTTGGGACTGAAGTGCATCTTCACAGGTTTCATTGCCTTTAAAAAAGGTGTGATGGAACTTAAGCCCTCACAGAAGCACAGTAATGAGACTAATGGAATTCATTATTTTGTACCAAATATACTTAGATACTTTACAAGCAAAGGCCTGTTTCTTGGATCAACAGACCTTGTGTCTCTATGAAACTTTTAGATCAGCTTGTTTATATTTTTCTGCAGTTCTCCTACACAGGCATTTCTAACATTAGAGGAAGGAATAGTTAAGTGCCTCAAAGACAGTTACTAATCAGATAAAACATTTGAAAGTGGTTTTAAAACTATATTTGCATTCCCATCCATGCATCTGTCCATCCTCACAGAGATTAATCAATTAGTGACCAGTAGCAGTTTTTCACATTGTGTGAGTCAGTGTACTTTTAGCATACACAGTCACCTGTTTAAAGAAATTCCATCACAGAAATCCTAATCCTACAATGCCTCTCTCCAGTGCTCAGAGAGGAGGGAAAGCATGAGCTGCCAGAACCAGTAGTTAATGCTGTCTGTAAATGCAAAATACAGTCTTCAGTTAAATAGTGGTATTTTCTTCTTAATGTCTAATTCTCTCTCTAAACTGAGTCCTTTTTGGTCTTTCACAAATAGAAAGTCTTCTCTAGAAAAGAATTATGTCCATATATAACTGCATTCACGTTACCTGCAATATTTTAAGTTATAGTACTGTATAACAGCAGAACTCTGCTCCAAGTAGCCTTTTCTGCATACTTTATCTAAGATTTTTTCTGATTTTATATGTTAACTATTCCAGCAAGTGGGGAAAGAAAAACACTGCCTTCAGCTATTTGCCTGCAAGATTACATAAGTGTCTTTAAAAAAACCCAAACAACAAAAATCCAAAACCCAAATAAATCGAACTATTCAAAAAACTAAGTACAGTGTTTGCTACAGCAAACTTACAGTAAAACTATTTTTGCATCCAGGTAAATAATATAAATTGCCCATAGAAGACAGGAAGACAGCCCAATGGTTTTCCTCATAACTAGCATTAACTCTGAGCTACAAAATTTTATTTCTTAGTTAACATGTGATTTTTACAGCAAACCTCCCCTTTCCAAAAACATCCCTGTTGTAAAACACAGATACGTGATTTTAAGTTTAATGCATACAGAATTTAGGTCTACAGTGTGGCAGTAAAGCCTGATTTTTTCATGCAGAGTTTTACTCCATCAGATAAATCAAAAATTTTAATAGAGCAAATTTCATGGGGAAAAAATGCATTTGCCACAGGAAATGTGTATGTAGCAAAATACCTTTTATTAAAGCCTGCTGGGAAATGTAATGTTTTGGCATTTGAAAAATGGATTGCAGGACATATTAAGAGAACTTTATTCAAAGTAATGCATCTAATTTAGATCAGAATCTCCTCTGAGCAGTTTCTCTCAGGCTGGGTAGATAATTCTGCTTAGCATCACTTTGCAGCGAGGGATGAAAGGAAACTTCGCCCAGCAGGTCTCCCAAGAGCACTCAGATGTCTAAGAATGCATTTATTGACCTCTGTGCTCATCTGAAATGCCATTTTACAAGATCAAAGCACACTGATATTAAAATAAAAGTACTGTTTAAACTAATGCTCCAACCTGAATTAAGAAAAAAAAAAAAAAAAAAGGAAATCATTGGGAGAGCAAGGAGTTCAGATTTTTTGAATAATGATCATAACATTTAAAAATAATAAAGGTAAAGAGACTGTATTAATTTTTTCAGCCAAAGACCAGTAAAATGTTAAGCCGGGATGCTAAGCCACTTCTACTGGCAGTTATGCTTAGGTTTTTAGGTGTTCATTTAGGGCAGTAATATCTACTTAATTCACTAGTGTAACTCCCATTGCTGTCTAAAGTGCCAGACTAGATACATAGAAACAGAGGATAAACATATCTCTCTCTGCTTACCTATGCATAGTTCTGCCACTGCTTGGGAGAAATTCTTACCTTCAGGAATTTATTTTCACACCTCTCTTTAGGGAGAGATTATGTTTTCCTCTGGCCCTGCTGTCACTAAATATATAAATTATTTTACTGAAGGTCACACTGAAAATTCATGGAAGAATATCAGATTTAGCTCCTCTGGTTTCCAGGACAGCACTAATCTCACACTTCATTTTGTATTCCGCCTTATAAAGTCCACCCCTTTGTTGCTTCTCTGTCTTTGCATGACTCCTTAGGGCTAAACATCAGGGAGAGTTCCAGTGACAAATCTTGAGAGAGGTAATTTACTCCTAACACTTTTGAAATTCCAGTGAAACCCTTTACAAACCCCTTTACAGGATTTACAAATAAATCATTCTTGAAGGGTGTAAATAAACAATTAAACAAATAAGCAAATGCTCATCTCTTTCTTACACTCTGTGGCTAAAGGAGGCCAGCCCAGTCTTGGCAGACTGAGGAAGTAAAGATCCACTGCCATGGACAGCCACTTCTACTGGCAGTTATGCTTAGGTTTTTAGGTGTTCATTTAGGGCAGTAATATCTACTTAATTCACTAGTGTAACTCCCATTGCTGTCTAAAGTGCCAGACTAGATACATAGAAACAGAGGATAAACATATCTCTCTCTGCTTACCTATGCATAGTTCTGCCACTGCTTGGGAGAAATTCTTACCTTCAGGAATTTATTTTCACACCTCTCTTTAGGGAGAGATTATGTTTTCCTCTGGCCCTGCTGTCACTAAATATATAAATTATTTTACTGAAGGTCACACTGAAAATTCATGGAAGAATATCAGATTTAGCTCCTCTGGTTTCCAGGACAGCACTAATCTCACACTTCATTTTGTATTCCGCCTTATAAAGTCCACCCCTTTGTTGCTTCTCTGTCTTTGCATGACTCCTTAGGGCTAAACATCAGGGAGAGTTCCAGTGACAAATCTTGAGAGAGGTAATTTACTCCTAACACTTTTGAAATTCCAGTGAAACCCTTTACAAACCCCTTTACAGGATTTACAAATAAATCATTCTTGAAGGGTGTAAATAAACAATTAAACAAATAAGCAAATGCTCATCTCTTTCTTACACTCTGTGGCTAAAGGAGGCCAGCCCAGTCTTGGCAGACTGAGGAAGTAAAGATCCACTGCCATGGACAAAGAAATCATAGACAACATCTGACTATAGAACTCAGCCTTGGTAACTCAGCAGCAGTAAAGAGCTCAAAGAGAAGCTCATAGGGCTTAAGCAAAATTATTGAAAGTATCTTGTAGGGGACATTAATATTAATCTTCCTTTCTTTTTCACTTCATAAACACTTCATAAACATACGGGATATATTTTCATACCCATTCAAACAAACAAACAAGCAAGCAAACAGGCAAAAACCAAAGCCCCAATCACCAGCTTTGTCCTATCCCTCTATTTTCAGCCCTTAAGTTAATTTATTAGGGTACAGATTCATAAGTGCTCCTATGGCAAATACTGAATTTCAAAAAAACCTCAGAGCCAACAAAACAAAACCAAAACTAAATAAACAAAAAACCGCATCTCACCCAACAAATTCCAGTGCTCAATTTCTAGAGTTATTACCCTAGCAATAGAGGTCTTCTCTCTTACTCTTTTAACTTAAAAATTACTGCTAAGCATGCATTGTTTGTAGAGAAAGTTGTGAACATGTGACAGGTAACTGGAGGACTAGAAAAGGAACCATTAATGGTCATCTCACTATCTGCCACAGAAGGCAATTTTTATATATCTATGAGCATATCTGCATGGCAGAATTTTCTGTCCCCTTATTCTGTGTCTTGCTATGTATCTCAGGGGAGGTAAGTTTATCTCTTGAGCTTAAATACATGCCTATACTTTCCCTTACTTCTTTTGCCTCCCAGTTATTGTAGGCTGTAGGTTCTTTCTTTCTACAGGGAGATAATTTTTAATTTACACTAATGTCATATTCCTAAAAGAGCAATGTTTTAGTGGAGGTAATGTAGCGAGGAACAAGACAATACAAAAACATTAGAGGTGGTGTGTTCTGCCTGTTAAAAAAAACAGCAAACGTCTGTACTTAACTGTACAAATTATCTTTATTTTTGCCAGTTACACTTTCTAGAGTTTTGTGCAAGTGTTGTTGCCTTTTTTGTGGTTTTCCCTCTGCAAACAGAAATCCCAGAAAAAGTTGTGGATCTGTATATATATGTTCAGAAAGACAATGATGACTCCTGGTTCTGAAGCCTCTTTGTGGGTCTTGAGCAATAACTATGCGTATTCCCTGTAGTTACCAGCAAACAATAATGCTTGCTCTCCCTGCACTCCTGAGATGTTGGATGTGTTTCTGTAATTGTGTTGATGTGTAATGCATTTAATGTCTCATAACTGCACTGCAGGGAGTTAATACCACTATGAAGTCTTGGGACATCTTTAGGTGATTAAAATTTCATGCAAGTCCATATTTTATAGCAAAAGCAAGATAAATGTAAATTTGTTGCTTATGAATGGCAGATGAAACTGTATAGGGGTGACATTACATGGACCCTTTTCAGAATGTAGTGAGAATCAGTGGCCTCCCTTGGTTATAAAAAACACGTAAAGCAGCCCTATGAGAGTGTCTATCAGTTCCCTCTGCTGGCTACAAAGCCCAGGCCAGATGAGCAGCTGTGTTTGCGGAGGTGAAGGTCTGAAGTTCTATTCTCAGTGCTGTGAGCCGGTGGTGAACTGATGACTGTGGTGTCTGTGCACATCTGTGGACATCATTCTTTATTGGGATCTCATCAACAACCACACTGAGTTCAACATGAGGGCACTCAAAAATAATGTGGACTGCCTGGTAGGTAAGAAATTTTCTTCTTTGGATTTGGAAACATGCCCACAGCTATGCCATTCATAATTCTACACAACTAGGGCATCCTTCTGTTCTGCATCTTATGCACACTTTGCTTTTTCAACCTCTTCAAGACAAATGCGTGTGTGTGCTCATTACACTCATTTTAGAGACATCTGGGCAGTTAGCACAAATATTCTTGGCAATCCTGAAGTGTAACACTCCAAAATGACAGCTTCTGAGAACTCCACATTTGCAAGTAAGAAGTAAATGGTACCAAAAAGAGCGCTCTAACCTTAAAAAAAAAAAAAAAAAAAAAAAAAAACCAAACCAACAAAGCAAAACTAACAAAAACTGCACCACAAAACAAAATAGAAAAAGAACCTAACTACTTCTTTTCCATTCCTGTAGTATAAGGCCTATATAACCTGGGTACACAACTGGAGAAACAGGTCATAAAATTTATGCAGTCACTTTGAAATAAAGCTGAGATGGAAAAAAAAGTACTGCAAACTTAAGAAAAGGTTTTTGTTTTTAAAAAATATCCACACTAAAAATAACAAACTCGTGGATCAGATATGCCAGTATACTTCAGCTCCTAGGAATCTATCATGGCAATATATAGGATACATAAAACCTATCCCATTAAAGGGAGAATGAGGCAAAATTAACAGCTTGACATAGTAGAAATCAAAGGTATATTAAAAGCCAGAACTCTAGACATCTGCAGCATATGTTTCCTGATGACTTAAAAAGCAACCACTCTTTCCAGACCAACATACTTCTGTATTCTTCACTCTGAAAGTGAGGAGCTGACAGTAGCACACTATGGATTTGCATAAGGGAACTCCAACCAAAGCATTTGACCATTTTTGCAACAGAAAATTCTGGAGAGTAAAACAAGTTTCTAACAAAACCCACTCGTATTATATGAAGCAACAACGCATGTATGTAATACATATTGTCTGGAATGGAGATGCTTACTTTGCCTCTCACTCAACATAGTTTTTTCAAAGGGACAGAATGGAAGGTGGCACAGCCCCAGGGACACACAAACAAAAGCTAATCAATTTACCTCTAAAGGAATCCAGCAATCAAGTCTGCTTATGCCAGCACATAACTCATCTCTGTTCTGCCCTTCCATTCTTCCCAGCACACATGGAGTTCCAGTGAATGCACAGTATCAGAACAAGAGTCTTTATGTAGCTTGGAGACCAAAAATTTTCTTTCAGCTTGCCTTAAAGAATAGCAGCAACAACAACAACAAAAAAGTGTTCTGATATTTCCTAGTACTCCTTTTTAAATGAATTAAGTGATCTTAGTTGAACTCTCAGTTGATGGATATTAATGTAAAACACACAGCTGGGACCCTTGTTGGCAGATTCCAGCAAAAAGTCAAGAGGTACTTGCTTTAGGTCAAAGCTGAGCAATAAAAGCAGGTGTGCGAGGACAGTTTGTGTTGCCAGCATTAATAGGTCTGCCACCTGCACTATAGATGAAAAGCAAATAAGCAAAGAGGAGTTAAGGAAATATATCTCATAAGCACTATCATTCGCACAAAACATATTTTAGAAAATTAAGGGGAAAAAAAGACAACATTCAGTACTTATTTCCTTTCAGTCAGTGGCTTGAATTGAATTTAACATGTCACATTGTTTGCTGCAGAAAAAATGCAATGCTTAGGCCTTTAGGAGTAAGTCTCTTGTGCTTTACTGATTCCAAAAATGTCAGTGCTTGTCAAAGTGTTTTTGAAATAAAACCAAAACCGTGTTAATAAAATGAACTTTCCAAGACAATCCTGGCCAAAACTGTTTCTTAGATTTCTTTTCAGTAATAAACTGCCTCTGTGGTTGCTGAGTTGATAGGGAAAAGGATTTAAAGAATCAAAGACAAGTTCTCAAGTTCTGGTTAACTCTGGGTAAAACAACAACAACAACAAAACAAATCCAAAACCAACAACAACAACAAAAAACCAACCAACAACAAACAAACAAAAAAACCCCAACCAACCCCCCCCAACCCTCCCCAAAAAAACCATCCCACCAAACAAAAAATCCTCACCATTGAAACAGAACACAAGCACTACAGTAAATGGAGACACTTTTGCTGAAGGTGGGCAGAGCTCAGCAAAATCTAGCTATACTTTCAAAAATGGCTGTAATCATTATTATGCTCTAGTTGAAGACACTCCTGGACTGCAATATTCACTGTAGGTACACCTTGTGATATGCTGCTGTAGGTTACTGACAAGCCTCAGTACTTTAATACGTAATCACATAATCACAGGCTGAATGTTAGTTCAGAACAGCTACCATGCCTTTTTATTAATTCCCTAAGTAAATTAACAACTGGAAGGAGTCTGACCCATCTTATCCCAGCCTAATGGATGAATAGCTCAAAAATATGCTGCAGTGAAGGCTGAAGGTGTTCGTGATGAACTGAGTTCCTGCTGTGCACACAAGCTGCATTCAAAGCCAGGCAGTGAGAGCTCTGGACTGTTCTGCTTTCTGTTAGTGCAGATGCAGCAGCATTTCCTGTCTTCCATGGAAGAAAGTGGTGCCATAGTTGGACATTCTGTGTGTTAGAGGAATTTCTGCTCTTCTCCAGTTCAGCCACCCTGTCTAAATTTAGGATGTCTGTGCATTACAGTCCAAGCTGCCACTGCAAGGGTTTGGTTTTTCTTTTTAGTTTTTATGTTTAGGAACTCTGACAGACTATTATTATCTTTTGGGTATCGTAATACATCAGGAAACATGGAAGACATTTCAGGATTGTTCTCTGAGCTTGCATTACTAGTCTGAGCTAAAAACATTGTTCATACAGAAAACTGTATATTTAACATTCAGTCATCATACTTGATTAAAGAGTAATTTACAGGAGTTTGTTTTTTTTTTTAATGCAGTGGTATAGAATTATCAGATGGTTTTTAAATTGTAGTTTAAAGGAAATCCATTCATCTCAGGTATGTTTTGAGATGTCACCTTCATTCTATTTCAATTTTAGATTGCTCTTAAGGAACTAGCTCCAAATACTCAATGTTTAAAATCCAAGTGGTGGTTAGTTCTGGTCTGTGATTCTTATGGAATATTTCTATTCCACAGTCAAGATGAGATAGCTCTTTGATTCAAATTTCAAGCACAAAAACTGCCTTTCACTGAGTTCAGAATTCACTTACAATGAATATTTTATATTATTTTTCTAAATACCCTATTTTCAACATCACATCTCTCACTTCTATGCTAAACACTGTCAAGAGCTCAATACAAAAGGACTGACAAGCAAAATAAATTTGTGATTGCTCAAAGGCATTTTCTCTGCTAAAGTTAGTGCTTTGAACTAACTATTGCTAGCTGCTTATCTCATGAAAACAAGTATTTCAACAATAAGTAAACAGAAGCCCATTATATTTTCAATGCTCCACTTGTCAAGCACGTTTCAAGAGCTGGGATTTTAGCTTGGACATTCACAACATATGCACAGCCTTATCCTTTAAAACAATGACTGCAGCTGAGACTGAGAGCTGCTCCTGCAATTCCCCCCAAACCTAAAGGAGACTGAGGAACTAACATGGCATTTTCTGGGGGCATTCAGCATCACAGACCTCAGCTCGGGCTGCAGCAACCCTTCCATCCTGGCTTCTCCTTCTCTGTCACCAGACATGATAAGTAGAAATATTTTTGCTCTCTCAACTTCCTATTGAGAGAATTGAGAGAGCTTCAGAAAAACATGAAATGTTGTATAACTAATGCCCAAAAGCTATCAAGATAGCAGGAGTTTGTCTGCATTCTGTGCATTCTGTGTTCTTTGGGTCCACTGTCAGTGGGCATCCGTCTTCCCAAACTTTGTTAACCTCGCACCAGGTCTAAGATGACAGAAGCATGTGAAGGCCTGAACCTTAACATCAAGGCCTAAAGCTTAACAAGGCAATTCTACCAACAAGTAATAAGTTTTTCTGCCCCTTGGCCATCACTTAGAGCTTGCTTGTTAGCTGGTCTCTGTTTCCTGGATTCAGTCTCCCTTCTTGTTGATTAGGCTTGAAAGTATACAAAGATCAAGCATTAAAGAAGATCCTTTCTTAAGAAAATTTTACATATTCCATACTTTCCAACAAGCAGATTGCATTTAGTGATGATTGAGTTGTAATGGTGTTGTAGTCTACTCTAAAACAAAACCAAACTGCAGGGCGCCCTGAGGGCTCCACCCTGCTCCATGGCCAATACATGCCGGTAGCACGGTCCTGAGGAAAGCTGCCATGGCCTGGTGGGGTGGTGACAGCTTGCTCTCACCAGGTTGTGGAGACATCTCACCCTCACCAGGCTGTGGTGAGGGCAGGGCCAGCCCAAGCATGGCCCTGGCTCAGGGCCCCTGTCAGTCAGGTTGGGCCCCTTCTCCCTGAAGCACCTGTCAGTTCCTGTGGTGGTTGTGGTTCCCTCACACTCCAGTGTCAGCGCCATTTCTGCACAGGGGCAGTCAGAAAACTCATTTACAACCTGCGCCTCCCATTCCCAAAGGAGAGGCAAGGGTTGAGGAGAGCAGAAACTCCCCACAGCCCAGTCAGCTGAGGAGCATTTATGGAAACAATGCATTTGAGGTTTCTTGGGTTTCGGAGATACAGCCCCGGGGCTTTGCTGCTACATGCCAGCCCTTGGTGCCCCTTGGAGAAGGATCTGGGCAGCATTAGCTCGCACAGATGCTGATGGAAGGCCAAAAATGAAGGGAGCTGCGGGGGTGGGGGGGTGCTCAACTCTTAGCTGGAAAGAAAATGTCACATCATGTGAGGGAAGGCTGCTCCAGCAGACACTCCAGGAGGTTCAGGACCTTTCAGATTTCCACATCTGGAGGCAAAACTGAAACTGCTGTAAGTTACAGGAAAAAAAATAGGAGGAAAGTAAAATAAGGTCCATTTTAAAGTTAATATCCCTGGATCTTAAAATCAAAAAACCCACCGGCAAAAGATACTACTGTATATGGTATCTAGTGTAAGAGCTGAAATTCTAAACCCTCAGAACTCTCCCAAAAAATACCAAACACTTGGGTGGGATGTGAGGAAAGAAATATCATAGGAGGAAAGAAAATTATAAAACTACTGAACTGAACAGGCAGTGAGTTCAGAAGGCAAACAGCTGAATGGAACAACTTCATCATTTCTTTACAATGTATTTTTCTTGCACTGCTTTGTTCTGCACAAAGGTTTTTCAGGCTGAGTTCTTTTGATCTGTATGTTACACCTGCTAGCATGGTGAAACCCTGACTCATGATCAAGGGTTCAAGACAAACAAAAAGCAGTAGCTCCTGAACTTCAAGGCTTGTAAATTGTACACAGAGGAAAGCTGACTCCTGGACTCCTGCTCGAGTCACTTTAACACAGTCCTGTTTACACAGATGATTGGTATGTCTGGAAAGACACTATGCTACAAATGCTTCGCCTCCCTTTCCTGGCTCCAGAAGCATCCAAAAACCTCACACACCGCAGGTTAATAAATTTATCCTTACAAGCACCCTGACAACATCACTCTCATTTGACAGGAAATTGAGGCACAGAGAAAGTTCCTGGTGTAGCATTTCAGGAGATTGCTCCTGGCCAGATTCTCAAGTGTCTTCCCATCATGATGGGAGCTGCTAGATGGACAGTTTGATTCCCATCTGAGCACCTAAGTAAGAACCAGATTTTCACAAGTGATCAGCACCCAGCAGCTCACACAATGACACTTGAAGACAGATTTTCTAAGAAGTTCCTTTGATCATCTGTCCATTGCCTCAGTGGAGGCAGAGAGCTTTTGAAAAATCTGATCCTGTTTGTGAGTGCTGGGCACTTCTCAAAATTCTTCCTTAAGTGACCTGGCCAAGCATGCAGACTAAAATCTGAGCAGAACCATTTTGCCTAATCCCTAGGCCAGTGATTAAACCACAAGTGTATTCTTCCATCTTCAGCAGAGAAAGAATAAACACTAGTTGGGGCAGCAATCAAAATGCCAAACACCCGCCAGTATCCGTGCCTGCCAAGAAAAGCACCCGGATACTTGTGGGCAAACCAGACAGCCACATTTTGGTACTTTCCTGAGAAAGAATTATTTCTAGTAGCAGTGCCAATCTGGCAATCTGGTTTATGCTCTTTCCGGATGTACCTCTTTCTTTCTGGGATAAAACGTTTGTGAACATGCCCCCATAACAGGCACACTGTCCCCACTCTTCAGAAAAAACAGCAGCTATCCAAATACTGTCCTGTCTCCACTATTCTCAGAGAGCCAGGCATGCTTGGGCAAGACAACACTATTTTGTGTAACGATATTAAGAAGCAGTGGTCGTGTCAGTGAAGATTCTTGTTTTCATTGAGTATTTCATTCATTTTTGAACATAAGCAACCACTTAGATGCAGAGAAGGAAACAAATGCTATTCTTGGCTGGACTTTATCTCTGTGGGAAGCAGCAGCCTCCTTAAAGCAGTCTATGTACACTGTATGATTTAGCTACATTTATGATTGTCCTGAACCTCAAGCAAGGACCTGAGTACCTGAGAGTGAAAATGTGTGGAAAACCCCCAAGCCCCAGCATGGATCCTCTATTTTATAACCTGTTTGTGTGGGGTCCATTTGCAAATGACAGTTTCCAAAGCCATGAGCTAATGGCTAACTTATAACTTCTTCTTCAAACTGACTGTGTTCGTTCAGCTGCCAATTGAGATGCTGCTCTCTGTGTCTCTCAGCAGCGGCTTGTTGGACTATCACAGGACTCCGTGTCAGAATCCAGCTTTCATTAAATGTTCTCTGTCTTGCCCTGTCCCCAGCTTTCAGACCACCTCCCAGGTAAGTATTTGACCAGTCAGGCAATATGAAGATAAGGCACCCATCACTAGTATGCTTTAAGGGAGCACAGATATCACATGGCTACATATTGAATAAAAATGTTTAGAGAAAAATAGTTTTGTAAAACAGCTCAGACTAAGCTGTTGCTGAATGTTGAGCTCAAGCTTCAAGCTGTATAAGCCAAAAACCACAGCTGTATCTTTTCTAGCTGCAGCTAAAACCAGCAAAGTGTACTAGAAAAACCTTTTTGGGGGAGGGGGGGAGGGAGATACTCTCCTAACAGAGAATTACATCCAGAAGTAAGTGTGAACATTTTTCTGCTTTGCTGGTTCTGTACCTGCAATAGCACACAACATAAGTGATGATTGTGGTTTGTACTTTGATTGTTGAATGGCTGCTTTCACTTGATTCTGACAGCTGCTGCAGTAATTATTCTAACAACTCTTGTCAGAAGCTGGACTTCAGAGTACTGCCTCAGTCTAATAATACAGGCTCAGCTTTACAAACAGAAAAAGTGAGGCATGAAAGGATGAGCTCACGAAGCACATTTATGCAGGCAGTCAATGGCACATGCTTTGATATATGTTGTGACCTAAAGTGTTAGAGGGAATGTCACGGAGGAACTTGGTTTACGATTAGTTGTATTGTGGGCCTTACGGTTTTGTTAGTAAATTCATCACTACAACTTTTCACTTCTTCCATCTTGTAGCTTTTTCTTTATTTTAAATTCTCTTTTCCTGTCCAAGAGAAACCAAGGCATTTCAGTGAAAAAGCTGGGGTCAACTGAGGGCCAGGTCAACAAGTCTGTCTTGGGTGTCACCGCCTGTAAACTCGAAATCTAGCTACAGTTCAAAGACAGGTCTTAGGTCAGAGAGCAGTGAGGTAATCAGGACACAGTCTGCTGGTAAATGACTGAGAGATGTGATGTTGGAGCAGAGGTACCAGAAAGGACCCGTGAAAAAGGCTGGCAGGTTTGATAGTCCAGCCTGATGTGCCTTTGGAGCAAGAGTAAACAGGAATTCCACTGGTGACAGGGAAGGATGCTGACAGTAAGCAAGGTTAATATGCAAAAGATAGACTCTTCTGTGCAATTGGCTTACTCTGGAGTCCAGGTCTTGGGACAGTAGGGCTGTTCCAATTTGCTTTTCAAGCTATATATAGCAGCACTGACTTTTTCTCCTGGTCTTAAATGTAATTTCTGGCTTACATCTTTTGTATTAATAAGATTGCACAGAGACTTAAAGGTAGGATAATCAATTCCAGATAATCAGTCTCATTATGAGATGCTGTTACTCTGGGAAGTCTGTGTTTCTGTCAAAATTTGTCAAGAAATGCACTCCAAGAATTGGGAAACATTTCCTTTTACTACTAATGCTTGAATTTCCACTAGGAAGATGTTGTTTTGAATTTACATATTCTGAGAAAATGTTTTGCTTACAAATTCTTGCTTATTCCTTCAGGAAATAATTGGAATTACTTATTAAATATTATCACTTAGAATTGGAAAAAAATTCACTGTCAGGAGAGAACAGTCAGCATTTCCCAAATCATTCTTCTCTCTGTGCCTATGCAAACAATCACTTGAAATCACTGCCTGACACAGGACTTGTAAGAACCCAAGTCCCCATTTTTAACCCAGACAAGAGAAATTTGTACTTCATGAAACTACAAAAGGCACTCTCCCTAAACTGAGTAGTTTTCCGGCCTTTACAGATTCACTCATGACAAAGCAAAACAGCCTCCTGACTGAATTTACACAGCTAAATAAATAACTTTTTAAGAGTTTAAATGTCATTGTGAAAGTAAAAAGATTAAATGTCTGTAAATCATCTTTACAAAACCAGAAGTAGTTACATTATAAATAAACAGAGTTTGCTTGGTATTGGGGACATAGGAAATTCCATTCAAGAACAGACAAATGGCACATCTTGTCTGGTATCCTGCATCTGGCACAGGCCTATAACAGATGTTTAAAATACTTGGCTCCCTTGGTCCCACAGTCTCCCCTGTTCCACCTGCCACCAACATTATAAATCTCAGTTTTCCTAACTTCTGGTGAAAGTCCTTGCCCTGCTCACTTGCATAACATGGGAGGTGGAACCAAGAGCCAAAGGAATATATTTGCCCTGTGTGATCCCTATTGCACTGTTTGGTACCGATTTTGCCCAAACTGTGGTTCTGACTGATGCAGAACGTGTAAGGCATTGCTGCCTGTGTTGCCCATGTAGCCAGACAAAGCTGCTTATAGGTAAGCGCTGTGCTTGGCTCCAGGGAAAGGGGGCAGGGACCCCTTTTTATCCTTGTTTGCACACAGGAGGCCAGCACAGCTACCACTGGCCTGGTACTAATCAGCTGCCCTCTTTCTATCAAGGCACTGCTTCCTAATTGACCTGTATTGCTCAATGACATTTATATCCTGGTGTTGCTTTCTTAGTAACTTTGAAAGTTTAATGCATGATTACTAAAAATTAATTTAGTTTATTGTTTATCAAGGAGAGTTCACTTTTGTCCTTATTCCAAAGTTTTTAAAATATGGTTCATTTACCCAGTGGGCCACTTAATGCTGGTTCCCCTCTTCAGGTGACTTATGCTTCTAGCCATTATCTTCAGCGTGACATGCCTGTATCCAACAAAACTGACTGTGACATTCTCCCTAACTAGAAATGTTACTTGCCACAGATGATCACCATCATAACCAACATTAAATTCAATGGTGCAGTTCATTAAAGGCCTCT
Organism: Emberiza elegans; assembly: GCA_024865655.1. Lineage (NCBI taxonomy): Eukaryota > Metazoa > Chordata > Aves > Passeriformes > Fringillidae > Emberiza > Emberiza elegans. Next base: position 7,019,006 of record JALJVW010000243.1, on the reverse strand, counting down.
AAGACAAATGAAAAGTCAAAACATTCAAATTTAAAAAGTTAAAAGTTTTAAAACCCTATTTATTAATTGCATTGAAGCCTCTCTGTATTCCCATGTGAAATATAATAGAATATTAAAAAGGTTAAAGAGAACTTATGACTATAGGTAAAGCAACAACAACCAGCCAGGAAAAAAAAAATTACCTTTGAAGGAAAAAAATTGTGCCCTCAGTTTGAGCATATTGTCTCTACAGTTGCTAAACAATGCTTTTAGAGACTGTTTTACGTGTTTATTAATAAGGGAAAACTCAATCCTGATGGTGTGCAAGGGCTGTTGGATACAGTTTGATATGTCAATTTTCTCCATGCTCAAGGATTTTCTGATTTTGGTTCCGTCCTACTGAATAAAACATTCAGTGTCAAAGGTCTGAATCTAGAGCAGACCTTTGATCTAGCTACCCCAAATTTTGTACGAAGGACAAAATCCACAAGGGACAAGACTTGGCCACATAAATCTTCTTGAAAGAGTGGACATTTTAAAGCTGCTACAGTACCTAGGAGAAGTTTGCATCCTTTAACATATTCCAAACTGATATTACATTCAATGAGGTTCGGTATTAACAGGAGCTCTGTGACTTTCTGTACTTCTTTCCTGTTTCACAAGAGCAATGACTTTCAAAATATTCATCTTATTCCAGTCAGGAGCAGTTGTAGAGGTTTTTCAGGGCAGACAAATGAGTCAACCACTTGTTCCAAATAAATGAAAATGGTGTTCCAAGTTTCCTAGACAGCTTTAGAAACTACATACAGTAATTCAGCTGCTTAATCTATTATGTTCTACATCTCACATTTAAGAGGCCACAAAATTGCTTGCATTTTATTCCAGATACAGGTTGTCCACAGCCACCTCATTTTGTCTCTGCTGTTAACATACATGCTGGCCACCTTGCTCATGCCATTTCTAAGAACACAAGTAGCACTCTACAGAGCAAAGAGAAACTGCTGAGGTTCCCAGACTGCCATGGATATCCTAAATAATAGCAAAGCAAATGTCCTAATGTCTGTGATTGCATTAGCCCATTTGTTTAACAAGGATGTTCATATTTTGCTTTCTGAGGAGATATGCTGCAAACCTCAATTAATATATTCATTACAAAAAGGGCATGAATTACATTTTTAACTGTGCAGTAAAACATAAGATCTGTATGAATAAGTAATTATAGGGAGATATGTAAAACTATAAAAATAATTTCTTTACTGCAAACCTTGCCTTAACAAGAAACATAACTCCCTCCTCCCTCAAGAAATCTGAATACACTGACTCATGTCTTTGTTTAAGTGTCATGGTAAATTTGTTCTTTTATAACATGTAGTAGTTTAGCTTTGAACTTCTGAGTTTTGGAAAAGGCAGAGCAGAAAAATGTTTTCATAGGAGAGGAGTGCACATTCCAGAGCTGTCGACTGTTACTCATTTATGAGGCAGAGGAAAAAGTACTTTGGTTTTAGCTTTGGTTGATGCAATTTGTTGTCTGCTATTTTGTGATAAACCAGAGCTTACACTGTACAATGAAGTACTTCAATTTTCTCTCTCATCTTTCCAGCTTTTGGTTGTTTAAAATTCTGACCAAGCTTGAAACTGACTGCTGTTGAGGAGAGAAAAACTAGTTGTGTACAACTAGAAAGAATGATCCTTTGTAATATACAAAGTTGTCCAGTGAGAAAATAACACAGTTTTCTGTGAATTATAGAGCTGCACCAAAGCATAAGGGAGGAACGCAGATGATATTACACACAAAAACAAAACAGACCAAAATATGAGCCGTTCATGGTGCCTTTGTAACCTGAGCAACAGTTTTAAACACAATTTTCCCTGCTTGTTTCATGTTTATGTGATGTATTAATGTCTGATTATGTCAAAAATTTTAAAATAAGAAAATAAACTCTCAGTAGCTTATTTATTCAAGTCAAAAATATCTTTTTGCTCTCCTGCCTTTTTGAAGGCTATTAACGTACATTCTTTCTTCCTTCTCTTTCTAGAAAAGAAAATGCAAATTGTCAGAATCATTCAAATTTGATACTCAGCGGTGTTATGATCTCTTCATTACTGGATGTGGAGTCTGGACATCAGAATTGATATAGTGAAGTACTCCTCTATTAAACTGAGGTAATTTTCTGACATAATTAATTAAAAAGTCTAATGCTGAAACAATGCGGTTAACACGCCTAAGTTCCATTTCCTAAGAAAAATTACTGCCATCAAAAAGGATCTATCTTGTCAAAAATCTTCAGAGATGCGGTAGAAGGTACATGAGAATGCTGACCTCTGGCCAGAGATAAGAATTTCTCCATTCACAAAGCCAGAAGATGTCAGGGTATTCTGAGAGAGGGAGGCTTTGCTGAGGACATAATCTTCTTTTCAGAAACAAATTGAGATAAGTTTCTGCTCATTGGGATAGGCATCCCTACAGTGGTTTACTTCATAAGTATGACTCACTTAGCAGGAAAGGTGTCTTTCTTAAAGCCCACCAGTCACTGGTCAGCAGTGTCACATTTTCCCTCGAGAATGGAACTGCTCACAGAAGTTCAGCATCACAGGGATGATGTAGGCACAGTGTGTTACAGGAACATGCAGCTGAGGGTGCAGACAGGATGGCACTCAACTGCAGAATTGTAGTAAAAAAATACAACCTAAGCAGGTGGCTCTGAGGCTTGCCCATAAGCATGCAGAGCTATAATTAAGTTCAGAACCAAGCTAGGTAAAGAAGATTTTCAGAAAGTATCTTTTACTTTCCTGGCACACCAGTAATCAAGATACTGTCAGTTTTAACACATTCCAAATTGATATTACATTCGATGAGGTTGGTAATAACAGGAGCTCTGTGACTTTCTGTACTCATACATAGGGTACTAATAATTCTGTACCCTAATAGCATTGCACAACATTCATAGTATATTAACATGAATCCTGAAGATTTAAATGGGTTGTCATAAAATCACCACTCCAGACAAAAAGAAATAAAACACAGAGGTAGGAGCCCAGAAAGATCAGCTAGAGGATAGATATATCTAAAGCTGCTGCAGGTTCCATGTTTGCTTTCAAAGTACTGGAATTCCACTACAAAACAGTAATCAACATGGAACATAGTTCTTTGAGGTCATTTAAAGCCTGTCTGTTAAACAAATGATACCCCAGCTTTATTTTTTTTTTCCCAAGGCTTCATATTTCTTATATATTTCTTTTCAGAAACAAATTGAGATAAGTTTCTCTCATTGGGATAGGCATCCCTACAGTGGTTTACTTCATAAGTATGACTCACTTAGCAGGAAAGGTGTCTTTCTTAAAGCCCACCAGTCACTGGTCAGCAGTGTCACATTTTCCCTCGAGAATGGAACTGCTCACAGAAGTTCAGCATCACAGGGATGATGTAGGCACAGTGTGTTACAGGAACATGCAGCTGAGGGTGCAGACAGGATGGCACTCAACTGCAGAATTGTAGTAAAAAAAACAACAACCTAAGCAGGTGGCTCTGAGGCTTGCCCATAAGCATGCAGAGCTATAATTAAGTTCAGAACCAAGCTAGGTAAAGAAGATTTTCAGAAAGTATCTTTTACTTTCCTGGCACACCAGTAATCAAGATACTGTCAGTTTTAACACATTCCAAATTGATATTACATTCGATGAGGTTGGTAATAACAGGAGCTCTGTGACTTTCTGTACTCATACATAGGGTACTAATAATTCTGTACCCTAATAGCATTGCACAACATTCATAGTATATTAACATGAATCCTGAAGATTTAAATGGGTTGTCATAAAATCACCACTCCAGACAAAAAGAAATAAAACACAGAGGTAGGAGCCCAGAAAGATCAGCTAGAGGATAGATATATCTAAAGCTGCTGCAGGTTCCATGTTTGCTTTCAAAGTACTGGAATTCCACTACAAAACAGTAATCAACATGGAACATAGTTCTTTGAGGTCATTTAAAGCCTGTCTGTTAAACAAATGATACCCCAGCTTTATTTTTTTTCCCAAGGCTTCATATTTCTTATATATTTTCAGCAATTTTTGTCCTATCTGTCTCCTAAACCAGCACTTTGGACTGCTGAGAAATTCTTAGCTTACAGCCAGAACTCTGATTTCAATACGTTTCTGTTATTAATATTCCTTAAGTTACATTTCAGCTTCTAGTCAAGGTTTGCTGCACCAGTTTCTCTTTTGATGCGAGTCCACTGTACAATATCTTGGATCTCAGCTAGAATGCACACCATGTCATATGAGCAGTAAAAAACAATATAGCTCAACTTCCCCAAAGTAGGTTGAATCAAGAGTTTTAAGGATAATCAAAACCATATTTTTACCAGCAAGCAGAGCCAGTAAGTCATTGAAGCTATACACATATATTCATATCCACATTGCATTTCATTAGAAAAAGAATCTCACACCCAGGAACACAAAAATTCAGAATGTTGAATAATTGTGGAACCAAAAAAATGGAAGAATACGGTGGTCTTTGCATGAGAAGTGCATCATAAAAGGGTTTCCAGTAAAACAAGGTGATTCTTCAGATTTTGTATAAGCTTTTTTATGCCTTTCTTAGCAGACATTGGAAAACTTGAAGGACTTTTGTACAGAGCAGTATTACTTACAGAAGAATTTATTACTTCTATTCTTTAGGTGAAACTTACTTAGGTATGAATTGATATACAAATACTTGCAAGTATGGAAGTGCATGTATGTTTCCAACAAAGCCTGTCATTGAATATTTAAGACCACCTCATAGTCTGTGGTAATATCAATGGATAGGTGCCAGTCAATTTGACATTTTATGTCTACAGGTACATATGAGAATACATCTGTGTAAATGCAACAGTATGTTTCTTATAGATGTTTATGTGCAAGACTTTACAGTACTTGTGTCTAGACCAAATCTGAATTTAGACTGCTGTCACTGGGAGCAGAATCTGTCTTTCTACAGTATCTTTCATGTTTATTTTTATTTTAAATACTGGCTATCTTTTCACTGCTAACTACAAAGGCTGATTTATCAATATAAGCGGAAGTTACGTGAATAGCAGCCAACATAGAACAGAGTCAATAGCAGCAATTCTTGGCCTTCTTTAGTTTGTTGTGGTTTTTTTAAAGCTCAGAGCCCGTGCAGGCAAGAAACTATTTCCTATACTGGAGATGGAAATACTACTCACACCCTTGTAGAATACAAAGCTAAGAAATTAAACTTAAATTATTTAGTCAAAACTAAACAGTTTCCTTATCTCAGAAAGGTAGCACTGCCAAATTCAGCCAACTTGTGGCTACCTGAAAAAGGGAATAATTTGATCACATATGCCTGAAATCACATATTTTTAAGTTGTTCTAGCCACAGTGTATAGGCATAGCTTAACTGAATGATTTCACCATGCAGAGTTATTTCCCACGTTCCTTTGTTAGTCCAGTGATGTAAAAAAATTCAGGAACTGGAAAGTCATATGATCCATAGAAAAGAGAATATTGTGGTTTTTAAGAAAAATATTTGTTACCGAGTAAGCTTTTTGATTTATTAAATGATAGCTCCCCGTCATAGTGGTTTTTGATATGGTGTTTGAAACCACAATGATTGTAAAAAGCCAGCACCTTATTTGTTCAAAGGCATTCACTTGTGTTTTTTCCTAATAGAATATCAGTCCATGACAATGCCAGGTTCATAGAAGCTCGTCCAGGAATACATTTTGATATTTTTTTTTTCCTAGAGTGTCCATTAAGCCAGGGCAGGCACTGTGTTCCAGTACTAGTCTTCTAACATTAGATTTATAGGATGTTATAATTAACAACAGGTGATGGGCAGCACTACATGTACAGCAAGCAAAGTGAAAAGATTGGCAGCTAATAGCTACTTGTGAATCATCAAAGTTTTTCCCTGGATAAACTCAGTAGTAAACCTGATAGGTCTTCTGGCAGTTGTTTTGGGTTGGGTTCTTTTGGTTTGGTTTGTTTGCTTAGGTTGTTCTTTTATTCCACCAACACCCTTGATCCTTTTTCATATTAAAGATTAGGGACCATCTGTCTGTTTTTTACAGTTGTGTAGCTTTTCCACTTCTGCATTTACTATCTATAAAGAGACAAATTATGCTTCCCTACTCACAGAGGACTTCTTAGAGGATTACAGACAAGTCTGCGCAAAATTTTGAAACTATGCAGATTTTTAAGAGACACTTCTGTCTCTATTATTCCAGCTCTTTCAAACTTGTGTTCTGTACAAATAACAGGAAAAAAAGGTTCAAAACACATACACCCTTCACTGCAATGTTAAGCAAAGCTGTCCGTCAGCTTAGGGCTAAAAAGGAGGAAGAAAGACACTGAAACCCATGAATTGGCAAAACAAAAATATGTCCCAAATGAATTTTCCTTTGCATTGCTAAACAAATACCATTTTTCTTCTTCAATTGTGGGAATATAAACAAGGCAAGGTATGTTGGGAAAGGCAATGACTTTGTTTAACCAAGTGAAGGACACGCATCCCAAATCTACCAACAGATCTAAACTTCTATGAATAATTCTCAATGTAATAACCTGATGTGACCATGATATTCATGAGCTAATTATATGTTGTAACATATTGATTATAACACAGGAGTACTTTATTTAATTAAAAAAACCACATCTGTTTTGGATAACCTACTGTATATTCTTATGGACACTGTAAATACTTTAAATGCACTAACTGGTAGAAAGATATAAAAAATAAATACTTAAAAAGAAAAAAATACTTAAAAGAAGAAATATTTAACAAGAAAAAAAAGACAGTATTCATGCTGTAGAAAGGATTGGAGATTTTTCATAGATACTGTGCTAATGCTAATAGTCCATGATTTCCTCTACAAATAACTCTTATACATTAAAGTAATATCTGCTGAAGCTCTTTTAGTGTGTTTCTCCCCTCCTTTCATCCTCCCCACCTCAAAATACACTTGAATCAGTAGCCTTAAAGTTCTTAGCACTATTATATTAGAGAGCAATTGCTATTATTCTAGATTTACATTACCAGGTTGCCAACAGGACCACATGGTGCAGTGGTGAATTTGTCCTACTTGCTACAGAGTTTGCACTTCATAAAAATCCACACAGCAGTGCTTATCTATAGCTGAGACAAAACGTGGCCCAGGGGAACACTTGTTGCTCTGGGTAATTAATCAGAGGTGATGGGAAATTTTCTTAGTTGTTTCTTCCTGATAATCTCTAGGGCATCATCCAGCTGTGAAATTTTGGTGTTACTGAAGTGGAAAGCAAGTTGCATCAGTAACTAGAACAGGCCAAGATATTTCTCACAAAGCACTTCACAACCTGGTGTCATCTGGCAAAGTTTCTTTCTCAGTACAGTCTCTTTTCAGAGCTGGAGCAGCAGTTCATTCCTATTGAATATTTCACATGCATACATTAAAAGTCCCTTCTTTTGGCAATCATAAGCATATTTTAAGAAAGGTTCTGCACATTCTTTAGGGTAAATACCTTTTTAAAGGGCTTGGATCTGTACTGAAAAAAAAGTCTCTCAGCTCAGTAAATTTGCAATCATGTCCTCAACAGGAAATTCTTGATTTCTCATGGGCAGGGAGAAAATACATAAGACTGTCAAAATGCTTGAAGATTCAAGCACATAGCTTGACACAGCTGGAAAATTTCCCCTTTATAGAGTGAGGCTCAAGGATAATTTTTTAAATTAGAAAAAGAAGAATCACTCCCTCCATCAGATGCTCAAATTTAAGGTTGTGTTACTGAAAAAATAAAACCTTTAAAAAATAAAACCCAAACAAATAGCATCTTATTGTTGTGGTTGCTAGGCATAGGTTTTCAAATTCATTTATGTTGAGACCAAACAGAAGTGTGTTGTTCTTACTGAAGCGCTTCAGGATGGCTAAACTTCTAGTGCATAAAAGAAGAAGGAAGTTTAAAAAAACTGAAAATATTTTCAATTCAAAAGAAGAATCTTCCCCAACCCAAAGGACTATTCAAACATCAGTCAGGTCTCTCAGAAAAAGCTCAGTTATTTCAACAAATGTTGGACAGAGCTGAAACTGACTCAGCAATTTTATTTCCATTTAGCTCTTCCAGGTACTTTATTATTACCAACTGTAAATGATTAATTAACATTTATTTCACATTTTTATAAACTATTCATTCGTTTAGCCCTTCTTGTCCTATACATAAAGATTTTTTTCCAGCTATATTTAAAACAACATTATTTCAAGAGTTATAATACATACAAAATAGTTGAATCATGAACAGTTATGGTATATAGGACAGAAATTTACAGGCTAGATTTAAATTGACCAATATTTAGGTGTTCCTGCAGCATAAAGAACTGCTGAACAGATACTGATGGACAGGTTTATTGAAGCTCACAAAGAGAGCTAGCTGCAAGCTTCCTATTTCTTTTTAGGCTGAACCCTGGCTCACAGTAAGTTTTTTTCTAATTAAGAACATACTGTGTTACTGCTGGATGCTCTTGTTTTGAGTGTGTTGTACAAATTTCACTGTGACAGGAGCTAAATGAAAGCTCATTTTCTCAAATTACTAACTAGCATCATGAATTCTAGCATGGACATTTCAAAAAAGTTTCTCATTGCGATGATTAATACAAGCTCTCCATAATAGATTCACAAAGGGATTAACAATTTTATGAGTTTAGCAAAAGTAACTGGATCTCAGCATTAATTGCCACCTTGAAAGTCTATCCTAAATAAGTCATAATGCTTCGGATCCAAAAGAGAATCAGTTCTCTTCTTAACAGGTAGATACTTAGTTGGATGTAGCTTCTTGATACTATTTCTTCTAAATGAAAGTTCATGCTGGTATTGTACTTTTAGAATGAGCTACATGTCACAGATTGAGTAAATTATGAAACGACATTTCTGGGGTCAGGGTACCATGCATGCCAAGATCTGCTTTTAAGTGCAGGACCTGGATGCAAAATCTGTATGCACACTCATGAGGCACATAACTTTCCCTGAATACTTCAGTGACCAGCAGCAAGGTCACCCACTGTTTATGTAAGTCTGAGTACAATTCTTTTGTGTCTCAATTTCTTTGTGTGAAAATATGCTGGTGATACACTCCTTAATATACAAGTTAGGATGATAAACTGGTTAGTATTTGTGAAATAACAGCATGTTGAAATCTGCTTAGCTCACCTCCCTGAACTCAAGAATGGAGCTATATGAATTCTCTCTTAAAGACCTTACAGTCTTGCTGTTTGAGACATCCATATTGCTTAGATAAGCAATAAGATAAGGTTCAGCTTAACCTGCTGAACCTGAGACCTGATTCAGCTATCTCAGTCTGTGAATGGCTGGAGTTAAAGCAATGTATACATTTCATACCAGGGATAGAATTAAGTATCTCCCTGATGCTTTCTTTAATATTTATGTAAGTGTACACATGCTTATATATAGAACTTTCTTAATGGGGAGCTAAACTCAAAAGTCACATAGAAACAATACAAACTACACCAAATTTGGACTACAGAAATAAAGGAAAAGATTAAGGCTCTTTGCACAAATAAATTACCTTAAACCTTGTAGATGAACAGCACAACAAAACCCGTAAAATTTCCAATTCAGCAAAAATATCCTTTCTATTTCTGTTCCCTTAATAAATGAATGAATACTACCAAGCCTGCTAGAGACAAATAAATAGGTGGTATGCGCTTGTCATGCTAAGTAACATCCATATAGATACTGGGACACTTGCTGTCATTGTATCAGGAAAAATCTGTGATAGCAGGAGAACAAAGGAAATTTAAAGTCTCTTCAAAGATTATTATGCAAACTTTACAGATTTACTTGTACAGAATTACTCATATCACACCACCAAACAGTTGAGTATGACAGCCCCCAAAACTCTGCAGATAAACCCTGTAGAAACAAGCTGTATCATATACATAATTTGCCTGAGTTTAGTACTACATCTAGCTACAAATTTTGAAAGTCGGTTACAGAATATGCTGGACCTCAGACCTGATGAATTAAAATAAATAATTATTAACATAATTTCTTTCAAAACAAGTAATTCCCAAATTAGAATATTTTGGAAATTAGTAGGAAAAAGAGCTGCTAAAGAGACCTGGATTATTCACAGATTTAGACAAGATGGAAAACAATTAGATCATCTATTCCATTTTCCTGCCAATGCAGTATTGTTCCCTGCAGTACATTTTCTAATGCTGAGTTTTTGAAGTCCCTTGAGAAGGGAGATTCCAGCATTTCCTTTGGACACATACTGGCACACTGTCAGGCAGGTTTATCCTCCCTCTCTTGAATCAAGCATTTCCTGTCTCTTCTTACTTCATCTTCCACTCAAGAATTCTTCCTCCTCCTTCATGCCAGAGCCTTTCAGGAATCCAGAAGGGACACGCTGCCTACAGGAACATATATTCCCAGAATAGGATATTTCACAGCATGGAAACCTGTAGCAGACAATTATAGAACATTCTAGTAGGCTCCTTTTGCTGGTCCTTGTGTGCTGGGCAGGATGCATCTGAAGGGTGCTTAACCACCTTGGAACATTTTCAGTTCTTCAGTATGAATTTTGGGGAGAATATCTGTTGAAACCAAAGGTTGACTGCCTCAGATCAGGTTAGAAGGACTTCTGAATGAACACCCTGCAGTGAAAAATAAGTACTATGTCATTAGTGATTATCCCCTTTAAGTAAGTGAGCATAAGAAAGAGGCCTGAAGAAAGCAGAAAAATACAGAGAAAAACACTGGCCCAGTGGAGATTGAATACAAACCCATCTGTGATAGATGGATGTGCTCCGGAGAATATCACATATAGGTACAGTATTCACAGTCATACTACAAACACAGTAGCCCACAGCAACTCATCCCAAGCAGTTCTCTTTGACAGAGTAGTTGTGGAAAAAGATTTATTACCACTCAGCAGGGTGTGTGCAGACTCAGCATTGTGAAATCCTGGCATGTGTTGGTGAAGAGATCCCTCTGCAGTTCCTGCAAAAGCTGGTGGTTCCTAGGGAACCCCGGGTCAAATATGGTCTAAAGGTTTTAGACATCTGAATAGTCAGATCAAGACAGGAATTTAAGCAGGGTTTGCTGAGTGGAAGTGTTAAGCTTGTCAGATTGAATAATACAGCATTTTAACCTGAGCAGTCCAAGTCTGCTACCTTGATGACAACAGGTCATGATAAATGTCATTCTTGAACTAGAGGATTTAGCTTTGTCTTGAAAAAGCCTTGCTAGAATACTTGAGGATGTTTTCTGAGAACAACAAGTGTTAAATATCTTTCTGTTCTTCAGATTTGAGCAGGTGGACTTCATAGTCATTGGTCTTGCAAAACAGTTTTCAGCAGGGAAGAATTAAGTTTCCATTACCTAACTCAAAAGACTGGCCAGATATAAAACAAAAATTATGAAAGAATTTGGTTATAATTTGGTCTGGGTCTTTGAAGGGATAGAAATATTCTTGGATGTGTCCTTTATTTTTTAACATTTATGCCGATTACAAATGGAAGGGCAAAGTTGGAGTATTATTTCCTCCAAACTGCCTCAGGCCCCCCTTTGTTCTAGTGTCTCTGGCAGAATCCCTTTTACAGTGAATGAACTTTCTCTTTTAATATAATTGTTCTTGAAGGTGTTTAAAGCATCCAAAAGAGAAAAAGAAATAGTTCTACAAGTAATTTGTTAAAATCTGGAAAGTATCTATAGCTTGTAACTTACACAAGGCAACGTAATTTTAATATATCTTTTGGTGCTCTTTTTGGAAAAAAAAAAGTAGAGATAGAAAAGCTGCATCAGTAACTTATTTCATTTAAAATTCAGAGAGCTAAATCAGTACCTTTTATGTTTTACTGAAACTGTCCTGGGTGCTGCTTACTTCAGCATCAGTTTCAGGAATGAAAGCTAATTAGTGAGAATAAAGACAAGCACATCTGGAGTGAAAAAAAAAAACAGGCTAAAAATTAGATCTTTGCATACTTCATTTGAAGAACTGTACAAGCATTCAAAAAGGAGAAAAGCAGAACAAAAGTACTGTGAAGTGCAAGATTTTTGTCCTGAATTACTGAAAATTGGATGATCATCAACTGACATCCAATTTCTATTTTAAAACATAGGTCAGCCTTAAAAAAAGGGGCTTTTTAAATTTTGTTCTAAGTAGAAATACACTTGTTGTTTTGAAAAGAAAAAAAGAGGCTTTTAAAATTTTGTTCTAAGTAGAAATACGCTTGTTGTTTTGAAAAGAGGGGAAAAAATAATTTAGAGTGTTTTGCAGTGCTGAATTATTAATTAGCAACACAGTAACCATTGGACCTACCAGCACACAATGCTTCGTACTTCAGTGATGCACTCTCTGGGAGTGCAGGGGCAGCGAAGCTCCATTGGGCACATCTGTGCAGCTTCAATGGGTGGTAAATTTGGGGTTTCAATTAATTACTCCTAGTAAACTGTGGAAAGGCAGTTCCTGGGAAAGCAATAGAAAACTTGTCCCATTTTAGTGTGCAGGCTTCACCCATGCCACAGAATGTTTTTGACAGCAAATGATGAGCCATCCTAAACTAAATTTTAAGCTGCACCCTGACAGAAGGTGAAGAACAACCATCCATCTCTAGTGAAAGTTATGTTTATGGACAGGATTGCAGCTTGGGCAAGCCTCCTCCTGTTAGGGCTTGAGGTAGCAGCTTCAGGGCAGAGACAGCACAATAACACTGCAAAGACCTTAAGATAAGCTCAATATTTGTGGTGAGATTAAAAAAAGAAAAAATACCTTCTATTAAATCAACAGTCACAGGAACTGTGAAAAAGAAAAAAGGAGCAATTTAGACCTATGCATGAAAGTTACCATCTGTAGTATTTCCAGCTATGCAATCAAATGCAGCTAGTCATAAAACTTAGTAAAAGAAGTGCAAATCCCTTGAAGAATCAATGGGCAGAGAAATCTGAATCACAGGCTTTTTCTCCTATACAAGCAGCAAAACAGTCAGGTATTTGCCAACACTTGTATGAGGTCTATAAAATTGAAAAGAGGAGGAATTTTAGGTACTTGCACTACTTCCACTCCCACCCACAAAAAGCAAAAGCTTATTTTTTTCCTAATACACAGAAATCAAAGAACTTGTGTATCTACAAATTTAGGAATTTGTCATGAGAAAAACTAATAAAAAAGTAAAACCCAAAAGCCCAAATACTGCACAAAAATACCCAGACACCACACATCCCCAAACACACCACATCAGTTTGGTGGGTAGGTATGAAACAGAGATGTAGGTGGGCAATATAACACTAGTTAAAGCTATTTGATTTTCACCCTAGCAAAATAGGTGAAGTCTGTTTAATAAGCCATCATCTTTTAGAACACAGGAGAAACATTTCCTTGAGATGCATTTCCTGTTTTCCTCTCATTATTCTTTAGAATGGAGAGGGATGATGCTTCCTTTTCTGTCTGGGGCAGATGGTTCCACAGCTTGAGCTGCTACTTTGATAAAAGCAGAGGGGGGAAAAGCTTTCTAAGTCCAAATTCCCACGAATAAGCCCATCAAGCATCTTTACAAATACTTCACAACAGCTTCCAAGCTTAGTGATGGCATTGCCTTGAAACAGTCCATTGAAGAAGATGAAGTCAAGTAAATACAACAAACTGTAATGTGTTTATAATATTTTTTTCACATCTAAAATGACTTCTTTTTAATGCAATTATGTCGTTCCTGGAAAAGACTCACGGCAGAGACAGATTACAAGCTGCTTCATTCCCTCCTCCTGCAAAAGAATCTCTGTTCACCAGGAAGAACTCTTGTAAGGCAAATGACTTCTAATCCAGTTGTGGGCAGCTTAATGACTCTGTATCACTACATGGGTATGAACTACCTTCCTTATTAAGCCTTGCGGATTTTACATTGAGCAGAGCAATTGAAAACCTTTGTGGCTAAGCAGTTGTCAGTAATGGGTCTTGCAACAGAAGCCAGCTTGACATAAATAATTTCCATTTAAGTTTCAGTTGATATTCCATGCCATTTTTTTCATGAATGTTGCCTCATCCTAACTCCTTTGGCTGCTCTACATCATGGAACCCAACCCACTAGAAGTACAAGTTGTGGCAAGCAGTAGAGACCATGAAAGCTGATGAAAAGCTTACTGCTGTTTGTGCTGTCCATTGCAGCACCAGCTCAGCCCACAGAGCTTGGTAGGTATTTTAGCAATGCTGCGAAAACCACAGCCCTCCCAGCTTTGTAGACAACTACAGAAATTACTGTTGCTCTTTGGGTGTGAATGATTGCTAACAGCACTGAACTGTGAGGAGCAGAGGGCAGTTTCTGATTATGGAGGTCACAGTCAAGTCCTCTAAGAAAATACTCCAATGACTTCAGCTCCCACACAAAGCAAACATACTGACTAATAACACTTGGTCTCCCTTCTCCATCAGATATGACACTTAAGCTCTTAAGAGTTGCTAAAATAAATATGCAGTGCTACTAGCAGGTACTGTTTCCACTTGTTTCTCTCCCCCCGCCCCCCACCCCCCATGCTGTCAAGACAGTTTCTCCAAAAGAAAAGAAACTGCGTTTTTTGACAGGGAAGGAAGACCTCAAATTTGTATCTGCTTTTTTAAATTTACCAAAGCATTTGCATTTACATTATGTAGTAATATTTGTCCAGTGAGTCTGACACATGATTTTCAGACTTCCTCTTTGTGTTGTCCATATGACATGAACACTGCACTCAAATCAGAGAGACGTATTTTATCAGATACACTGCTTTCATTTCTTTAAGGGTATTTTGAGATGCAAATTCTCTGAAAACTTAGAGAAGTATAAACATGCAGACCTGAACTCCAAGCCTGTTCTCATACAACTAAGTTGTCTTTCTTTTCCTTCCTTCTTTTTTAAACTATTTTGGTTTTATCCCATGATTTCATCCAGGTTCCACAATTGTTGTACTTTGGAGATACGTTTTTTAAAGCAGGTTCCCACTTTCATGGCAAGGTCTACTGAACATTTCAAATTAAGTGTTCCTGTTAAGCTATATGTAAATTTTTATGTGATAGTTCACTTTTGTTTTATTGGTTTAGTAGGGGAACTCAGATTATGCTTTTCTTATGAATATCTAATAGAAAGTTTCCAGTGCAGAAACACAGCTAAAGCAGAAATGAAGATACATGAATATTTTTTAATTTATTTCTGCAGTTAATTCCTTAGCTGATTCATCTGATTTCTGACTGATTTCACAGGTCACTGGACTTGCCAACACATTTTTGCTCTGAGTCACTTCTTTGCCAAACCAAAGAGAAAGGAAACAAACTTGTCTTTCTTCCTCCACTGCTAAATACAAGACAGGGCAGGAAATAAGTATGGGGACAACAAAAGGAGTGCAAGTACTTTTACTTTCTGTGCATAAGCACACATGTACTCATCCATGAAAGAAATAATTTAATGCATAAAATTTTAGGAAATATTTCAAAGCCAGCAATACTTGACTGTTTAGTCCTGAATCAATTCTTCTTTATGGCGCTTTAAATGTAGACCTCTGAAACTAAAGAGCTTTATATTACAAGCTAGATCCTCTAGTCCCCCATCAGATGCTAGTGCGATTCACAAACCTATCAATGTGACAATCCACCCTTCAAAGTGAAGAAAATTCTGCCTTTAAACCAGAACACCCTGTTACTAGATACTCAGGTAATTTCGTATTATAAATGTAGCCAAAGCATCACACTACAACAAGTGCTTCCTGACAAAAGGCAGAAGTGCTTTTCATAATGTGATAGGGAAGATTATACAACAGCTTTCACATCATTTGTTGGGACACCGTTCACCATTTTCTATGGATACGAAACTTTAAAAACATTAGCATTTATTTATTTCTACCCAGACTTCAGTGTGCTAAATGAAACAGACTGGTTTTTTGGCATCTGTAAGACCTTAAATTTATTAAAGGATGAATCTATGGTAAGTTCAAATGCTAACTCAATTAGGGTGTTTACACGGAGTCTTTGCACAATGTTTGTGAGATGAAGTTTGAAATAAAATCCAGACATATTCTGTTTCTGTTTTGTATCACAAAGATTGCAGTGCAGCTAGGAAACATACTTCAGTGAGTCACATCTTGGAAAAGAAAAAGATAAATGGCTAAAAATGCAATAATTGTCAGATATCTGGAAATAAATGCTAACTGAGCTATCAGATTTTTTTGTAGTCCAGCTCACAATCACTTCTAGTCCATGTTCAGGATGATGCTTCTGCTACCCAACTTAAAAAAAAGGGAGACAATCACTTCTCTTGATGACATTACCTCTGTAAGAAAGGCAACAGAATTAATTGCTGTTGCTGTCCTGTATTCAGCTGAGTAAGGCTGTAGAAGTTGAGAGTCCAGTTATTTGCCATTTCAGCTTCTAGCTTATCAATAGTCCTTAACATATAATTTCATTTAAATAGAGGAACTTGGAGCTCCTTGCAAACATAATGAGCCAGTGCTTTGGTCTTGCAAAGACACACAGCATTGTGCAGGTACCCCTGCCATGAAACAGGAATTGGCAGCAGGAATTGCATATATACTTACAGCAGCAGAAATGGAGAGGCCAAACACCAATAATTCTGTTCTTATCATATACCTACGGGGGTTTTATTTGCACAGAGGCATTCATTACACATAAACATCAAAGGAAAAAGGAGAAAAGGTTGCAGTAAGTCATGAAAAACAATGTCAAAATTAAGGCACTTGATGCATTTGAAATCTTTCCTTTGCAATTCTAACTTTTCATTTCATTCCTGCTTTTTGGCCAGGGTAAGAACTGTGTAGGAAGTCTCAATCCAGTGCCTCTGTAAAGCAGAGGAGTAGGGTATGTTCTACAAGTAACTTTCTGGCAGTGTTTGGCTCCAAATGTCTCTTCTTCACCTAAATACATTGCCACAGTTGAAAGTTTTTGAGTTAGGCCAACACCCTTTGTCACAAGAAACACTGCCTTACTCATGTCCTCTGCCTCAAAGCAGGGCTTTCTTACATTGCAGAGGTTTAACCAGAAACAGGACCAAAGTAATCTTTAACCTGAAGCAACCTTTTTTTAAAATTGCATTACTATAACAGCTGCTTGCTGCATGCACTGCATTTGCAAGCATATACTGTCACCTTTTCCAAGTGACTAGGAATTTATTTTGAAGCAGAAGCAAAGAGAAAATATCCAATAACTCATCTGATTTATTGCAGTAAACCTCATATACATGCAGTGTTAAAGTGATCATATGGTTGGTTGTAGAAATGCTATGTAAGTCAGTTCGGTGAAAAGGTCTAAAGGATTAAGTGATACACATATGCTTTTGTAATTATATCAACATGTTAAAAAACCCAGTTTTTTTAAAAAGTGCTAAATCACTGTATAGGATATGCAAGCTAAACCAAAAGCCTCCTTTGGAGAGAAAAGTGAAAAGATATGTTTGCCAAGTTAGATAGCAAAAGTTTTGGTACCTCTGAAGATCTTGAATGCATCTACACATAGGTGTGATTCAAAACAGTATACACACATTTCCAACAGCAAGTTCTGCAATTCCTCACTATCCTACCAAAAATCCTAAAGGATTCTGGTAGTCTGTACTACCTTGGCTGAGCCTGCATGTTCACTGGTGCCAGATGCCATTCTGAGCAGTTTTAGACTCCAGCATGGATAGCAGGACTTAGTGTCCAAGAAATCCTTAATGCTGTGTTATTTGTGAGAAGTAAAACATGGGGGCTTACCTTTCTTTGTATTGTTTTGTTTGTTTGAGCTTGGGTTTTTTGGTTTTTGTTTGTTTGTTCTTCTAAAAAGCAATGTTTATTTAGTATGATGTTTCCTGGTCTATCCATCTATTCCTCCCCTGAATAACTTTTGAGATTGCTGGGCAATTTGAAACTCATCCTGAAAGTCTAAAAGAAAACTATATCCTTGCACAAGTTCCTGAAATCAGTGGGTGAGCAATGGGTAGAGACACAACTTGGCATCTTCACAGACAGAAAGGCAGACAAGATTCATCTGTTAGTCATTCAGTTTGGCCTGAGAAAAGCAAAGAGTGCAAATCCAGGAGAAATCAAAATTCATTGGTTTTGCTGCTAATGTAGCAACTTGGAAAATCTAAATCTTGCTGTCTTGGGTGATACATAAACAAACCATTAGGGATCCAATCTTGCTTCCTTACTATTGATTGGGGTAGGAAGGGAACATCAGTAGAAATACAGTGAGATAATACAGTTTAGGAACTTACTCTTGTATTCCACTCCAGCACCACATCTTCTAAACATCAGACTGTTTGGTTGGGTTCTTTTGCGCTTTGTTTGTTTGTTTTAAAGTATCACAGGACAGTTACCTGTTTCAGAATATTGAATTTTTCTTCAGGGAATATCTGTTTGATGAGACTATTCCTCGAGGACCCAGTTTAGACTAATGATACTAAATAGCAATGATACACACATAATTCACTTTTAGCCAGCATTCTGCTTCAGGGTGATCGGCATGGCAGAAAACAAGATTTCATTACAACATTTCTCATTGGCTTAACTTGTTATGTAAAATCAGGCTAGGACTCCCTTGTAGGCTAACTCTGACTACAGCTGTTGGGGTGTCATCAAAAGGTAATTTCCATTAACAAAGCAGATATTTTTGTGGTTAGGCTGTAGACTGAGCAAGGGAGAGAGAGGGATAGGCTGGTCTTAACGGAAAAAATCTCTAGAATAATTCATTATGAAAAAAGCAGACAGGGATAGGAGTTTATACCCGTTTTGAAATTACCTTTGGCTAACATTAGTGACTCACAAAAAATGGATTAAGATGTTAGCCACACGGATGTTACACTGGGTTTGAGCATGATGGAAGAATTTACCAACTTCAGTGCAGTAGGTAACCTAGTTTTGACTTGGGTTCTATGTTTCCTCGAATAAAATTACAATGATGTACCACAGCTTTTGTCCTGTGGGGAAAGAAGTGTTCAAAGCTGTTTAAGTGATCTGAATGGTTTTTTCCAAAACTTCTTTTATAGCTCTATTAGGTTCTTGTAAACTCTCTGACAAAATATGAATCCTGATCATAAAAAATCCTAACTAGAAAAAGATGAAAGAGGGCTTTTTCACTTCATTTGTACTAAAGTGTTATCTTCTACTCTTAACAATGTGTTTGTAATCAGTTTGTAATCAAAATTTTATTTAAGTAGATTCAGACTTTAGCATCTGATATTTGATGTTCAAAATATCAGATGTCCTTATGGACATACGTGAGGACATATATTTCAAATATTTTTTTCTTGACTCAGTAAGGGAATGCTCAACTTTGCATTTTAAGGGCCAGAAGTTGCCATTATGGGTTTAAAAGCCTGCTTGCAGATGGATTCAGCTGCAACTGGCTGCTACAAATAACATGCCCAACAAAACATTTTGTCATTTAGAACTTGAGCCAAGAAACCTAAAGACAGTCAAAGAATTCAGATGAACATTTCTGGATTTTGTTTTCTACTACTAGTATTTGCTCAGAGAAACAGACTTACAGAGAAGCTGAGTGAAAAAGTAGGTTGCCATGTTAAGAACACCACTAAATATGGCATAGCCAACATGCACATCAGACTGTTGCTATTATGCTGAAATAGCCACATTTCTGTCTAGCTGGCCTTCCCATGCACTGTCTGCATCCAGCATCCTGCCTCAGTGGCATATGTGTCCCATTGAATTGATTTGGAGGAATGGTAATTATTCATATCATCTTAATTATTTATTCTTCTGCAGTGCACATACCCGTGCCTGGTCCTTCTGCTGCTCACCGTCAGCAACGAAATTCAGCTAGGTTTCCATATGCAAATTCTTTTGAATATTATCATTACCTGGGTGAATTTGTGGAAGAAGAACAGACTGATGATCTATCTTTTTGAAAAAGAATGAGCCCTTTCCACTGCTTGTTTGTTTTTCCTCATGCAAAAGTTTCCATTTAGCAACACGCTTTAATCTGGAGGACAAGTTAAAGCACTTCAGATTTGTAATGAAGCAGATGGAAGAAAAACAGAGCGACCATCATTCTGATCTACATGTCCCACAGGACGGCCAGTGTTCAGCAAGGGGACTGTGTACTGAATTTGAAAGAAAAGGCGAAGGAATTACTGCACTATTGGGGGTGGGGGGGATAAAAAAGCCTTGCCTGAGAATGCTGTACACACAGTAGAAACCTGAAAGCTTATCACGTATTCTACTATATTTACTGCTATTGAAATACCAGATTCTATGTTTTGGGTTTTTTATCTAGTCCTACTCAATCTTAGGAATTAAGCAAAATGAGTTAGCAACAGAACACCTTAAAAATAGTACAGTATCCTTTAAAATGTTGAAGTCTGCAAATTTAGAAATAAACAGTTAATCACCAGAGAATGTAGTCAGACTGCAGAAAAGTGATAAAGTGGTCATCGGCCTGTCATAAGCAGTATTGCCTCTTACAGGAATACATACCTTTCCTTTTAACACTGTCAGAGTCCCTTCTCTCTTACCTTTGTAGCTTAGAATCTTATCTGCATCCACTGCAGGCATATTTCAAGCTTCGCCATTTTCAAATATTTGCATTAAGTTCTTCAGATTTTTATAAAATATGGAAACCATAAACCATCCACAGCCCTGTTCAACACTTTGCCTTCAGGTAATGCTCTTACTTTCTTGAAAACAGAACTTTGCTTAAGATGAGTCAGGTATAGACACAGTTCACAATATGCACAATATCTGGTGCCTTCCTGCCAGAGATTATTTAGAATGAAAAATAGAAACAGGAACTATGCTCTCTAAATTCTTTAAAACAGAGACTTCATAATTATGAATTCATTATTATTCTTCATTATTCCTCCTTATTCCTCATCACAGTATTTTTTGCTATCAAACTCAGAATGGTAAAAGGAAGGAATTCGGTGGCATCAAATCAAGGCACTTCAAGAGCCTTTGGTGCAACATGGCTCTTCATGTCATGTAAATCCACCTCTATAGTCCAGAAGAACATGGGAAACACCAGATAGATTACTCTGCCTATAGGCTGGTAGAAGAGATCCCTACAGAGCAGAAACACAAGATACTTTCCCTGCCAGGCCTGGGAAGACACACACAAACACAAGTAGGTTTAGCTCCCTGTGCTCCATCTTCTACAGTCACCTGCTGAGGTAGCCCTGGTAGTGTTTGTGAGATTAATATGCCATTAAAAATTATAAAGCTGTTGATAATTTTCAAAAGTATTTTTGTTCAAAACCTGCTACATTTGAGTTACATTTAATTCATATTTTTCAAGCCTTCCTGAAGTATAAGGTTCATAAACAGATTTACCAAATAAATGTAAAATTCTAATATAATCCCTCCCATTTCAGGAGAACTAACCAATACCTTTATAACATCTCTGCCTTTATTTTATTAACAGGTACAGGATGGAGAAAATGTATGCATGTATGGTATAGAGAACAGGGAAGTTAGCAAATTAATTCAGAAGTGGTTAAATGCGCATCCTACCTTCCCTCCTTCCTCCCCTCCCCCAAAAGTACAAAACCAAACCACAGCACTTTTTAGAGGCCTAAAGATTGACAATCATTCCTCAGTGGTATTTTTTCAAAGTGTGGTATGGCAGATACGTTATCAGCGTGAATTTAAAAAAAAAAAAAAATATATATATATACACATGCACTCTTTATTACTTTTTGCCCAGAAGAATGACATTTAACAAATATAAACCCACTTCAAAAGACCTAGTGTTTCATTCTGGTTCTGAAATTCATATTTCCATTTTCACTGTCTCCTTAAGTGTGACAGAGAAAAAAAAAGAATATTAAAACAATATAGCAACAGTCAAGAGCACTTACCACTTGGAAGAAGGAGGGGTAGCAAGCTGCAGCCAGCTTCAAAATGGCCCCACTAGGGCTGTAACTTCTTGGCTCTACCAATAACGAGGAGAAAGCCACAAAAGAAGCACAGTGGGGAGAAAAATTCTTGTTGCTGTTTTGCCAGCTTTCAGATATGGTATTTTTCATTAAGAGCTAGATGTCCTCAAGAGACTACATGATTTTTGCATTTAGAAACAAAAACAAAGACCCCAGATCTTTTTTATTAAAACATATTTACATAGAAATGCAAGCACAATGTATGAAAACAGTCCTCCTACATCCAGCTTCTGAACCAGTCTAAGGACTGGGAGATGGCAATAATACACCATACTAACGGGCTGTGGGAAGGGCTAAGTGAGACAACAGGTGTACCTCAGTACTAAGGAGGAGTTAGCAAGTGTTTTCCATCATCACAGTTCTCCTAATTTCTTCCTGCATCTTTGTTTTTCATGGTCTGTTCTTGTTATTTATTCAGTATCAAGAACATTTTTTAGTGTTTTTCAAGTGCTGTGCAAGTTCCAAGTTACTAAATTCATTTAAAGCTAGTTAATAACTGTACAAGCTTCTATAAGCTCCTGGAAAGTAGATGGAAATTATCTCTTTAAGACAAAACTGAGTAAAGTTAGGCCTAATTTCATGCAGGAGTCAGGACACTTGCACATTGAGAAGTGGCTGGTAGCCAGCTAGGAAATTAACTTCAGTGCTTTGGCTAGTTTGTGTTATCTGCCCATACATAAGCACTGTAATAAACATGAGATGATTTCTCTCTCAGCCAAAATAAGGAATAATTACCTCTGACTTTATTTTTGGAAGGCAGGAATGCATAAATCTATTAGCATGGACAATGTAAAAAAAAAAAAATCTCAGTTTATTTTACAAAAAGTTGTTAAATTGCCTGTTAGAGAATATAATGGTGCTTAACTGCAACACACATACTTTGGACTGAAACTGTAACCCTAAAACCACCCCAGAGCTGCCATCTAAGCATGGGGAGACTTAAACATCAAAGGTGCCTTACTTGTAGGACTTCCTTCTGTGATGAAGCCACTTGTCTAGAAGAACATGAAAGAGAAGTAAATTTATTAGGAGACTAGTGATGCTTGAAGTTTGAAGTTAAATGAAAGTAAGAACATATAAAGAATAAGAATCTGTGTCTCGAGAAAGGCTTATTCCTACCATGTGACTTTGAGAGGGTGTTCCTTTAACACAAATAAGAAAGTTTTGCAGGAAAATCTAATAAAAGGAGATCAAAACTTGTCATGGAAGTAAAGCAAACTTTGAAATCTGAAATATTTTACCATGAACATTTCCCTATCCTTACACTGCTACACCAAGAACATGCTTGAATCCTGGAAGTTAGTCACATTTATATAAATTCTACTTTACATTTCTTGCATTGAACCTGACCTCTGATGGCTTCAGACATGAAATCTGAAGTCAGTCCTCCCTTTCACTTAGCCTCACTTCTTTCAGAATGACTCAACAGAAAAGTTTGTTCCTTAATGCTGTTCCATAAAACAGTTAATCTAGACTTGACCTTATAAAGCCTGACCCCTGTACATCATACTTCTGGCACAGATCTGATCCCATGCACATAGGGCTGGCTATCAGTGATTTGCTTTAGATTTCCAGGGAATCAGTGCAGACTGGAGTGAATATTTTTTTCTTCTAATTACCCAGTCTGGAAAGAGTAAGGTGAAAAAAAATGAATAACTCTCATGCTGATCTCTGCACTAACCTTGTTTACACAATATTTATGGTCCTAAAACAATAACTTTTTCAGGTCAGCAAGCATAAGGCAAGGGTACTTCTAGTCACTCCTTCTGCTAACAGAAAGTCATGCAGGGAGGACTCATGTCAACATGAAGGAACTCAGTCCTGATAGATAATCAGTACCTACAATTTCCTCTGAAGAAAGTCAGAATGAAAAATACCTGCAAGATGATTGTAACAGATAATTAGTGTATCCTAAATATTCACCTTGTATGTGTGAAGCTCTGTAGTTCAGCCTTGTTACATCGAGTCCCTAATCCTAAACAAAAATACTGAGTGTCTGGACCAAGGTGCTTAAATCTGTGCTTAGCCACAGCTGAGCATAAAAATTCATTCTCCCAGTCTCTAGAAAATTTTGATGCTCAACATCTCTGAAAAGAGGCCAGGCTTTAGGCAGTGACATTTGGAAAATGTTGGCCAAAGCTCCGTGGTTAAGCTCTACGTATCTTGATAAAGAATTTTGTAAACATGGAGCAAAGAAGCAATCATTGTTTGGGCTGTAGGCAGCAGTGCTTGAGATATGCACAAAGAAACATTTTGATTGGAAGGATATAATACCAATGCAACATTAGCTTGAGGTGGCTGAGGGGGGTCCACCTCATGGCTGATAAATGCAAAGGCTCATAAACCTGAGGCTACTTGTTCCTGGTTGTTATTTTTTTAAGAATTACAAGTTTTGATTTCCCCATTCCATTGATTAAACATGCAAAATTCTTTATATCATATCTCAGGGCTTAAATAGGGCTTTTCCTGACATTATAGGCAGCACTATGAATTGTGAAGAATTTTTGGAAAATTTAATAGAAAAGCAAAAAGCCCAGACACTCTAAGTGTACCCTGCTTACTTGATAATTGACCCTTTTCTTTCTCTTTTGCAGCACATGCTTCTTTCCTTCTAAAGTTTTTTAGGGATTGTTCTGGCAAAAGCAGATATTACTTTACAAATCACAGCATTTACTAGTTTTTTAACTCAAGACAGTAGTTTTCTGTTGGCTAATTGCCCTAATTCATGACCACAGTCTTGGTAACAGCGATAATAAAACTGATGGCATTTGTTAAAGGCAGGCTTGCATTCACAGATTTTCTTAGCAATCTTTTATTTATGTTGGTTTCAGCTTTCAAATTGTAACTTACTTTTCATTTGAACAATCACTGATAATTATAAAACTGATTTCAATTTTTCTTCTTGCAATCAGTCATTCAGTCTGTGGGCACATACTTAGCTACTTTGAATTCCACACACATCAGATGACTGGAACACACATTCAGAGGAAAGAGGGATTTTGGATATTTTGCTTTCTGAATGCCCAGCTGGAGACAGCGCAACAAGGCCAACCTTCACCAAGTACGGACCACCTATTTCTGAGAACAAGATTGCCTCAAAGTGTTTCAAACTGAGACATCAGACACTTTTAAACTTAGGCATACTGTCATCATTTGTATCATGCATAATACTAGAGTTACTTCTTTTAAAAAAGTAAGGAAGGTGAGACATAAATGTTCATTACTTCTAAAAAACAGGTGCAATTTTCTTTTTGTGATAGTGTCATGGATTGCTGTGCAAATTTCAGCACTTTGGAGTCACAAATAAAACAAGACTGAAATCTTAATCAGACAAAAGCCTTTTTTTTCCCCCTGCTAGTTTAAGCTGGAAAAAGAGGAATAGAAGGGATCTATAATATATGAGCAAAATTATCTCTAAATTAAATGTTTAAAAATGTTTCCATCAGGCATCAGTAGATGGGTCTTTTAATGAAAGCCAGGTATTACCATGGCATCTATTTTAGGTCTTGCATTCCAAGAGAAAAAATATGAGCCAGATATGTTAGTCTGTGTTGACATGTAAAGTACATCACTCCCATTAGAAGGGCTGTTGTGGATCTGAATGACCCAAAAGATGCTCTGTGGCTCAACTGAATACCAGAGAACATAAGTGTAAATGAATTTGGACACGGATAATTCAGCTGTAGTTATTGCACTTCTGTATCAGCCTGTATGTAAACTTCCACCAAACAGAAAGCACCTGGAAAAGCTCTGCTAAGAGGGCTTGATTCTTTGACAGCTTTGGACGACAGCCTACTTAAACAGACAGCCAAGAAAGAGAGACATTGTCTTGTTTTTTCACCTCAGCATTGTTTTTAAGATCGCCTCCAAATGCCCAAATTTACAATTAGAAAGCATTCTCTACAAAGACAGCATATAATTACATGCTTGGGGTTTTCAATATATGCTTGATGTTTTCAATACTCTTCACTCCAACTCATGCTGGTTTTCTTTCAGTGCTTATACCTCATTCTCCCCTGAAAGCTCTAAAACTGAAATTTTTGCACACACAAAAGCTTCACTTAGTTATTAACTTAATGTATGACACCACTTCCTTTTGTTGTTTATAAGCAAGAAGATTGTTCAGAAATACCCTGGATTTGTGTAATCTAAATTAATTGAAAAAATAATTTTCATTTAGACAAAATCATGTGAAAATCAACATGATGTCAAACTGAGACTGATTTCAGTAGTAATGACAGTAACTGATTAACTTCATTCTGCTTAACAACACCACTTACATTCTCCCTGCCTCTCCTTAAAGTCAATTATTTCAAGACTTGAGGAGTTTCTCTTATGCACATCTGCAAATTCAATGTCAGATCCAGATTCGCATTTTGGTGGTGAATCAAGCTGGCCTCAGTTCACCTAATGAGAGCCCAGTTTTTACCAGACAAACAAATTGAGGTGATTTAATTCTAGTGGGGTTTAACTGACATATTTACTTGCTTTTGCCATCCTTTTTTCTCTTTTAATGAATCAAACATATTACTACACACTGTTGATAAATTGAAAATTATAGGATAGAACAGATGAGATAGACATTAACAACTTCAAACAAAAAACGCCCAGTTTAACTCACTAATATCCAATACCACCAGTCCTTCAAAGGGAGAGTTACATTTTTTTTTAAGGATTGGGAAAGAGAACTAAGATTTAAGGATTTTTTTTATATTTAAGCTAGGCATGCTAGAAATACTCAAAATTACTGCACCTTTAAAATTTTATGTCTCAGTAGCATACACATACTGCTTAACCACACAGGTTACCTATATGTATTCTCCTTATATAAATGATCAGCACATAAATAGATAAGGAATTTACTTAAATCCTTGGAAAATGAAAAAGCTGAGACCTGTACACTAATGTATACTAATTTGATATGTATATGCAGTTGTTTAACCACACTACAAAGATAAAGTTTGAGTCTGCTTTTTAGTACAGAACTGAATGATGAAAAAAAAAAAAAAAAAAAAAAAAAGACAATTTGTTACTCAGTGTCTAGTCATGACCTAAGCCAAGTTATGAATTGACATGAATTGGACCTTTTCCACCAATGGGAATGAAACTTGGCTGCTAACATCTCTGTTCAAAGAGATACTTGACTCTACACAGAGCTCAGCAACAAGACCTAAGCTTGGCATTGCCAGTGACTTGCTGGGAACCTTCAGGCAAACGATTCTTTCAATTTTCCTTTGTTTTCCTAACTCAAAGTTGATAGTAACAAAACCTGAACACTTCTCCTAGAAAGTCTTGTGGCTGAAAGTTGTCTTCAGCTCTAACCAGCATTACTACACAACTGTCAGTGTTAGGCATTTCATTTTGTTGAGAGCAGAGGCATCATTTCATTTTCTCTGGTTGTGGTATGTCAGCATGCTCCCAAAGGAAGCAATACCCTTTCCCAGTTGTTTCTAAATCCTGACTGAAAACCAGCAGCCTACCTGATAATGCTGTTTTCAGTGGGCTTTTTACACCTTTGCATACATTTGTTGTTATACTATTGATTCACAGGTTTTTCCATCAAGTGGAAATGAGATTGGGCTGCTCATATCAGCAGCGTTGGTTTGCTGCTGAGCAATAGCAATTCATGAGACCTGAAGAGTGATTTTATGCATATTGCTTATGTTGACTTGTACTGATCACTCCCTGAGTTCTTTCATGAGAGGCACTGAGATTAATTAATAATCAAAGACTTGCTCACGCTGAGAGAAGCAACAGCATCCATGTGTAAGCCAAATCAGGATAACCTCATGTCATTCTCAAGTTTTCTGCTGTAAAGAAAGACTTAATTAAAATATCGTAGAATTCTTTCTTGGTCATGTAGAGCACAGAGTTTTCTGCTGATAGCATTTGATGCAGTGAAAAAAGTCAGAGGACCAGTTTAAACTGAATGACAGGCATTTCTGCTGAGAAAGCAACAGCTGCCTCACAGACATTGAACAGTGAGGTCTGCTTTGAAAGCTAATGCAAGTTTATTTGCTCTGCAACAGAGAAAACCTTCAGTTCTGATTTTTTTGAAACATTCTTTCAATAGTTTAGCTTGGGTTTTGCACAACTTTTACAGAATTAAGCACTCTAGCAGACTGCTGCCAACAAAGGTTACTTAATTCCTCAGTAAAGGGGGAGTCTTGTTATTTAGATAAAGTAGCTACTGTAGTAGATTTGCAGATATGTTAAGAGTATTACAGGATCTAGTGGTAGATTTAGGAATAAAATACTATGAAGCAGAAAAAATTTAACAGAGTACTTATTGAAACTTGAAATACATCATGACATGTGATGTGATTGCATCAGATAAGAGCAGGTGGAATTGTGTTACCTGCAGTGTATTGCATGTTGCAGAGTGACACTTGATCATAGTTACGCTTCCCTTTGAAACAGAGTCACCTTTTAAATCTCCCACTACTAATTACATTGGAGGAAGAAAACAGAAGCCACAGGGTTCTTCTGTCTGCAAACCGTCATATTATGTTTCCCTAAGTACCAGTATGTTACCCACAAATTTTTGTCTGAAACTGGACTGGTGAATTCACCTGCCCTAGGTTCACTGTGACAGGACAGCAGCTGCTGTTACCAGAGAAACCACAGCAACACAGACTATTTAGTCTAAGGCCTTGGCTGTGGTCATAGAGTCACTTCGCAATAGCCGTTCTGGAAAAAAATTTCCAGAGTCAGCTCAGTTTTCATTCCTCATGTGAACACAATCTTTCATTCTGCTTTACTCACCAAAATGGAAGTATTAAGTACTTCACCATGGTACATTACAGCAGATGGGCTGCCTGTTGCTGGTTAATGGCTGACTGCGCATGCTCTGAAACAAGGTGTCAGGCTCTTGTCCAGACTTTACATAGAAACCTCACCTGAATCACACATCTGTGTGTTTAGCTAGTGATATAGACACTGGAAAGACACAACCAGTCTAGATTTTTTCAGCTTGTGAAAGTTCATCTGTCAAACCAACCTCTTGAACAAATATTCTGAGATTATACTGGAAAAAATTACTTGAAGAGAAACATTCCCCCAGCACTCTCAAAACCCTGTATGCAAATTTGGTCTCTTTAGAGACTAAACAAGTGTTTTAGCAGACTCAGCTGCAGAGGTTTTATTGGCAGGTTATTAGAAGCTGCAATTTTTTTTAATATAACTTCAAGAAAAAAATGTAGACACTTATGGGAGACTGACAATACTAAAATATGGAGGAAGAGACACTTGGCAAAATACATGAGCAAAACAGAGCTGGTTCTCCTCAGAGCTTGCTTTGCATAAAATACTTATGATCTCCATCGAAGCCCACAGATTTGCATAAATTTAAAGAGGAGTCAGTTGATGTGTTTGCTGCACAAAGAAAATGCACAGGAATTCTTTCCTTTCCCCATATTCTTGGATGATGTTTTGCTACTAGAAATTACAAACCAACTAAGCACTGAAAAGTGCTTTTCACTAACACCACTGAATGGCCTGGTTTATGACTTTTGTTTTGGGATGATAGCAAACTCTGGAATCAATCTGTTTTTAATGTAAGGTGTGATCTATCTTGTCTACTAGATATTTATTACACTAATAATATTCCTTTGGTGTCTCAACATCCCCATAATTTGACACTATGGATATCTGCCAGTGTATAAATACTTCATGAACTACCCATAACCTTGTAGATACCCATATAAATAATTTACAATTGTAAGAGAAATTCTGGTATGTTTAAAGTCAATGGCAAAACTTTCCTTGACTTCAGCAAGGATCAGATTTTGCCTCTGCCCTGTTTACAATGTGTCTAGCAGTGTCACTGCCCTTTTAATGCCGCCTGTCAGCAGGAACTTCTATCCGCCTGTGCTAGAAGTTCCAAATAACAGCATTTGCCTTATTATCCAGCAAATTAAAACTGTATTTTCTTCTGGCTCACACTGAGCTTTCAGTCCAAGGTTGAGGTGGTGACATCTGCTCAAATGAGATTGCATACTGCTGGAGTGAATTCCCAGATCATTCCTTGGTGTGTTTGGAGCTAATAAATCATAAACTGAAGTTGATTTGTGTTCTATATGGCCAGAGAGTTGTAATAAAGTCTTAAGATGGTTGGATCTTCCAAAGCATCCTGCCAGTTATAACTCTTATTTATACCATTGACCTCATCTGAGAAACTGTCCAACACTGCGTTGCATCCAGTAGGTTTCTGTGCTGGCATGTGGCAAACACGTGAGCAAATTATCTGGGTATAGAAATAATAATATTACAGAATATCTTGGATCTCTGGCACACCTTTCAGTCCAAGAGCTTTAAATAACTACACATGTTCATTAATGTCTTCCAGCTTCCACTGTGAGGTGTGTAAATATTAATATAATCATTCTGTAGATGGGAAGACACTAGCACAGAGCTGTTAAATGCCCTGCCTGCTGTCTGGTACAACTTCTGTGGAAGGTGGACCCTGCATCTAACGAGGCTGTTTGTTGTGTGTTCTCAGGCAAACCAAGGCAGCTGAAGATAAGTTGACAACATATCTCTACATGTTCTGCCTAATGTATCCATCTTTTTTCAGTCTCAGAATTGGATCTACCATGTAGGTGATAAATGACTTCTTGAAAACCACATTTCATTTCCTCTGCTCGAGATACTCATGCTGAATGAAATGGTGACCTCTGCAAGAATTCATACCTCTAAGTAATGGAGAGTTCATCTCTGGGGGGAAATTAACCCACAGGGATATCTTTCTGTGAAGAAGAGCTCATTTTAGGAGAATAAAATGTTCATTTTCTCTTGTGATTTTGGGGAGTCAGATCATATCTGATTTTCCCCATCTTTGGTCACTGTCATCCCATATCTGTCCTCAGATATTTTTTCACTTCTTTCCCCAGTAAAAAATCACCTGAAAATAGTGATATAAAAAGAGGATGTTAATAGCTGTGCAATCCTATTGCTAGTTTTGATCTCTAACACAACTGTATTGATCAGTCACATACAAATCTTACCTATCTTCCTTCATCAGACCTCATCCCAGTCAAGTCCAGTATTAAATTAAAATAACCATACCCTTTGTTTTACTGTTTTCATAAGCAAATATGTTATCTACTAAAACTGCCAGCTATCCTGCTAAGATCTGAAATATCTTTTTAATGTTTGCCAGATGTAAAACTTATCCCAGTCAATCTTGTACTATTACTGCCTAAGAAATTAAAGGCATTAACCAGCTGCTGAGGAAGGTAAGTAATTTCATGCTTTTGTTTGCATTTGTCAGTTTTTGAGGGAAGAAATGGCTTGTATTTTTCCAGTTTCCAAAAGCTAAAGGTTCCATTTAACTCTGTGCTTCCATAGCTTTAGATTATAACTTCTGAACGTGGCATCTGAGGTCCCACATGAAATCAATAATAATGTATAAGTTCCTAGGAAATATTTAAGTCCCAAGGAAATTCAAGGCTGGATTGGTTTGGGTTCCAAGCCACCTGCTTTAGTTGAAGATGTCCTTGCCCACAGCAGGGGCACTGGAACCAGATGATCTTCAAGATCCTCTTCCAACCCAAACCATTCTAAGATTCTGTGATCCCGCATCTCCCTATGACTTGGACACCACTGAAGGTGTTTAAGTCTGTTAAATTCTCCACACTTAGAGTCATGGAAACAGAGGCTGGATTTATTTTCTACCACATACAATACAGAAATTTTCTATGGGTAAAGTTATATCTGTGTTGGAAGTTAAAAGTGTATAGATCACTTTGACTGACATATCACCAAGATGTTATTCAGAACAAGGGTGGAACTTACCTACAACGTGATTTTACAACTGTTGTAGCATATTACTTCAGATTAATTCAGGTTAAAATACCAAGGATAAAAGTAAGTGGGCCTAACTCCTATGGAGTTCTTCCACATGCATGTAAATTTGACTTTAGTACTAATTGTAGTTTGAACTCTAGAACAGAGAAGCGTTCTACATATTGTAGCCATGTTCAGATGGCTACAATATGTAGAACAATTTAGATTTAGCCACTTCATCCCATTCTATCAAAATCCTTCTTGCTACCTCCTGAAAAGGCAGACATCAAACTCAATTCTACGTTTATGGAAAAGTAAAATGAAATAAATGAACTAGTATAATCCTGAATTTATCTTAATTAATCTAAAATTATACACATCTGATTTACACTTAAAAAAACCATTTCCATTCTGCTGGCCAGAATGTTATCAGCATCTTACAATCCATATTTATTCAATATCTGTGCTTTCTACACATCTTCATAAATTCAGATGTATTAGAACTGTGATTAAAAACATTCTATTACCAAAATCTTTCTGTTAACTCAGAGGAGGTATCTATTTTTAGAATTAGTACATATTTTTATTCTCAGGAAATCATCAAAGCCTGGACTTCTGTGGCTTTTTATAGCTGAAATATTTACAGAATCTCTGCTTAGTTATGTTTCCATTCAAATGTTCTTTCTGTTGCTGTCTATAGGACTTCAGCTAATTGAAAGTACTTACTTTATTTTGCAGTGCTTGTGCTATCTCTTACTATATACATTTGAGCAATTTTTCAATGCTCTGTAGCAGAGGGGCTGGAGCTAGGGGTTCTTTAGGGTCCCTTCCTACCCAAATCATTCTATGTTTATTTAATGTCATCATTCTTATCAGCCCATGTTATTAATTATAAATATTCAATGTACTTGCCATGTTTATTGCATGACTCATGCCTGACATCTGAGCATTGTTGCTGACTCATCATACAACTCACCTTACAGCTGCTGTCTCTTTAAAGCTTTTAATCTGCACAGCTGTACAGCTGAGAGTCTAATACAGTCACGTGTGTAAATACCACCTACATAAACACATCAAGGGATGAAACTTCAGAGCAGAAATTCCAAGTATGATAGAAACACAGTCTGTGCTGTAAGTTCTAAGTGGCAAAGTACACTTATAACATAAAAATAATTCGGTGCTTGGAAAAGTGGAGGCATTGCTTTTTGGGGTTAGGGAGTCAAGGGGCAGGGGAACATGAGATCTGGCTGAGTTCACAAGGACATATTCCAAGTACAACACAGTTCAAGAGGTGGGTTGTATCATTATTCCTTCAAACACAAGCAGTGTTTGTGCTGCTGCTCCTGGATAAGGCTCCATGTTCCTGTAGAAAGGAAGGCAGACCCACTAAGTACCCTGAGACAGGGAATACCTCCTTCCTATGTTCCACATCTCTTACACATCTCCTGACCAGCCTTGGGGAGAGGACATAGCCTCATTCCAGCCACAAAATGGGAGTAGTACCTCTTCCCTATCTTACAAGGTACTGTGAAGATAAATATGTGAATACTTAAGTACTACTGTAAAGATTACCAAATAAGCCACTAGCATAAGCTTATTGGGTACTATATTAGCGTGGAGAGGAATTCTCCTTCTTGCCTGTAATGGGAAACTCCTAGAAACTTGCCTTAAAAGGAACAGACAATAAACAGCATGAATCCCTAAGGGGAATGAAGAGGAGGTCATACTTTACAGTCTGTGTAGGCATTTTACTTCCAAGGGGAGCATTTTGAACATATTCTCTACTTTTTCCTTGGTAAACCTGAAAGCATTTTCCTCTGTGATGAAATGTACAAATATAACATTTCTCCTTTTTGATAAATAGTATAAACATTATGTTCCTTTTCATTTCCTACTCCCAACCTAAGTATAAAACATGTCCGTTTGAGTATGTTTTATTACTTTGATTTTATTTAAGAGGAAAAGTATGGTGAAAACCAGCCATACTTTCCTGTCATTGGTATTTTGATCCCTGCTAAATACGGGGGCATTTCCACCATTTTAATATGAGCCCATATTCAGCAAAGAATCTAATCACGTACACAGCTCAACATCTGACACTTACTCTCAAAAATAAATGAGATGCCTGCTTAATTACTTCATCAACTTAGTGCTCTGGAGACTTGAACAAAAAAGTTTTGCCTTTTCTTTATAATGTAGGATTCTATAATGACAATGTAGTAAATGTTTGGCAATTTCATCTCCTTTAGGCTTTTTCCATTTGCAAAAAATCAAAGGTATAGTGTTCTATATTCAGTTATCTGGGTATCATCAATGAAAGATAGAATTTACTTTTATTTGTTTGCTTGTTTCTGCACATATATAGTGTGCAGATGACAGTCAAAGTTGTTCTCTGCCTTGGTATTTTTCATGTAGATTACATTTATGGAGTTCAGATCACTTCTTTCAAATATGCACTACAGAAGTTAGTATAGTCCTTATGGCTCTCCCTAACTTTTAGAGAGAAATTACATAAAAGGATGTGATGTGGGTCATGGAATTTAGCCAAACAAAGTAACAAAGCAGCAAGAATTGCCTGGTGCCAGTCAGGGTAAGGAACACTACCTATACCTGTGATAAACAGAGCACATTGGTCATTGCATGATATATTAGCAAATTATGAGTTCTAACTTTTTATTATATAAAAAATGTGAATTTCACTTAATTTTTCCTTATGAGACTAAGCTGATAAAAATTCCAGAATGGATAAAGAATTGGTTTGTTGAGATTGGTAGCAGTAAGGACTGGAAAGTTGACATTAATTTTCTTTTTTTTTTTCCTTCTTTTCTTTTTTTTTCTTTAAGAGGCACACACAAATAACCTGACAAAATTACACCATGTCCTTTATACCTACTGTGTCCTTTTACAAGTACCTCTCCCAGAAACAGCTAGTCTTGACTGGGCTAGCAAATCCTTCTATGTGTTAGTTAGAATCAGGAAAAATTTCAAGGCAAAAGTTCAGTAGTCATAACAGAAGTTTAGATTTCATCATAAATTTGAATTTCTGTCCAAGTTCATGGTGTATAAACATACCACAGATAAACATGCAGAGATACAAAACTCTGTCGTGAAGGCCTGGCAAAATTTCTGTCTGGACCAATAATACCTCCTTATAATCTTCTTGGCCCTCGGAGGCCTAGTCCTTAATTGCAGTTCAGCGTGTGCCAACAAACCTTTTCTGGGGAGGTGGTTTTGGAGGAATTATTTTCACTGAAACGCCTGAAAAGCTTATCAGTTATAAGCCACTATTAACAAGAAACACATCTTGTGATAGTTCCAGTAAGAAATGGAGTACCATTACCCCATGTGCTTGTGTTTACCTCCAGGCATGGATCTCACACATTGCCTAGCAAGCAAATACTAAATTATTGAATTTTCATGGACTAAACAAAATACAGCAACTATACCTATTTGCAAACAAGTTGCAATCACACCCCAGTAGCCTGATAGCCTAGTCATGAAGAATCAAGGTACTGATGTTTGATGGATTATAGAAAATGTGTTTTATACCTATAGAATAAGTCCAAAGTACTGCATCAACTAAGGCAGAAAAATTCCTCGGGTATGATGAGGCAAATTAAAAATGGAGAAAAAGGAGAACTTTCTTTTATTGGCTTAAGAGAACACCTTTACAGCTAAATACTGAAAGCATCGTGCTGGTTCCTAATTATTCAGACACATATTTCTCTGAATAAAGTCCTCAGGAATTGTCTGGTCAAGACCATCCATTTAGTTCCTAAATTTTCACAATTTGTCCATAAAGTGCCTGTTCACTTTCCATGTTTAGTGTCTCCTACACAGCATGAAAAAGTGGCATAAATGCAGCCCAGCCCAGCATGGTATGCACTGAACAGCTATTTTTGTTATCATCTGAGGAAAAGACAGATTTTGGTAGGGAGTGGATAGGAACAGGGCCCCTGCTCCTAAACCAGAAGAACAAACAAGTGGTGTTGAGCAGAGCTAATACTTATCTACCTAATTCACTCTCATGATGAGAAATATGGCTCCACTTCAGTCCTAAAGTGTAACTGGTGGACTTTACAGCACACATACAACTGCACTGAAGTTGTCCTAAATGGCAAAATACAGGTCTCCACGCGGATGCTTAGATCCTTCCCCACTGTTTGCTGGAGTGGGGCCTGGCAGGCTGAAGTGTCTGTCAGGTCCATATTGAAGCCCCCATGGTGCAGCCAGGGAAGCTGGAAACTCTGATAGTGCACAGACCTCCCTCAAGGATTCTGCTAGCCTTCATCAGGTACCACAAAAAGCGCATCCTTTCCCAAGAGGAGAGGCTGTTGACAAGCTCATGAAGGAGGTTTACTGTCTTGCTGACTTGAGCTCTTTGTTGGGTACCGGATCAAGAAGGAATAAAAAAGAGAATGCTCAGGGCCTAGAAAACAGAATACCTTGTTCACCCAACAGTGAGTCAAATTATAGATGGTATCATCACATCAGATGGAGTGAGTAATGTTTCTTAAGTCCAATAGTGAGTGGTAACCTACTTGAGAGTGTACCCTGTGTGACTGATCCTAATTACTGTGCTCTAAACAAAAAGCAAGATTATGCTTCATACGCAGACTAAGTTAGCCACATATACTGAAATAGTAAATTCCCTTTAAAAGGCAGTCAGAATGATTCTTTTCAAAGGCAGGAAACACGAGAAATCCCATAAAGCTAACAGGAGTACTATCTCAATGATTCTGAATTTACTACAATGGAAAAAAATAGGCAAGAGGATGCCATGACATCCCATCCTTCTGTTGTTACTCTAGGTCACTGGTAGAAACTTGGCACACCATTTCTGATGCAACTACAACAAACTCAATTTTTCTTCTTTTCTATTTTTTTTTGTGTGTCTGTGAAGGAGCATAAAAATGCTTTTACCTCAGTGTTGCTCAAAGTTTTGGTTATGATTCAAGCATCTCAAAATATTGAAAATAATTGCAACATTATGTGCTGCCAGCATTTGCAGTACAAAACTCTGTGTCTTTCTCACACTTTATTTAAAAAAGAACATTTTGCACCTCAATAGCTAGTTGTGGTTTTGGATCATAAAGCACTAAGGGTTTTGATCTGTTCTGATTCCCATCCCTTCTGTCTCATTTTTCTCATGGCTTAGAACAAAATCTTAATGTGACTCATCTGTCATAAGTAACTTTTACATCCTCTGCCTCCTATTTTGGTGTGTGATTAGACAAATGCTGTAGTTATGTAAAATTATTTGTGGTTGCTTTTTTATAATGGAAGATATAAATCACAGGTACTTTAAGCAAAAAAGAGAACAATATCAGGAGAAAAGTGAATTATGAATGAAAGCAACTTGCATATATTATAATAAATACTTTAAAACATGTTATTTCAATTTACTATTTCTTAGTATTAAATATTGCAGCTGTCATCTCTGGAACACTGTAAAAGGAAGTAGTAAATGAGAAAAAACCCTGAGTTTATGGACTGTCTTACCCAAAGCGAGTCCCAACTTTGATACCAAAACATTTGCAAGGACACTAATTATACTTGGAAAGCTGGAATTCAAAATTGTAAATATCAGTTCCAGGATGTTAATGTTTTCTGGTACAGTTGAGGAAATCCTATGTAGTATGCTACTTTCAAAAAAAGCAATTATGTGTATATACTCCTGTAACTTTTCTCCAGAGCAACCTGCTATCTCACAGTAGTACTTTCTCACAAAAAAAACCCTTAAAATTTCCCTAGAAAACAGAACAGTCAATACAGAAGTGATTTTGCTACAGAGGCATTTCCAACAGTTCACCAGATTCTTCTTTCCTCCCTCAAATAGCAGACTGAAATATTTTACTTAGTGGATCCAGTTCAGTGAAAGCTTCATTCCACAAAAGTCATTTGCACTTGGGCTGAATACTGAATCAGCAGGACTTAAATATCTGCTTAAAATAGAAGTTATATTTCTTTGACTACTTAAATTAACTAGGGATCATGCTGTTTCTGTGCTAAGAGAATACAGTGATTTTGTGATTTTCTACCTTTCTGCTTTTATCTTTCTACATTTGAATTACAAACAGAAAATGTTGTTTTCCACACTCAACACCTGCAGATAGCAGAGTGGAAAGGAGAGAAGACTGCAAGCCACCCCACTACATTTGAATATTAGTACACAGAAAATAAGTTCTCTCCTCTCCTTTCAGATACAATTTTGCACAAAATAATTCTTGAAAGCAGAGCAATGAAATAAAACACTATCAGTCAGGAAATTCAATGCTTAAATGTTCTCTTAGGAGTTATTTCTCTCATTCTCCTCTCTCTCATATTCCCTCCCTCCCTTCCTTCTCCAAGAAGCCTTCTTGGAATTTATTTTCTCCATAGCAAAGAAAGACTCTTGTTGCTTCAAGTTGCTCACATCATGGCTTGTACTTGGGATTTCTCCCAGTAGTCCTAATCTATATATCAGGATCTGCACATGACTGAAGCAACACAGGGAAGACAGTGATTGTATCAGTAAAAAATCTTTCAAGATACTGTTTTTTCAAGTTAAAATAAATTATCTCACTACTGTATTTCAGGGTGCCCCCGGCAAAGGAAAATTATTGACATCTGACTCCACGGCTTTGGGATGCTGAATGCTCACTTTATTAAAACTATATTATATTACATTATACTATATTAAAGAGATAAATACTATACTACATCATACTTACTTCTAACTTCTCTCCTAACTGAAAAACTCGTGACTCTGCCCGAGAGTCCAGACCCACACATATGGATCCAATTGGTCACCTTGGGTAAACAATCTCCAGAATACATTCCACATGGGCACAAACACAGGAGCAGCAAATGAGATAAGAATTGTTTTCCTGTGCTTCTCCAGGAAAAAACCTGAGAGAGAGAATTATGTCTCTGTCTGTTCAGAGATTGTGAATGCCACATCTCACCATTACAGGTTATCAGTTCTGAAAGTAGTTAAGTGGAAGAATGCACATCAAGTGATTGGTCTCAGAACATAAAGAGCTGTATGATGGTGATGGTGATAATAATAATAGTATATTAATATTAAATAAAGCATCTCAAAGTGGCCAGGAGTTCCCCTAAGAAGAATCTGTGGAAGCCTGTTGAGTGATCTACTGGAACTGGAATTATCTTTTTATTTGTTATACTGTGTAGCAAATCCAAACTCCCAGCTGGGGGCATCCTTGGAGCAGACAAGGCAGGCAGGGGTAGCATTGATGGTGTGGGATAGGGAAAGATGTGAAAGTGAAAGGTGGGGATTGAGTGGCCTCTGTGTGAGGAAGTTTAAAGGAGACAGGGTGCATTTCCTGCTTATGAAGCTGCTTCTCCACCTTGTGACTCCTTCTTTTCCTTCATTTCTCTCCTTCGCAGAGGGAAGACACCCAGAGACCTTCCCTTTACTTCCATTGTTTCCAACATCACCATCTATACATTTTTCTGTTCTTTCTTGATTGTCAAGGAGGGGTCAGTCCTGTTTTGGAGGGATGGGAACTAGGCCAGGACCAAGACAGAAAGGCAGAGAAATCCTGCTGCAGATGAAAGGACAGACGTGACTGCTGCTGCTGTACTGGGGCCCTCTGGAACACATTGGCACTCCTTTACCCTCTCTCTAATCCCACAAGGGAAGTAACACCAGGATGGATGGTACAAACAGGAGGCAGGAATGAGCTGTTTGGCTGAAATGCCTAATCCCTCTCTCCTCAGTCACAGGCAAAGTAGCTGCCATCCCTTTCAGTCTGGCAGGTTTCCATTTTGCTAAATACAAAGCTACTTCTGACTTAGTCACTTTCCCTCATTGACTCAAGAAGCTGAGCCAAAGCCCCAACCTTAAATACCTGCAAGTTGCTGAGAAGTTTGTATCCCAAGCTGAACTGCAGAGCACAGAGGTGTCTCTAATAGTTCTGATAGGGTATAGATGTGTTCTGAATTACTGCCTCATCCTTTGAAGCAGAAGGCCTGTTTGGCAGGATAAACAAGGAGAACCTACTCTACAGAAAACTAGGAAGCAAACGACAACTAAGTTCTGCACAACACATTGGCAGTTTCTGCTCTTCAGGCGTTAGAGTCCTCTCAGAAAGGTGGCAAATACACATTTCCTTGTACAGCTCCAATGAATTGGATGAAATAAATTGCAAATAATCCACACTACTCAGGCATTATCTCCTGTTGGTTCCCGAGGTGATCACATATTTCCTAAGCTGCACCCCAAACTCATCAGGGATCTGCTTGCAAGAGGGGGTGGAGTCAGGAGAAAATCAACACAGATTATCTATAAAAGCAAGGGTAAATTGGAGACCAGATAGGTAATGCCAGAAAACTTAGCCTGCTATCATTAAAGAGATTTTTTAAAATAAATTTTACACCAGAGGTCAGAAAACTTTGTCATGATTCATCTAATCCATAGTCTAAGACAAAAGGCCTGAAAAGCAGCCAGTTTCTATCCAAAAGGGGTTTGCGCTTTGAGAGGAAGGTGCCTACCTGGCTGCTATGATGCAGCAGCTCTCAGAGCCTGTGCTGGGACTAGGTGGGCAGCTGAAATCAACTGAAGGGAGAAACAGATTCTAGCCAGCAATCAGAAACTCACGGGCTGGGTGGAAACAGTGTACCATGGAGGTACTGGGGCTGATGTTTGGAGATCTCCTTTCTGGCAGAAAACTCTCAGCTGTCTAGAAAATTCAAGCCTCTTTTGTTAAAATGCACTGTTCTGAGAATAATTTAACTAGTTCTTTTTGTCATATTTGAGAGACCTTACAATAGCCCTGTGGTGGCATTCAGATGAAACAGGGTAGTGGGCACATTTCAAACAGACTTGAATAAATCTGAGATAAAACAGTCAAGCAGGGTTCCCTTCAGAACTCAGTACTCCAACCTTTCCAAATGCTTCCTGCCCCTAAGGTTTGCATGGTCTCTTGGTGGCCAGGCCACCCAGGGCAGAGCTGCCTGGGGTCCACTGGGTGCTGGGGTAGAGGGCACTGCTGCAGCACAGCCATGCTAGTGGTCTTGAATTTGCATTTTGCCCTGGCTGGTAAAATGCTTAAAGTAAATTGAGAGATACCTTCAGGTGTGTTTGGCTCCTTGGAGTTACTGTGATTGGTGGGAAACCAGTGGCTCTCGAGAGCAAAAACACAGGCAAGGAAGCTCTAGGCGAAATACCTCAATTTTCAACTACAAAGCAAATCAGCACATGAAGAGTGATCACCCTACTTTTCCATGAGCTGGGTTTCAGGAGCCCATGGCTCCCTGTAGGATAGATACTGAGCATCAAGTGCAGTGCATGGTGAGCAGCTGAGGGCAGGGGCTATGCATAGAGGTGCAGGGCCCTCCCCAGCTCTCATCCAGCACAGCACTTGAGCATGTGCTCACTCCAGCTGGAAAGCACTCATCCAGAATTGCCCATCCGCAACTGAACCCCAAATGGCTCGATGGCAGCTGAACCCAGCAAATCACAGACTCTTCCCAGTCATGTCAGTGGGATTTGTGTCAGGCAAAGCACATAGGACTTGGTAGCAGCTGTGTGAGAATGATCAGAATATAAAATAGAAAAGCAGATTTTATTTTGTATAGAACACTTGCATTGTCTGTGGCTCCCCTTGTTAGTATCCTCATATTATGAGTGCAGTAATGCTTGGGACTTTGGTAGTTTCCAAGCACAATGCCTCTTGGGAACTAATGATTTTATTAATGCATTGCATGAAAGGGTTTATATGTAGATTTTCATGGGCACAACACACGTGGAGAAGTATAAGATTAGGTAAAAGTTTTTCATCTGTTTTTCAGACTGATAATTTTATACCTTGTAATCTGAAAAAGTTATGCAGCATCTCTGTAGAAGGGTGGGAACAAGGCTCAAGGCACTTTTGAAATCCAAACCCATATTTTGATTTACAGCATAATTATTACAGGATTGCCAACAAAAACACCGAACACTAGGATTTTTGGTCTATATTCAAACTGCTACATCAGTTTTCACAAGCACTGAATAACTAAAAAGGCTACTCAGAGTGAATGAGTTGCCAGGTTTTCATACTTCTGAACAGCAGACCTTGAATAAGAAGCTGGAATAGGAAATTAAAAGACTATGTTAAGCCACTATGTTTGAAAATTTTGACTAATGGTTCTTAATGTTTCTGGGGGGGGGGGGGGGGGTAAAAGAAGGATATTATGCTCATATATTTCTTAAAAGCTTTCTTTTCCCCCTAGAACCAACCTAAAATTAACAAAGTAACACCGGGCCTAACACAATCAGGAAATCTGTGTCTCAGAGTGAAAAGCAGCCAACCTGACCATCTTCTGCCCTGTCCCAAAACCTCAGTGTAAGTAAACTTTGCAGTGTAAGCTTTTGTAATGTAAGCTTTGCAATCCTAAGCGATTTCTATGTAATGCCAAAACCAAAGCACAACAGCTTAAAACTGATGTTGTCTTAAAGCCATCACCTACACAGGATAAGTTATTCAAGTGTTTGCTATACACCAAAGCTTTTGAATTTTGACTGGAAAATTATATGGTACGTAAATTTAGGTGATCATCCTCAGCAGTACTTTCTATCATAGATAAAGAAATCTACCCTTTCAGTCATTCTCCATTGTTTGGTAGGAGAGAACATGTATGGCATTTGGCATATTTGTGTTTCTGTAAAGAAGATTGGTTTTATTCTGGAACTAGAGTGAGCCATGCTATTGATGTGCTTTTGTTCCCCAAAATGCATATGTACATGTGTTCACTTCCAAATGTATGTACATGCTAAAATAAACAGCAGTAACATTCATTGAAAAATCCATACTTAATACAATGTTTAGTTTAGCTCAATAATGGGAAGAATATGTTAAACATCATTCCAAGCCTTAATGGAAAACTTTCTGACAACAAGACATTAGCTCATACTGTCCACGGTCATCTTATGCCTATGAGTATTGTTTGTTATCACGTGTGACTTTCGGAAGAAAAAACACATTATTGCTTAACAAGTTGCATTGTAGTAGTGTCCTGCACTGTTTTGGTTTCTAGAAAGCTAATTAATTGAAAGAATCTACATAGTAAGAATTCATCATGGAAATCCCTCAGACTTTCCATCATCTTGTAATGCGGATGAGTGCCACATTCAGTAGTGTTTCTCACTTGCAGAGAAGTCATACGTGATTTGTCTGAGATGAAAAACCAGCAGGGTCACACAAACATGGGACTCCACTGGGGAGCTCTGAACTTTGAACCCAGTGGGGTGGACTGGTGCAGTGACAGGATTTTAAGATATCTGGCCACTCCATGTTTGGAGCTGTCCCTGGTAACTGTGTTCACCCAGCATCAGCTGCTGTGACCTACCCTACATCAGATGCTAGAAAAGTCTAACAAGAGAATAAAGAAGGAACAAAAAGAGAAAAAAAATTGCTCAAGACTCTAGCCCACAAACTACTGACAGAGAATAAAACACTTCTCAGTTTTTACATTCTCCAAGAGCATCCATAAAGTTTTAGAGCCCTTCCACTTAAGAAAACATCCATCCAAGAATGGCAGTGGACTTTGATAATTCAGCTGTGAAGTTACTGCAGCAGTTGATGAAAACACTGCAGAACAACTCTGCTCTGTTCATTAGTAATTTCTTTAAACCTTTGAATAAATATCTTCTGGTGTTACATAATGTAGATCACTTTTTAAAAGTATTGAGTTTTCAGTGTTTTAGAGTCCTTTAGTACAACAGGTGAAACGGTAATATAAGCT
This sequence comes from Emberiza elegans, assembly GCA_024865655.1. Taxonomy (NCBI): domain Eukaryota; kingdom Metazoa; phylum Chordata; class Aves; order Passeriformes; family Fringillidae; genus Emberiza; species Emberiza elegans. The sequence goes on along the minus strand of JALJVW010000243.1, from coordinate 6,975,607 downwards.
ATTAAATATAGCTGCTAGACAGAAAAAAGCAACAGTTAAGCTAAGTATTACAACTTAGCACCCACTACTTTTCATGAGTGGCAAAACTGCTTTGAGAAAAAAAACTGTCCTCAACAATTCACAGATATCAAGGAACAGAGAATTAAGGGGAAAACAAAAAGAGGTTGAAAGTTCTGGAAAATATTGTTACTTCCTTTTTTTCTTTTAATCTGTTCCAGTGAATGGAGAAGAATTTCAGCAAAACATTCAGATCTGGATAGAAATATACCTCAAATAAAAAGGAAACAAAGCCCTCTATCTGTAGCAAGAATACAGAAAATTTTCAGACTTTAGCATCAACTGGCAGATAGACCTGAAAGGCATTTGGGTCAAATAGAAGTCCTGAGCTGCTACCAAAATCAACAGTCTAATTGTCTCAGCTGAAACTGGGGCTTAGCTGTTGGGTTTCCTGTAACTAAATCTTGCCACAACCGGCTCTGTGAAGTTTTTCCTCCAAGAATAAAATAAAATAGAGCAAAATTAAGATAAATACAAGAGACAGTAAAGATGAGTATATAGTTCCCAACATAAGGAGGGGAGCAGATGTTAGAGAAGACTCATGAAGATATCAAAATAGTTCTTGTCAATTCTAAATGCTTGACATGACATTTCTTTAAAAATAAACAATCAAACATCTGAAAGTAATTGCTAGACTAAGGGATTTATTTTATTTAGGCAATAAAGTATTTCAAAAATGTACTTCGAATGTCTAGCCTGATTAAAATTTTCTTTGGTTTTTTGTGTTGTGGTAGTCACTACCCACCCAAAAGTGGTATTTTAATAATATTTTAAAATGGAAAAACAACAGTTGAAATGAAGAAAGCAAAACTATTCAGAAACATTACCAGAATGCACAGCTTGACTTCAGACACTTTCTAATCTGTTCAGGAAGCAAAAAGAAAAAAAAAAAAAAAAAACTGTGCTGAATTCAGAGGCACTGGGTCAGGTGATAAAATTATACAATTTTATGTGGATTTACTGAGGTCATATCTCAAAATCCAAGGCAAACCTAAGCAACTGAAAGTAATGTTTCAGTTTATATAGTCTGACATTTTTTCTGTCTATCCTTTTTCCTGTTGAACTGCCTTTTATGCCTCTCAGTGTATAAACTTCTTGAACATAGGCATCTCCTCAGTCCACAGTTTCCTCCCCATTTTCTCATGCTTTATGTACCTCCATTCAATCCCTGCTTATCTGATAGTAAGAATTAGTTTACTGGTCTGCCTTTTCCTGACTTGGGAAGCTGGAAATACTGGAAGATTTTAGTGGAACCTAAACCTCAAATTACTCAAGTATTTATGGAAAGGTTACCTTACATTTCCAGGACCATTTATTTTAAATAGGAGTCAGTTGTTGGACTCCTTCACTCACTCATGAAAACCGAGCTTCAGACTCCTCACAGCAGCTTTGGATGGGAGGAAATTAAAGGAGAATTACAAAAGAAAAATCTTTTCCAAACAGCAGTATTATTCAATAGCTTAGAAATTTACTTCTTCTGTTGGTGAATGTGGTTTATTTAACTAATCCAATCATTATTGTGAATAAACCCAGTGGTTGCTTTTGTCTGTGTTCTGAAGAAAAATGGCTTGTTTAGGGCTTTAGTAGTGATAATTGGCACAAAAAGCTCCAGTACAGAAGAACACATAAAAAGAACAGGATGAATTTGCCTCCATGAATCATTAGAATTGGGGATGTTGTATAGAAACCTCCTGCTTGCTGTTAGTAACCATGATGACAAGTTTATGATCTCAGGCTGTACAGAGCAGAGATCTGAGGAAACTGCTGCTCACTAAATTCTCTCCTTCCGAGCCCCCTTACGCTCCAGACCGACTCACATGAAAAGAACTTTAAGGCAGTAGGCAGCAGATTTTTATTTTGGTAACAGGAAGTTTGTGGAAGACTGAAACAATGTGCCTCTCTGATTTGGGAAACAGTTATACCAAACAATAAATGTTCTTATGGGTTTTGCATTATGCATAAATCCTCCTGTTTATATGCTAAAGCATATAGTTTATTAACAGCTAGCTCATTAACAGTCACATATAGAGCATACAGCTGCCATCATCACTTTGTCAATGTTTTCCACACATTTTCCATAATTTTCACATTCAGGGAAAATTAACACTAAGTGAAAAGTCTTCTTTCAAAAGCCTTGTTAGCATAATGTACCAATGAAATGATTCCTTGTAAACTCAGTTTCTTTTGGAAACACCAATGTATTTTCTGTGCAGAAGTCTCTCAGGAAATGGCTCATTTTAAGACAGTTTTCTGGACCCTAAAAAGTTCAGACACAACTCTATTAATGCCTTTGCCTTGTAAAATTCAATGAATGAATGCTATCACAGTGTGAAATGAAATTTGAAATACAATCAGAATAATTGCCCATCTAATACTAAGAGTTCAGGTAAAACATTTGTTATATAATTCAACCTTATATTTAGTTTCAAAGGAATTTTATGTAGCCGTCTGGTTTATTTAAATAACTGATTAGCCTGTCCTGTTTTAATTGGCAAAGTTATGCAAATAGCAATGAATATTACAGTTCACAGTAGTCTTCCATAGGAACAAGAATGGTTGAGGTCTAAAGGCACCTCTAGAAGTCACCTTGTCCAATCCCTCTGCTCAGGCAGGGACACCTAGACTGGTTGCCCAGGACCATGTCCAGAACACTTTTGAATTATTTTCCACTATGAGACTCCACAACCTCCCTGACAACCAATGGTTTAGTCATCCTCAGTTTTTAGTCACCCTTAGTTTTTGATGGTTCAGTCACCCTCAGTTTTCAGTCACCCTTAGTTTTTGATGGTTCAGTCACCCTCAGTTTTCTACTCACTCTACTCACTCTCACAATTTCTACTTTATACATCTGAAATCTCCTCTGCACTTGTTCTCTGCAGCAGTCTAGCTCCTCATTTAAAAGGTTGGATGAATGTTGAAGTACAAGGCTGAAATCAGGGATATTTCATTTAAGAAGGTGATGCAGTTCTTTGCTGAACGTATTTTGGACCATTTAGTTGGCAGTCACCTGTGTGTTCCTGTGTTAATGGAAGATGGTGTAAATGGAGTCAGATGTGCAGCAGCAAGGATTCACAACACAGCTTGGGAATGTGAGCTATGCCAGCTGATGGCAAAGCTAAGACTTTGTATAGAATATTTTCTGCTTTGGGTGCAAACAGCATATTTCATGCTACTTTGCTTGCATTACAGCCATTTTTAAGCAATGCACAGAATGGAGACTAAGTATTTTGAATGTGCAAAAGGTCTGGTATGTGCTCAGGTCCCCGCTCCTGTGCAGTGTTTGTGAAGCTATCCCTTGATAAATGACAAACTGAAAAGACAAAGAAAAGGCAACAGCTTGTAGCCTCTGCTGGCAGTGTAAATAGAAATTTGAGTTTAGCAGACAAAGTTCACAGTTTGCAGTGAAAGGTCAGAAGGATTTCAAGCATTTTTGGTATTTTGTCTCTGCTGTCTGCTTAATATCAAACAAATAAAAAAATTCCTGATAGACAGCTTCCAATTCTGTATACTTGGCTTTCCTGCTCAGCCTTAAGGAACACGTAAAGTTCTGTCTTTGGCATTCTGCAATTACTTTAAGACACAACCATCCTAACGAAGCTTTAACACGTACTCAGTCCCAGCTTTTGATGTGATGTTCGGTAAGCTAAAAGACTTACCCAGCTCAGGTAGGCCCAGTGGTCTGCAGTTTTTCTGCTAAAAAATTAGCATGATGAGGAAGAGTTATATAATATGTTAACTCTCAACAGGACATGTTTGTTTTTTCCCAACCATTGTACACACTAAAATACATCAAAGACATTTATGAGAAATCTCCTACAATCTGCAGTTGAACCAATTGAGTCTTGGAGGAGTCTGACTTTTTATTATTATATTATAATTTTTGTGGGCAGTGAGTTCATTCCCTCTTCTGGATATTATTAACATCTCTTTTAGGAAAGGTTTAGCTCTGGCCTCGAAAACACTGACAATTACATTTTTATTTCCCAAACTCAATTAAATATATACCAAGTGGAAATTGTTCTCCTGGAGGTATGTAACCTCAGAAATCTAAAGAGTTATATTACTGTGTATCTCAGATGTGACTACAACCACTGCTTTTTGTGAAATCACTACTTGCTGTATTCAGGACTGAATAAATGGAAATGAATGTGGAAAATGGAAATGCTGTGGAAATGAGAAAAAAAAAATTCTGTATTAATCTTGTCTTTGGGTGCATCTCTCCTGGACTCAGAATTTTTAAAGATATATTAGGAGTGTGATTGGGATTAAATAGTAAAAATAGGACAGAGGATGAGCCAGGTGTTGGCTGATTTTTTTTGCAAAGTGTATCCTTTTAATCTCTCAAGTAAGCTTTTTCTTTGTGTTCCTAACTTCCCAACCTGTGGCATATCTCAGCATGATCATACATGAGGAGATTGTTGTGCACACTGTGAGTGCCAAACACCCAAGCCCACTTTGTGTCTACAGGTGCTGAACATGCCTGGTGGGGTTTTCCCTGTTCCTCCCACAGGCATACTTGACAAATGTCATGAGAGATCTATTTCCAATCTCAGATGCTCACATACTTTGCACACCTTGTCTTTCAGAATACTCATTCCAGTCACTGTGCAACTTATTCTTTCATATCCTTCTTGAGACACATATTTTTATACCTTGAAATACAAATTTCTTTACAGTTTTAAAACCTGATGTCCTTTGTACCTGGCTCAGAAGTTTCATTACCCACACGAGTAACAGTGGTTGTGAAGAGCTGAAGATTTCAAGTTTTGCCAGACAGTCCTCTTGACTTCCCTCTCCTTTTGATTTCCACTCCCCTCTCACTTTTTACCTAGATATGGACAATTTTTCTCTGAGATTCAGTAGTGCTGAATGGAGCAGAAAAGATGCCTGAATGTAGGTGTTTCCTCCTTCTACCATGGCCAGCTGTGGAATACAAACACCATTTCCCATTGTGATTAAACTCAGCCAGGAATGGATTTGTCCCCTAAATGGAAGTTATAATGCATAGGAACTGCAGACACACTCAAACTTTGTTCTCTTTTTCCCCTAAATCTAGAATGGTTCAGATCAAAGGGCTGATGCTTACCATTTTCTACTCACCATCAGAAAAATCTGCAGATTTTGCTGTGCTCAGAGCAAAGCACATTCCAACATGATACATTTCCATGATAGCTAGAAAACAAAGCCTTTTGACAAATGAGAGAGAGTCTAAAAAGTTAAACATGGTCTAAAGACAGGAAAGCAGAAATGACTAAAAGGAAAGGTATTTCTTAATGCTTAGTTTATATAATATTTGCCCTCGCCAACACAAGGAATACAGTGCTTTTAATGAGCTCTCTGTAGGTGATCAAAGTACCTGAAAGAAAGGCAGACTCTCCTCATTCAAAGGCACAGGAAAACGCCATGTCTTAAAATACGGTTTTACCTTTACCAGAAAAAAAAAAATCTTTCATTTATCACAACACTGAAGGCGTTGTAACACAGCTGTTCTTCAGCCAACACGGCCTACAGCACCTATATAAAGGACAGTTATGTGAGCATGTTTTTATTATTTTGCCTTTCTTCTTTGAAACACAAGAGGAGCGTTAGACCTGTGTCTGTGCTGATCGGATAACTCACGCCACCTGCAGGGCAGCTTCGTACCGAGACGTGTCTGTCCCGAGGAGCACCCATGAAAACCCAATGCAGTTTCCATCCTGATCAAAAATTGCTCCAACAGACATTTGACCTGGCTGTAGCATCTATAAGAAACATTTGATCTTCAGATGCTACACCATTTGGCATTCAGTGTGCTTGATTTTATAAATATACTTTATAAATATTTTTTAAACCCCATTTTTATCGTGGTTACAGATAAGTTTACAAAGACATATAATTCTCCTTTGTTTTTGCCACGAATTAGTTATGGTGACTGTATCTGGAGTTAGAAAAATGATACAAGATGGGTTTTAAATGCCAAACTCATTCTGTCTACTAAAGACTGCAGTACGGACTCTAATAAACCCCAACGTTTACAAAGCTGCAATTGCTCATAAGAGCTCATCATCCATGAACTGCCCTGTGCAGTGTTTGCATTAAGCCAAGATGAATCCCAGAGTACAGCTTTAGTGCTAAAGAGGAAAATGTCTTGGATTATAGCTGTAGAAATAGTACCCTTTCCTTAGGACTAACACTATTGCCTTTACAGAACTGTGCAAATATCAGCCTTCCCAGTGCTTTCAGAGGCTCATTTCTGTCACCCATTTCAGCTCTCTGTTTGCTCATTAGCACTACCTAGTCCTTAAGTCATAACAGGTCACCTCAAAAGCAGGTCACAAGCTGAGGTGCTGAGCTTGAAGGTGGGGCCACTGATGGTGGTAGGAGTCCTTCCCTCTAGAGCAAAGGGTTAATCCTCTGGGACAGCAGCCCCAGGCTGGCACTGGGAGAGGGTGGAGGTAGAGAAGCCAGAAACTGCATAGGTGAAGACACAAGGACTGCAGCACTCCTTCCCTACCCAGCCAGAGCGCTAGAAACAGCCTGTGGCAGGAGGCCAGTGCATGTCCAAGACATGGCCTCCCCATGCATTTTACCCAAATCATGCCTTGCTTTGTCTTGTCTTCCTTCAGCAAACCGGGCCTTTTATGGCATGACAAAGACTTACATGATTAAAACAAAAAACTATTCCAGACCATACTACACTGTTTTCTCTTTTTTAATGTACCAATCTGCAGCAGGTCAGTGTGATTTTTGGTCAGTGCTTCTTTACTCTCTTCACCTCCTACTCCCCAAGACTTCTGCAGTCTCAGTGTATGCCATATTGGAAAGTTGGCAGTAAGGAGGGCTCCCTTCCTATTTGTCAGGAGATAAATTAGCTACAAACATAAAGTACTGGTTCTGTTCAGTCATGATATCCCAATTTTACACATGGACACTGCTATTGATGCAGTGGAGGATTCTTTTAAATTACACTACTCAGAGATGAGCATCAGGGCCTAAACTTTACTCTTCTCTCACAAAGTGTAGAGTTATTGTAAAATTTCCTTCCAGTAAGACCTTCTTGACAAATGTCTTTTCAGGAAACAACTCTTGCATCTCACAGCCTTGAAGAGAACCTGAAGAAATGTGTCTGCTCCTCAAGCAGACTTGTGGTCTCTGTGTGGCTTTATTTGAAGTCAGAGGTTCAGAGACACCTGTAAACAGTCACCTGCAGGGACTGGAAACTGTGGGAAACAATGCAGAGCACAAAAGAGCTTACTGCCACACTTAGAGTAAATTCATTGGAGAAAAGTGTAAGCCAGTATTTCCTTAGTTTTCTTGGGGCAGCATGTTCTCCTAGGACATGGGAACAGTATTTCACAATTATCATTTTCTAACCCACTCCCCTCCAATGCAGTAGAAAGAAAGAATATTGGATGAGAATAGTATGCATTCAGCACGTGCCTGTTTCACCATTCTGAATCTGAACACCAGCTCCACATTCAGAGATAACAACTGTGGGAGGCTGTGTTTCATCTGCAGTAAAAAGCATTGGCTTTTCTGCACACTAACATTTCAACTCATTTACAATGTGCATCCTTTGGCAGCACACAGCTGAACAAGATCACAAAAATGTATTTTAAAATGTGGTAACATTCAAATTGGGTTTTTTTTTGAGAAGCATCTGTGTTAAAATGACAATTACACTGTTGCATTTCTTTGCAAGACAATTTAATTTAGGGTTATTATTTTCAGTCAGTGAGGCATCATCACCAAGAGTGATCATCAACAAGGCTGAACTATGAGAAAGTTTAAAGCACCTTAGTAATGAGTTTAATATATTTGGAAGTCCTGGATCCTCACTTTTTTTTTTGCACTAATTTTCTGTGCTTGGACAAAGATCAAACGTAGTTGTGTAGCCAGCACACAAATACGCATGATCACTTTGGTGAAATTATAAAAAAGACTAACATCTAACTTGTCCATGTCATGTTATTTGGCAAAATAATGATGTAAATAAATGGGTTTTAGTACCAAAAACGTATGTATCCATTTACATTTAAACTTTTTTCCTCCCCAATTTACCAAATAACGCTTTTGTTAGAGAATAAAATTCAATGAGCTTCACATGTAACTGGTGGAATTCTTCATCACAATGGGAAGAGAAGCTTCCGCACACAGATAATGTAGCAGATTTATAGATCTGGATTGCAGCACTGACCCTTGGCCTGCAGCGCTCCCAAGCAGGCCAACGAGGCATAGCCTTTTCCACAGGTAGGAAGTGGGTTTGCTGGTGGCATCAGCTAACCCATGGTGAAGGATATGAGTAGAACATTTACAGCCCTACTTCCAGCTAAACCAAGAAAACTTTGGAGTATGATGTGTTGATTTCATGAGTGTTTAAAGAAAACTTCTGCAGGCAGTGGGATCCACATGTATGTTTTCTTGGGAGTTCCTTGTAAAACAATAGTCAAGTCTGAACATAAGTATGTATTTTTAATGTGAAAAGTTTACATAACAGGTTCTTTCCTCATTCTCCTACTGTCTGTAGGCCTGTACACCAACAGAGACATCCAAAATCTGCTTTCATTTAATTAAATGGGATCTTTGTCACCAGTTGAAAAAAAAATCTGATATATGAAATAATGTCTGTTCTCATTACATTTTCAGCCCAATTTCCAAGACTTTGGGATAGTTTGGAATAGATGAAAAGAATGAGAAGAAAAACATTTCCTTAAAAGAAAATAATTAAATACAAGCAACACTCTCACTTTTGTTCCAACTCTTCCATCTTTGGAAAATTTCCTTTTAGCTCAGAGGGGCTAGGCTAGTGAAGCTGTTCATCTGGGGCATCCCATTAAATGTCATAACTAGCAAGATAAGTTGTAGTAAAATGGACTCAATAACAATCACTGTTGTCCACTTCAAACCAGACACATTAACCACTCTGATAATTTCTACAGCAGAATACCTATATTAATAAATCACACGCATGCCAAATTTGGGACTCAGTGATATTGGTTCTTCTCCTTATAAATGGTAGTTACCTCCACTGCAGTCAAAATGCTTCTGTAACTGAGAACAGATATCTGGGCCTGTAGTGGATACCTGTTTATTTAGCTGCACAATAGCTGGTCAGGGTTTGGGTATTTTTAAATTAATACGAACCAGAGTGATTCTAATTTTACTGCCTGAAAATGGTAATGTCATAGATCTAAACTGACATTTTTCCTTGCCAAAATATTTTGCACTGGCACTTACTGTTGGAAAGATTAATATTTTTTCTACTGCCAAGAACTGAGTAAAAGTTAGCCAAATTATTCAGTTCTTAATTGAGCAAAATTCTCATTGTAGCTTTGCTTGATTAGGAAAAACAGGCTACAGTCTACTGCATGGATAACTGTCTGGGTATGTACAAGTTGAGATTAATATTAAAATACTTAACAACTAGCAAATTTTATACAGGTTACAGTTCTCATTGAAATTAATGGGGTTATCTACACATGCCAAACTGCCTGTCTGTACAAGTGACCAGTACTCCAACTCCTAAGTTTCACAAGCTTCTAAGGTTGCTAATTGTTACATGGAAGTAATTAATGGAATTACTTGAGAAAAATCTATTCCAGATCATGTAGTGGCCCAAATTACTTAACTCTAGGAAATACACTTTTTACTTTACAAAATAGATATTCACCAGTATAATCAATGTACAGGAACTGGTGGGACACAACTTTCTCAAAGTTACAGTCTCTACTGCATGTAGTTTTCTATCATGCCTGTTCAGATTTCTGCATTTTATCTGTGTCACAGATCCTCCCAAGGAGAATTACTAGACCTTCATGGTCAGGAGGTTTCATAAAGTATTAAACTTCAGCAATCATTTTTTTGCCTGAGGCAGACAAGGGAAAACTAGCCAGGAAATTCTTCAACAATATTGCATTAATAATTTTGCATTTATAAATGAAAAATAAGTAGGTTTGTCTTCTCTTCCATAACAGTTATCACTGGGCTATGAATGCCACAGCAGTGTTGTATGGTCACAAAACACTGATGAGTGCAAGTGCAGGAAAACACAAATCTCTCCCCTTCCTCTGGATAACTTGTAATCTCTTAGTCCTCTGAACACAACTTCATTTCAGGTGCCACATTTAATCAAGATGAGGATTTCATTTCAAGCCACAGACATAACGGCATGTAATCTTTATTACAGTACCCCAAAAAAGTAAATAATTTTCAATAGACCACTGTTAAGAGACTGATTTGGGGAATAAATATTAAGCACAAGAAAGGATAAAATGAAAGGATAAAACAAGATATAGCTATTAGTCATAGAGAGAAGAGAGAGAAGTAAGAAGGAATTCAGGAAGACAAGAAACAGGAGTAGAATTTTGCAGCAGTTCTCAAGGGTACACATATTAGGAGATAATCCAATCTAGAAGCTGAATAGGCAAAAACCCCAAAACTGAAAAAAAAATTAAATATACCAAATTCAGTGTTTTTTGCAATTTCTTAGTGATTTTGATTACTGGTACTGCCTTTTAGGTTGAAAAGGAGGGTGAGAATTTATTTCTATAGATACTATTAAAAATGAATCCATTTAAAGGCAATAACATTGTCATGTGGCAGCAGTTTGTACATTCTGCCCTCTGTTTCCTGAGAGATGAAAACTCTTTGAAAGTTTGCCTTACTTCCCCTCTCTGCATGTTACTTTCAAAAACCTGTATTGAGAACAGTATCTAATGAAAGAGTAAACATGGATGCCGTATACTCCCAGAGATTATAAAATCTTTCTGATTTTTGTCCAGTACAATCACTGCTGATTTATTATTAAACCTTAAATCAGTGACGATGAAAGAAATTGGATTACCTCCCAGTTCCAAGCAGAGAGCTGTTAAATCTCTGGTATCTCAGTTAATTTCTTCACAGATTCCCCTCCATTCCAGACCCAGCTCTCCAGATGTTTCTTCCTTTGCCTGCCATGAATCTGCTGTGCTCTGGGGTCCCCTCAGTGTGAAATAGTTATGCCAGCACAAGCTACTCATATAGATGCAGAAATACCAGCAAAGCTGACTTGGGGTTTTGATTTTTTAATTTGAATTCTCACTGATTGTTTCATTTGTGTGCATATGCTCAGGTGTGCGTGCTTGGGCTGTCCCAGCACTCTCCCAGCACCTTGCTCAGGGCTGCTGGTTTGGCTGCTTTTCAGCTACAAGTACCTTGTCATTTAGTGTTGTTTCAGCAGCAGAGTGCTCCTGCTCTAAACACAGCCCAAATTGCACCCCATATCCAGTGCTGGCACTTGTCCATGTGTCTCACAAAGCTGCAAACACACCTTTGGAAACACTAGCCTTTGGTGACTTTACTAATAAACTGTGAGTGCAGTCCTCTAAGGAGCTCATTCCTGCAGGATCTAATCAGCCTTACTATTTAATTTATTGAGAAATTTGTGACAATTTTCAGGCAATACTGTTCAAACCAAAGAAAAAACCCTCCCACTCCGATCCTGTGGGCTATAATTATATACTCCAGAATATCTCTTTCATTAGCATAGCTACCACAAAGCAGATCAGAAGTATTTCTGTCAAGAGCACATGATTTCTGTTAACATTTGAAAATCTGAGCATGTTTCTTGACTAAATGCATAATTAACTTGGAATTAATGTAGGTGCCCCATCTCAGAGTCAAACAAAAAACACAAATGAAAATATTTTTAAGCATTGCTGATAGCCATCCTGCTGGTATGAAACACAACTCCATTCTGCTTGCTAGAGAAATACCAGCCTAGTGGATTTATTTTTTAATTTGATTGAGCCACAGCCTGTAGGTAGCCATAAACCTTTGGTTCTGATATTCAGCAATGAGAATCTGGTAGACAAAGTTTAGAAGGGAGGATATGGCATAATTTAAGTGCATTGCTTTTGTGGAATTAGTCATTGTGGATCTAACTGCATCATCCTGGGAATATCTAGCACATGCCTTAACTACGCCATTGCACAGATACAAGAATAATTTTTACAAATACTTAACCGCTTTTAAAAAGTCTAGATTTTAAACAAAAAAAAAGGAGGATGGGGCAGGGAACGAAGACCTTAGCTGATTGACAGTACAGATACAGAACCTTTCAGATCCTTCAGATCCTAATCCATGAGGGGATGTTTGCATCTGGCTCCGTAATGGAGTTCACATGCCTGAATTAGATGCCAGCACTCTAAGCATGTGTGTAAGTGGACTTAAGTGCCTTGGAGGGGGATTCACAAAAGCCACTGTTTGGGGAGTTGCCTAAGCCAGCCAAATAGTGAACGCTGAAGATTGCATTCATCCTAAGTCCTAGATCTCTCCTGGGTTTTAAGTGCCTTCTGGTGAATGAAGTACACAGGCACAAGTCCCTTCACTCTTGGCTCATCGCTCACAATCCTCTTTAGAAAGCAGGTGCCAAATTTTTCTTTCAAACTCCAAGCAACCAACCATCAGCAGCTCAAGCACAGTCTTACTTGGGCTGAGGAACATTGGTCTAATTCTCCCTTTAGCAAAAGGCACTTCTGAGGTTTGCATTCCCTCCCTCCTGGGCATGCCTGAGCCAGCAGGCTACAGGCATCAGCTCCCAAGAGATGCGTAAGATTTGGCACAGGTCACAGCAGACCCAAGAAACCATAGGGAGGAGGGAAACCAATGAGAGACTTTGTCTGAAAACCTGGGAAGTGTCCACAGGTAAACGGAGCCTGGAGTCCACACCCAGCACTAAGAAAGGCTTGTGTACTGGGACTAAGGTACCTTTGAGGAGGATTTCAGTGGTCTAACAGCTCAGGCATCGGCTTCTCAGGCCCTGATAAGGGGCTTGGATTTCAGTTGTGGATTGAAGTGCGTTAATTTCCTCCACCAATCCTACCTTCTCCTGTGCTTCCAGCCCCAGCTCTACCTTGTAGTGCTGCTGGAAGCTGAAGAGAGGCTGGTGTTCACCCTTGACCCAGTTGAGCAGCTTGGTAGCTGCAAGTTTGTCAGTCTATCCCTTCATCCTGGCTGCAGCACAGATGAAACGCACATGCTGGCTCCCAGTGCAGGTGTTTTATAACTATTAGTCCCCAGAGCTGAGCACTGACCAGCTTTCCAGACTGTTCATTTGCCAGTCTCAATCATCATGGGTCCAGATGGCTGCACTGAACATTTCAGATTGTTCTCCTTGAGTAGAGTTGAGAGATTTAAGTTGAGTGACTGATAGTATTTGCTCCTCAGGGCTTGACTTTGCTTTCCTTTGGCCTCATTCAGGTTGTTCGAAGGTGGTAATTTCAAGTCCTTTAAACCATAGCACATTGGATTGCATATAGGAAATTAATTCCATCCCCTGGCATTTTTGGAGTTCAAATGACTGTGTATTTTCATGGATCCAGGATAAGTGTGTGTGAGTGGAATGGGGAGGGGGGTGTGTGTGTGTGTGTGTGTGTGTGTGTGTGTGTATGTGCTTCAGAAGATTTTTTTCCTTTTCTGTGCTTTTGAGAGGCATGGCAAACTCTTGCTGTAAGTGTTCACCGAATCAAACTTTCAGGGAGTATTTCACAACTCAAGCTGAAAATTTTTTTGGTTGTGTCCTGCTACCCTTACTTCTGCACTCACAGAGTGGGAAATGGATGGTACCTGTGTAGGCCTGTAAATGTAACGCTAACAAATAACAGTGACTTCAAGCTTTTTCTCTCTGCCCCTACACTGATGTGTGCTTTTGTGCTGAAGGAGACTTAAATAAGATCTATTTCTTACCTGCTACACAAGAGGAACGGACAGAAAGCCTTTAGAAACAGATGTGTTCCTGCATGACACAGGTATGTGTGTGTGCAGTTCAGCCATGACAGTAGCGTAGAGGAGTTTTCAGTGATTTTCAGCTGTGTTTTTTACGCAAGTGCCAGATGATGAAGGGACCTACATTGGTAGATATACTGCCACCATCTAGCAACTTCTACCTTCATGTCTGCCCACAAGCGTGACTCAGAGCACAGCAGGTCTTTCATGAAAATTACAAGCCCGGTTTTGAAACCATTTTAACCAAGTGAGTGTTCAGTTGTAGTTATTGTTATCTTGGTCTTTATCAAGAAAAGCAGCATAAAAGTAAAATAATTTATCCATTTAGGAAATACGTTTGTGAGCTAAGACCTTCTTGAATTTTTTGAGTGGAGTGTCAGGTCATGATTAGCACATCCTAACAAATATGATGATACCTGCAATATTTGAGAATAAAATGGGAAAATAATTACTGCTAAATAATTTTAAAGCATGCTGGAGTAGTCTAGTATGTTTAACTTTCTAAGGCAAGACTCTTCCACTGTTTGAGCAAAGGTAGGAAAAACATGCAAAGGGCAGGAATTTTTAAAATTGAATATAACCTTCCAAAAAAATTGTCTGAGAGGAAGTTTTTTCAAGAAAAATATTTTACAGACATTTGTTACTGTTTTCATATCTCCCTTGGACTAGGACTTTGGGTTTCTGAGAAGTGGCAGAGTTAGAGCACAGCAAATAAAAATAAGGGAGAGAGGAGCTGCTCTTTTTCTCGACAGGCTCATGAAAGCACAGTGAATGGAAATATTGTAAAATGGTAACAATTTGTCTCCAAAATAAAGCCTCCAAAGCGTCTTGCTTTTATTTTAAAAAAAGGGTCATGAAAAAGCATGAGGGAAAGAGCCAAGAAAACACATTTTGTACACCATCAAAGTGAGAAAAGGAACAGAAATGCTGTGCCAGTTTCAGACAGAGGCAATCAAGCAAATTTTCTGGCAAGAAGGCAATGTATAAGGCCACAGGATTGCAACAGGAGTCACAGAGAACAATAAATTATTTCAAATTAAGATCAGACCAAGTACTTCAGGAGTCCCACACAGATTTCTTGCTTTGTAGAGCAAGAACTCACTGGACTGTTAAAGTAACCACTGCTTGGATTGCAAAGGCTGGAGTATGATCACTACGAAGGGGCGCAGCAAATAAAATTTATTTATAACCAAAAGACTACAACCAAAAAACCTGCGCACCCAGAATTAGGCTCTCTTTCTGAATGAGATTTAATGGTCTTGATTCCTTGATAGGGGTTAAGGGCTCCGTGTAGTGGATCACTGTAATGCATTTAAATTTTATCGGTATGCATACAGTGCTAAAAAGAGCTAGAAAGTTCTACACCTTAGAGAGGGTCCTGCTTCATCCTGATAATAAACAGCCTAAAACTTACCCCTTTCCAAAGAGCCATCCCTCCTGCCTGCTCCAGGCACCCTAGAGCTGCCAGGAGCCCTCACCTCCCAAACTGTCCCACAGCAGACCAGTGCCCAGACCAGGTGTTAGTGGAGACAGACACATGCCTTTCCAAAGCTGTGGCTGTGTTCTGTCCACCTATGACAGAGCAGCCTTTGCATCCCCAAAATGAAGACATGGTGACAGTGCCCATGGCATGGCAGGATGTCACACCACACAGGGTGTCGTGAGTGGCTTACAGACCATGCAGGGCAGGTCAGACCTCAAGTGGCACTAGCAACTGAAACAGTACTTGCTACAGCTTCGGGAACAAGAGAAGCCCAAGAGCAGCTTCTGGCCACTTTTCCCTTATGTCCTTAGGTTTGGCACCAAGTGTACCTCAGGGTGTGAAGTCCAGCCTACCCAAGTATTACAATTGCAGACAGCTGTACCGCTTTATATAACAAACTAATAAGATAGATTATCTTCCCTGCAACGCTTGGAACAATTAGTCCCTGTCATCACCAAGAACACTTCTATAATCAGGATTTTTCTTTCTACTGCCATCTTTTGGGAAGTGTTTAAGAAAAAGACATACTTCAGCACCTCTTTGTGTCTTGCAGGTGTCAATAAAGGGAATTTCTGCATGCACATCTAAGTTTTCCTAAAGGTGTTGAGATCTACTAATTGATAGAATGCTCCTTCTGGAGCAATCCCTCAGACACAAGACATAAAATCCTAAACCATGCCATATTAGAATAAAATATATATAGACAGATTTAAGACTCAGTGCACCTTCACAAAGCTGAAAAAATATTTTTCTGCTTTTAGTACAGTAATTCAATTAATCAAATGAGGAACTAAGAGTTCTCTAACCAGTAAAACTGGTAGATATCCTTCAGAATAGCATTCTGGCACTTATGCATATTTGGCCAAAGATTCAGGATATACCTGAGTTTGTTAATTGTCGCAGAAAGAGACAGTCTTCTTCCCTCACTTCTGCCTACTCCCACACATCTGATGAGATGGAGCATTCCACTGACTAGCAAGTTTAACAGTGAACTGTGTGGATTATTTACTTGTCATTTAGAGCCAATTGCTAGCCTGTGGCTTGTTCTCAAAGCTGCAGCTGGCTAACCCAAGAGGTAGTGAAATGGAAACCCTTTACACTTCTACCAGTGAGTATAATTCATAGCAGCACTGCTAGAGGCACCACTTTAGATTAAAATAGTAAAACGTTGTGATGCACTCTGCAAACTATTGTACCATAATAACACACAATTGTATAATGAAAATTTGGGAGACTTCTACTGCAGGGAGCCAGCACAACCTATCCCCGGGCAGAGCAAGGCCAAGAATGATGAATGACAGCTGAGAAGGGAGGTTTCCAAAGCAAGCCTGCAGTTCCCTAGTCCCACTGAGATGGAACCAGTAATCACTGTAGTTCATTATCAGGACATCGAGGTTCAGCCTACTGATCACACACTTCTGAAGTGCATCACCAGTTTGGCTACTGATCACACACCAGTCTTAAGTGCATCACCAGTTTTTTGTCTTTGCATTATTTTGAGGTTAGTGGACTGGCAGTAGATGTGAAGCATTCTCACCAAAACAAAACCCAAATCAACAACACGCTTAGGAAATGGTTGGTTGACTATACAAGCACTTCCATGAGAACCAGCCTCCTTTCCACTGTATTGTGCATGGCAAACCCATTGTATCTGATAAGAATTCCTTGGACCATGTCAGTGGCTGTGGCCTACGGGAAGCTCCTTCTGCAGTGCCTGGTAGCACCAGCCCTGCAGAGAAGGACCCCACAGCACAGTTCCCATGTCAAACAAACAGCTGTGCTCAAACACGTTGGCAGCCAGGCTGAGGCTCTGTGCCAGCAGCACGATTCCATGCCAATAAGCGGGGAGGTGGCTCTGCACTTTGATCACTTTGTGTGTTCCACGTTACTGGGTCTGGTTTTGTGCGCCGATCGCTGCTGATCGCTGAAGTGGACTGAGTGGCAGTCATGTAAGTGTCTCCATCAAATCTGCCTGCCACCAAGACTTCAGGCAAATTGCCCAGAAGAGAGCATTAGGCAGAGGATTTGAGCGCATGCCGTATGGCAGAGAACAGGAAAACATATTCAAAGGCAGGTATTTGCTAAATCCTACCTATAATTAATTCTAATCCCATAATTAAAGTCGCATGCTTTTCTGCAAATATTCCCCCACGTTGGGCCTTCCTCCCCAGCCCAAGGTCAGGCACCAATTCGTGCAAATGAGTAAATGCCACCAGGAAAGAGAGCTGCATCCCTGGGGACTGTGGTCACCCAGCCTGTGGTGCCCAACTTACTGATCTTTATCATGGCTCCCTGCCATCTGACTCGAAGTAGCTTTCAGGCATTTTCCAGCAAACAGCATCTGGGCCAGACCCTCAAAAACATGCAAGAGACGAACCCGCCTGGAAATCAATCACCAGTGCCAAGCATCTTAATATCATCATAAATTGTGAGCTTCGTGTTTGTGCTGAGCCAGCAGAGGCCTGTGCATGGGAGTTGGGGTTGTGATGATGTGAAACTTAGCATGCCCAGATTTGCAGAGAGATGAGAAGATGCCTACCTGAGCCCACATAGGTAGGCTTACAACCCACTGGGCATGAGGAGGAGACTAGAGGCAAGATAATTGTGTCTGCATGGACTAAAAATGCCCTTCTCATTGTAGCTGCTTCCACTGGCAGGGTGTGTTTTCACACATAGGCACATGTAAATACCTGCACACAAGCAACAGATACAGGCCCACATACAGAAACACTCTGTTTGGAAGTAAGAAACTGGGGAAGCCCAAGGATGACATTTTCATACAGAAGGCTGGGTGATCATCCAGAGTGAGCACACACACGAATGTGTTTGCAGACAAACTGGAGCAGAGGTGAGTGCTTTGTTTTTGGGAATGCATTTATAAATGGATAAACAGGGACCTCCCCAGGCACTGCAAGAAAAGATCATATCATTACCAGTGAGGCCAAAGATAGCTTATGGATGACCATTGGTTTTTAAGATGAAGCCATTTATTTAGATGTTATCACACTTCTCTAAGAAAGAAGCTCTAGGCACCTTTTTCAATTAAAAAAATATAAACAAGCATCTGCCACATGTTGAATATTCCCCATTAGCAGCAGATTTATGCATGCAGCGTTTTAAAATGTTTATTATGACAATATTTGTTATGACTGCCTTAGATTTAGTAAATACCACATGATAATCAGACACAGTTGTTAGACCTTGAGCAAAATATGATTTAATTTAACATACTGAACAATAGCTATTTCTTGGTAATCTAAACTGAACACAGACACTTGAGACCTCTTTGTTTCCTTGGAGGAGACAGTAAAAAGGAGGGAGGGGAAAAAATAAGCCTGATCTCTGTGGGAGAGTTTCTCAAGAAGCAAAAAGGCAAGATTACATTTACCATAAATCCTACTTTTCTCCCTACTGAATGCACAAGCCCTTATAGACACTTCAGCAAGGTAAATTCTTCACCTACTAAAGAAACAGGCATTGCCTCCAGTGAAGCTTTAGACACCATTACAAACAAAATGGTGCAGGACCCCAAACCTTCTGGGGCATAGATCAACCGTCTCGTGCCAGTAGGATGGGCTGGGTCTTTGCCCAGGGGCTGCGCTCCCCTGTACTGTCCTCCTGCTCTTCACTGCTGAAAATAAAATTAAATCAGTGCAGCTAGTGTTAATTTGGGTTACAAAACATGTTAGCTTTCAGAGGAAATCCATCTCAAGGTATATTTGGTTCCTTCACCCCCTGCTTTTATGTGGAATATGACTGAATTTTCAAAAAAAAGAAACCCCCTACACTGGTGTTTAATAAGTTTACTGGCAAACTGGAAAACATCTGTCCAAATGATATAGAGACTCATTTGGCACAGAATGACAGAAGTGTGGCAATGTGTGCATTAAATGGCGCTTGAGCACGTACAAAATTATTTGGCATGCAGAAGGTTTTGTTTTTTCCTGTACCTGAAAACACAAGTTTCCACTAAAATTCAGTCTCTGTACACTACAGGGTACCCTCAGATCTCTTCACAAAGTACTGCTGACTGACAGGTTAGTCTTCAAATGATCCAGAGATGAATTTAATGAAATCCAGAAATGATCCAGAGATGAATTTAAGCTATGATGAAGTTTTGAAATAGTGTCTTTGAAAACTGCAGACAACAATGTGCTGGGAAATTCACCGCTCAAGTCGGTTACACTTTGCAGCACCAGTGCTGAGAACAACAAGCAACATATGCTTGATTCTTGTATCTGAAAATGCCCCACCCTTGAAGTCACAATAGCTATTCACTTGATAGAAATAGCTTAGTTTGCTACAGGAACTAAAGCCTATATAGCTGCTCTTCTAATTTTGTGACGAGAACTCTTCCTAAAAAGGTAGCTAGCTAACAGAACTGGTTTACAAATGCCAACACCTCCCTCCCCAGTTTATAAGCCCAGTGCTTAATCCAATGCTTTTCACGTGGTGAAGACCTTAAGAAAGACATGTATTTGGTGGAGGGGGTCCACACGTTTGCAAGCATAAATCAATCAGTAGTTTAAGGGATCTGTGTTGTAGAAAACAGGGACAGGATAGGTACTTGTTCCCAAAGTAGCTCTAAAAATTGAAAAGAAAAAGTGCTATCACCTTGTGAGGACCTCAGTTCTCTCTTATAAGCCCTTCTGTGACATTTCTTGAGCTGCCATGTACCTCTGTGAATGAACTGGGTGGGGCCTGCCAGTGGAAACCCCCCAGAGAGCAGCTGTGCACCTCACCCACCAGCTCTCTGCAATGCAGCAGGGCTGCTCCTTATGCACCTCAACACTCTGCCATTTCCATTGCATTATACTGCTCTTCGATGTCTCTGTATGACAGACACTTTAGTGAGGTGTATAATGCTCCTGTGGGATTGGATACACTATTGTAGATACTTGGTAATAGGATCTTTGTCAAGGTCACTCCAGAAGTCACCCTAACCACTTCTGATCTTGACAAAAACATGCTGGAGAATGCAGCTTTTTATCATCAATTGTTTTTAGTAGCACTCTTCTGTGAACAAAATCTCCAGAGTCACTAGGATTTTTATTTTGCAGCACTCATTTTCCTTGTGGAAACCAGAGCACTAGCAAGGCCATCCCCCCAATGCAGTGGGGAACTAGTCTCTGCAGCTTCAGGCAGCCCCTGTAGAAGGGACCGCAGGGAAAAGATTTCAGGTCACTGAGATCCCTGTATTCCCTTTTTGGGAAATACAGCAATTCAAAAGCAAGAGTTGGTAAATTAAGCCCATGGGGATAGTCCCTGGGTGAGTATCTTAGTTGTTCTCAGACAACCCAACCTTGGTTGCAGAGTGATGACTTTCCTGTAAGAACAAATAAATCAAGGTCTAATTTCCACTCTTTGCAAGACCACCTATGATTTCAAGTCCCCGGTGGATGGGCATCACTCTTCCCATACATTCTTTACATAATTACACTAAAACAGCCATTATTTCTTCACACCAATTTAAGAATTATGACTGCTGGTGCATTTTGTTTTGTCTCCTATTTCTGCTGACAAACTCAAATAGCCAGAGAAAGGTCCTTTATAGTTTTCTCAGGAGAACAGCTCTACCAAAGAGATTATTGAGAAATGTTCTCACTCAAGCTTTGCCTGTAAAAATGTGTTTTTTCAAGGATTCTCTCTCACCCACAGAGCCAACCAGATGCCTTCACACACAAGCAACTGAACACTGTGGTTTAGGATAATGTTCCTTCACCCTCAAGTGTCTTGTCCCACCCTAGGTAAAGCAAAATGTTTGTTGTGGCCCAATCTGAATGTCTGGTGCAAAATGACGTCACATTGTGGGAAAGCTCAGTGGCTCCATCTTCCTTCCAACATCCAAAGTTACAGTAAAACTTTGCTTTCTCCAAGCCCTTGGCTTCTCTAAAGGTGTACTCATGCACTTATTAACCTGCCACAAATACACAGACACATTCCTATTGCTTTCTGACAAAAACCCTGGAAAATCCCAATCCAAAGTGAAATTACTCCTCCACCAACAGTCACCTTGGAAAGCATGTCAGATTGCATTACATGAATGCATTTGAAGGTGATCCCTAAATTGCTGTGATTTGGGTGAAGGGGGTGGGAAGTCTTACACTTTGGCTGCATCTTCAAAACAGGTTTTTCTCCTTCTCACTCTCCTTGATTTCTGTCACCACCAGGAAAACATCTCCTTTTGCTGTTCAGAAGCTCTGGAGGACCTTTCCAACATTTAGGATCTATAGGCTTCTTTGAAAACCAAGAGCATGATTTTCAGTAGCTTTTAGGCATTTAAGGATGCCCATAGTGAATGGGTTTCACTAGGAAACGCATGAAATGGGTTTCCAGTGAGTTCTTCAAACTAGAGCTGTGCACCCAGCCATTCAGAAACAAACTGCAAGGCAGAAAAACACACCTTCAACTTCTCTCAGTGCATAAATAACTTTTTAGAGAAGCTAAGTAGGATGAGAGGTAATGAGCAGAAACTCTCAAGGACTATCCCCAGCATCTCTCATGGTTCTGAGCAGGCTTTCCCTGTAGTGATGGTATCTGACAGCAATAATCCAGCGGCAGCACATATGACTCTACCACATCTCTCATCAAGACTAATTTTGTCTGATCCCTCCTTCCTTTGGGAGCAGGGAGAGACGAGCTGGACAGACACTACCAAACACAGGCTGTGTCTCCAGTACCTGCGGCAGACCCCAAGCCCCAAACAGCTCACAAGGCCACAGGGGAGGCTCTGACCTCCTCCCACAAAGATGTCAGCCAAATCCCATCTAGCCAAGGTTGTTCAGTAAATAAACTCCCACCTTCCACCTCAGCTAGTCACAGGCACCAGCCCAAGCCAAAATCAACAGATGAGAAGCAATCTGTCATTTCCAGGCCACACTGGTTGGGTTATGGATGAGTCAAAAAACACTACAGGAAACACAGATGTGGTGAGATCATCTCCTTCTCTGGAGCCTTCCTATCTCTACAAGTCTTGCCTAATCTCCCTCAAAATTTCCATGTGCATACACAAAACCATCTCGTGTACCTCGTGGTCATGCCTGTTCCAGTGCAGGTGCATTGTTTGATGCTTGGCAGGGTCGGGCCAGCCGGGCACAAGCAACAGGAGTCCGAATTCACCTGAGCAGCAGGCAGGCTGGAATCGCCTGTAGGAAAGTTTTTTCAGTTATTTCAAATGCCTCCCACTCGCACACAAAGTCCATGTTTTGTAATAAAAGCAAGGGAAAAATCTCATCCAAAGGAATTTTACCTATTTCCCCTTCTACTTATTCCACTGAAGTTATCTTTTTTAAACCCCTCCCCCCCAAACTGGCCACCAGAACAACAAAGTAGCCAAGATGCTAAATTAATAACCTCATTCTTCAAAATCCACCTTGCCCTTCATACTAACAGGTTTCAAAACCAGTCCTATATCATCCAGTATCTTAAAATTTTTTTAAAGGTTTCACTGAATTTCTCCCTTCATACAGGTAATGTTTTTCCTTTCAGAGAGAGGCAGAGAATAGTGCAAGTTTTCCAGTAACTGAGATTTTCCCTGCAAACTTAAGTAGGCATTACCCTATTCAGCTACAGAGAGGCAAAGGTGTTGCAATTTACTCCTGTACAGAAAGGAGCAGGAAGGCCAAGAAAGACAAGGGGGTTATATTCCTGCCTCCCCCACTCCCCCCCCAAAAAAAAACCCAAAAGGTTGCTTAGGGTCCATGTGCCCAGATCAAGCTGCAGTGGGTTAGTTCAGTCACCCCACCCCAGCCAAGCCACCATAACTGATCATGCACAGGCTGTCCTCCCACTCCAAAGCTCACCATTGAGTTTTAAGCAGAAATACCACATCCCAAGGCCCTAATCCTTTAGCTCACAGCAGCACAGCCAGCCGTGGGCTTAAAGCCACATTAAACTCACTGGAGGAGAATCATTTGCTGAAATGCTTTGCTGAACAAGGATGAACAACTGTGCTTGGGCTTTAGCTACCCTTACAAACTCCTGTACATCTTGGCTCTGGCTTTCTTTGCCACATGGCAGCTGGTTAGTCCAAGAATTCCTGGGAGGGAAAGTGACTGTAGAAACTCAGCTGTGCAACATATGCTCCATCTAGTGTTTATTCGTAGTATTTCATTTTCTTAAAAGGTTTGGTTTGCTGTTAACACATATTTCCATCTTTTCTGTAGTTCATATGTCTATAGGTGATCATTGCTGAAAATAACCTGCTTATTTCAACTACACCATTTTGATCTAGTCTCCACTTACACCTTCAGTAATGATTATACACTGATTTCCATTCAGAGATAAAATCTCATAGAGCAAAATGAAGGGAAAATGTTTTAAAAGGGCAGCAAGGGTTTCCCCCAGGTGCTTTGCTAACACCAAGTGAATGGAAAACGTCAAACAGGAGTAAAACATAAAACCTGGAGGGCACACAGGGGAAAGTTTCTCCCCATAAATGATACTTCCCAGACATGAGGGCACAGTGCTGAGCCCCTTTGCCGTAGACTGAGGTACTTTTTCGTCCTCTATGTCAAGCCAGACTGCTGGGGAAGGACAGAAAAATAAGCAGGTGACACAAAGCCCTTGCTGCCTCTTCAGGCTACCCTCATCACACCGGAACACAGCAGCTGCTGGGAGCAAGTCCTGACAAGTAATTTGGCGAAGCTCTGGAGCACAAATGACCTGGAAACACACCCAGGTTGGGTGCAAGGCATTTTTGCCGGGTAGAAAAAAGGAACAGTGGCAACAGCCATCAGGTTTGGCAACTGCCAAGTGTATTTTGAAAGGGCAGGACTTGCATGCCAGATTTGGCTCTGGGCCAAAATAGTCCAACACACAGAGTCTCTTTTTACCACATGCTGTCTCCTAATTTACATTACTTGAGGGAGTACCTGGTTCCTAATTTGCTGTTCAGCTGATGGTAGTGCCCTTAACTGCAAAAAGAAAAGCCAACAACAGATGGAAAAAAAGTCCCAAGCTAACATTTTAATAAAGAAGTAAAAGAAAGAAAGCCCAACCCCATTCTATTGTGTTGGCAGGACTGGTGAGGTGCTGGGATGGGCTGCCTTGCAATGGGCCAGGATCTGCAGCAGGGAAGACCTTCAGAAAATAGTTGAATATTCTCAGAGGAAGGCTTGGGTTGGCTGATCCTACCTGGAGTGGTGGCAGCCTAAGCAGGCCCACTCCTTCTGGGAGGAGGCCAAGAGGATCCCAGCCCAGCTAAGAGGAGAGCTGGCAAGGAGCTGTGATAGAAACAGACAGCCCTTGGACACTGCAGCCACAGGGTACAATCCCAGGCACAGATTTAAGCTCAGAAACAGAGCTTTCATTGCCATGGAAAGCAGAAGGGAAACCAACAATACAGCTGCTTGGGCAGAACACATTTAGGAGGATCCCCACATCCCCTGCCTGCTCTTCCCATGTGCCAGAGCTTGCAGAAGAGCTTCCCAAAGCTCAGGTGAGAAGGCAGCAAACTGGGAGCAGGCCCCTATGTGGAGTAACCACAGAGGGCTCCTCTGGGATGGCATAAAGCTAAATACATAGAAGGACATTTGCTGTAATAGCAGTGCTTGAGTAGACCCTCCAATCAATCAGGTACAGGCCTGCTGCAGGATATCCTCCAGGGCAGCACACAAACAATGGCCCCTTTGCAGAGATTTAGGTGCAGTTTGCTGCAACAAATGAGAACAGCTTGCCCTAATGAGGAATGCACAACATGAAAAAACATCTTCCAACTCTGTGTTTTGTGGTGCTTTTCACAGGTGATGGTCATGCTGATCTTCCCCATGCAGCTGCTAGTAGTGGCTGTCACTGTTTACCTAGAGCTGGTGAGGTCTGCTCAAGGTGGTGCCTACTATGGGATCAAGCAGCTGCCACCTCAGGTGCCCCAGTACCAACCCCTTGGACAACAAGTACCTCACATGCCGCTGGGCAAAGAAGGCATCCCAATGCAGCACCTGGGCAAGGAGGTACCCCGCATGCCCTACGGGAAGGAGTACCCCCATCTGCCCCAGTACAGGAAGGAGGTCCCCCAGATGCCCATGCTCAGCAAGGATATGGCTCCCAAGAAAGATAAAGGTAGGTCAGCATGTCCCTCTCCACTCCTGCACGTATCTCCTATGTGGCATACCATGGGGAAATTGAACATTGGAGCAGGCTGCTGTGGCAGACTGGGCACAGCACCCTTGTGCCCAAAGGGCTGGCCAGGGTCATACCTGGCCACAGGCGGACAAAACAGGTTCATGGGAGCTGTGGGGCAGCTCAGGGTCCCCAGCACAAGACCACTGTCATCCCCTGGGCTGCAGCACAGCCTCTGAGCAGCCCTACCTGCAATGAGCCTCCAGCATACAGGCTTGCTCAGGGGCTGTTCAACTCTAGGAAAAAACTTACTGTCCCACCTGTTTATAGGAGACCCTCTGACAGGGTTTCAAGTGATGGCTCAGAATCCTGTCTGGATCTGCTCCCACTCTCACTGGAACAAGCAGACATATGAACTAAGAGCCCCAAGGTTTAAATTTATGGGAACATCACTGTTTTATCTGACTTTGTCCAGACCGTGTGATTTTGAGGTTTGCCGATAAAAACATAAAATTTCTCTACAGACTCTGAAGTCCTCTTTCTGTAGGTTATTTATGGGTGTAAAAGAGGCATTGAAAGTACAGAGGATTAATGCACAGGTCTGCACATACAAGCACTTCCTCTATTCAGTAAAGGAAGTTTGGACAGTATTAAGGTATTTAAGAAAACAAAAGTCCAAAATACAAAGGGTGACCAGGAACACCCAGTGTCATAAAATCCTTGTGAGGACCACCAGCATCTGTGCAAGTGCAGACAAACTGGGTAACATTGTCTTACTGAGGCCCCAGCTAACCACAGCCTCCACTGACTTCAGAGGGAAATGGAAGATTTCAGGGCCTATTTTTGGAGTGTCTGAACAAGAACCACTGGCTGTAGCAAAGATTTTTGTTGTGCACAAAACACAACATGTGCAGAGAGGGAAGGTTTCTGCCTCCCATAAAGCAGAGGTGTTGTATTTATCATATTTCAAGAGTCCTGTACCTTTCTGGTGTTGTCTTATGGGCAGCAGGTCTTCACAGCACAAACTCTGGGTCTTCTCAGTCAGGGCTCCTCCAAAGCTCTCCCTGACTGGCCAGCCCACCCCCTTTTATCCCAGTTACCTTGACTAGCCACAGCTGCAGCCCACTCAAGGGCATCACAGCTGCAGCCCATCAAGAATAACTGGGACCTGCCGGGGCAAAGATATTCAAATACAATACAGATATATTTTACATGGACTCAAAGGCCACTTACACAATACATATCTTTTCAAGGGCCTCCTATAAGAGGTCTGCCCTCAAACCTCATCTCCTGTCCTTCCCCAAATCTCTCACTTCTTTACACATTTTAGAGCCAGAAAGAGTTTCCATTAACCAAAAAAGCAGCAGCTTGAAAAGCAACCAACCCCAGCAGCAACTTCCCCACCCTGACCTGCAATGATAAGTGGTGACATACACAAAAATGTCGGTTTCAACAATAAAAACCTTTTGCAAAGTGTTTAGAAGAGCCATAACTAGACATGGCTATGCCAAAAGAGCAATACTGATTAAGGCTGCAGGTTTCCAGTAATACTCTAATGGGAACCAGAGCCTTGGGGAAAAATACAGACATACCTTACTAATACAATTTCATTTAATTGATCTTATTTATACCCCTCCAGAAAAAGCACTTTTATGCCAGGATTCCTCCCACAGCACGAGAGCGCTGAGTTTCCTGCAAAAACTCTCAAAGGTAGATTGATCTACTTCAATGTGGGACAAAATGCAGATTTTGCTGTTTAAGATTGCACAGGTAGAAAACACCACCAAAGCACAAATGGCTTTTACATATGATGCACAGTAATTACTTTGTGGTAACAGAAGCATGCATGGAAATTTGGAGTATGAAAAACAGTAACATCCTCTTAATTCTGAACACCAACCTGCAACTTGCTAGTTGTCTCTGTCTACCACAAAACCACAAGGCATCATTAAAAGCATATTCAATTCAAAACTGCCTGTTTTTTGAAGGATGTGACTGCACTCACCTTTTATCTCTCCCCCTCCCCTTTCTTCTTCTCTTCCCAGAAATTCCCATGCGCAGTCTGAGGGGTGAGCAAGGTCCCCCAGGTGAGCCTGGACCAAGAGGGCCACCAGGGCCACCAGGATTACCAGGTCATGGTGTACCAGGAGCCAAAGGAAAACCAGGCCCGCAAGGATACCCAGGAATTGGAAAGCCGGGTTTGCCAGGGATGCCAGGAAAACCAGGGGTCATGGGGCCCCCAGGGCCAAGAGGGGAGATGGGGCCAAAGGGGGAGATTGGGCCCATGGGGATTCCTGGACCACAAGGACCACCAGGGCCTCATGGACTTCCTGGCATAGGGAAGGCGGGTGCTCCGGGGCTGCAGGGACAACCAGGACCAAAGGGTGAGCCTGGAATGAAGGGGCCACCAGGAATCCCTGGGATCCCAGGGCCAAAAGGGGAGAAGGGGGTTGGGATCCCAGGTTTGCCAGGTCTGAAGGGTCCACCTGGGCTTCCTGGTCCCCCTGGCCCCGTGGGACTGCCAGGGGTTGGCAAACCTGGCATGGTTGGCTTCCCTGGCCCACAGGGACCCCTGGGCAAACCCGGACCCCCAGGAGAGTTGGGGCTGCAGGGGCCTCCAGGAGCCCCCGGGATCCAAGGCCCTCCTGGCCTGCCTGGTGTTGGCAAACCCGGCCAGGATGGCATGCCCGGCCAGCCCGGCTTCCCAGGTGGCAAAGGGGAGCAGGGATTGCCAGGCCTGCCGGGGCCCCCTGGCCTCCCTGGGGTTGGGAAGCCGGGCTTCCCCGGGCCCAAAGGGGAGCGAGGTGTGGGTGGTCTGCCTGGGCCCCTGGGGCCGAAGGGGGAGAAGGGCCATGCGGGGCCACCTGGCATGGGAGGGCCACCAGGGGAACCCGGCCAGCCAGGACTGCCAGGCATCATGGGACCCCCGGGGGCCGCCGGTTTCCCAGGACCTAAAGGGGAGGGGGGTGCCATAGGGCCACCAGGACCAGTCGGCCCCAAAGGGGAACCTGGCCTGCAGGGTTTTCCAGGAAAGCCAGGCTTTCCTGGGGAAGTGGGTGGCCCTGGGCTGCGGGGGCTGCCGGGCCCCACAGGACCCAAGGGGGAAGCCGGACACAAAGGCTTGCCGGGGCTGCCGGGTATCCCGGGGCTTGTGGGGCCAAAGGGTGAGCCCGGGCTCCCCGGTGCCCAGGGGCTTCAGGGCCCCTCGGGCATCCCGGGCATCGCGGGACCCAGTGGTCCCATCGGCCCCCCCGGGCTGCCAGGGGCGAAGGGCGAGCCAGGCATGCCCGGCCCCCCTGGCTTCCCTGGGGTAGGCAAACCTGGTGCTGCGGGGCTGCAGGGACCCCCGGGAAAGCCTGGGGCACTCGGTCCTCCTGGCCAGCCGGGTCTCCAGGGGCCACCGGGCCCCCCTGGGCCGCCAGGTCCCCCGGTCATCATCCCGCCCACTCCACCAGCCGTGGGACAATATCTGCCTGAGGTGGGACCAGGGATAGACGGCTTGAAGCCCCCCTACGGCTACAAGGGCAAGAAAGACAAGGCTGGCGGCATTGTTTACGAGATGCCCGCGTTCACGGCAGAGCTCCTCACGCCCTTCCCCCGCGTCGGGGTGCCCGTGAAGTTCGACAAGCTCCTGTACAACGGCCGGCAGAACTACAATCCCCAGACGGGGATCTTCACATGCGAGATCCCCGGTGTCTACTATTTCGCCTACCACGTCCACTGTAAAGGCGCCAACGTGTGGGTGGCCCTGTACAAGAACAACGAGCCGCTCATGTACACCTACGACGAATACAAGAAGGGCTTCCTGGACCAGGCTTCGGGCAGTGCCGTGGTGCAGCTGATGCACGGAGACAAGGTTTATGTTCAGATGCCATCCGAGCAGGCGGCAGGACTCTATGCTGGGCAGTACGTTCATTCGTCTTTTTCAGGGTATTTATTGTATCCCATGTAGAACAGACAGACAGACACACACAACACACACACAAAATCAAAACCTTTCTCCTCTGCTTCTAACTTTTATACAACAAAAGGTGCATTTTATGACCATTTGACCATCTTGTACAAAAACAAAAATAATAAATACAAAGTTTAACATTATGCACAGTTAGTTATAAAAAAAAAGGTGTGGTGAACATATCTAAAGATGTGTATCAGGTTCATAAACAGTTTTGCACCCAAGGGGGACATATTAGCTGTACATTATATATTTCCGCAATGCCACGCTTACTTAATTTCATTCACAGTAATTCAGTACTAAAGTTCAAATCAGTGTATGTCACTCACTCCTGTTGTATTGATCATAGTTAGGAGATGAAAAACAGTGACTTAAAGCAGAGTAGGTCAGTCTCTAATTATATTTTAAAAAATTGAGAGGCTTATTTGCCTGGGTGGGGGTTTTCTTGGATTTGTTATAGCAGGTCTACCTGACAAGCAAAAGTTCCCTTAGCTGGAGACTTTTATTTCCCTTCCCCTGTAATAAAATAATCCTGCATGTGTGGGTTTTTTTCCTGAACCATTTATTTATGATGGAAGAGAAATCCTGATGGCATGATCATTCCCCCTGAGCCTTCTCCAGCAGTCACTGGACCTAAAATGTCACCAGTGCCTCCAGTAGGCACTGGCTTCACTTCCAAATGCCACAGCATTTAAAAAGTCTCCGTTCCCTATTCACACAGCTCAAGTAGATGAGGTAAATCTCCCCCATTTGTGCCACGTCATTGAGATATTTTGGCCAACACATGGCCATACTTCAGGGTGGCATAAATTAGCTTGGATTTCTGTGCTTGTACCAAGAACCCATTTAGCTTGTCAGAAGAAACACCTATTCTGCCTCTCAGCAAAAGCTGAATCAGTTTACTTTTCAATGACTAGGCAAAGCAGAAGTAGCTTTGTTTGCTTAACTGATTTGTTGCTTGAGATCAACCAATAACTTTACTGGCAATACTGATCACACAAATTTATCTGAGAACTTGGTTCTATCTAAAAACTGATTTCCAATCCTTATTTATGTGTTACCAGTTGTCAAGGAGAACCTGCAGGCCTCAATACTTTTCTGTACTTGAGGACAGTGACTTCTGTGCATGAAGTCTCTGTCTGCTCATCAGTGGTGCTAATCTCACCTCAACAAGTGTTCTGTTTCCAAAGGGCAGTGGACCTTGCTGGGGTTTCCTGTACAGTGCTGCACATCACACATGGCTGCACTAGTTCAAGGAGTTAAGCGCTCATCACTTCTTCAATGTCTTTAGCTACCGCTACTGCTTTTGATTCAAAAAATGAACTAGATTTTTTCATGCAGAACTAAGATTGAATTTAACTGACATGACCATTATTTAAATGCAGAGTTTAATGCAGTCTAACATTGACTAAGGACTCCAGTGATCAAATGTGGTGCTTTATCTCAGAAATTTTATAGAATGGTGGCAGGAATGGACAAACAGTTTACCAGACACTGGTGATTTCAGTATGTTCCCAGAATATATATGTCAACAGCAAATAATTTTGTATTTAAAATTTTTGTACTGATTTGAAAGAAGTACCTTATTAAGTATCTTTAAAAATAAAACCAGAAACCAATTCTGTCTTCATTCAGAACTATCAGAAGGAACATTCATCCTGCTGAACTCATTTATCAGACCACAAGGGCTCTCTGAAACCACTAACAGCCTGATATAGGGGGGAAAAATTAAAAGATACACCCTTTTCTCTAGTTCCCATCTCCTGGTAAAACAGGCTCTAAGACAGAGAGGGAGCACATCCTATTTGGTGGGAGGGCACAGCAGGGTCTGGGGGGTACATGAAGAGGGAGGAACTCCCTCAGGTAGCCCCTGGGGACAGATACTGCTCAGCATGAGCCAACATGGGAGTGCAGCTGAAGAAGGCAAAGGGGCAGCCAAGGAATAAGCCACAGAGGCTGCTGCTAAGGGCTTGTGTTGCCTGAAAAGGCAGAACTGGCTGCCCAGGATGAGAGGTGCTGGCTCTCCTGATGTGGCTTCCTCACCTTAGACAAGCATTTCGTCCAAGCTGGTGAACGCCTGAACCGTCCATACTGAAAGCCATGCACTGAATACCTACTGTGCCAGAGAATTGTTACCTGAATCTCCCTTTGACTCCCTGAAGCCCTCAGCATCTCATTTTTACTGCACAAAGGAAAAATACTGCACTCAGCATCTCTCACTTTATATCTAAAGCCATTTTCCCTTTCTGAAATTTTTATTGCACACCATCTTCATTCTTCATCTCTTATTTTAGCAGTCCCACAAAAAACACATAGCTATGGTTGTACTCCGCCTGGAGTTAGATCTCTAGCCACAGTACAATTCTGCCCACCTAGGTTCAAAAACTTTCAGGTGTTTGCTCTACAAAGCACTGAAGTTTGTTCCCAAACTTGAAACCATATCTGACAACACCATTTACTTGACAGACCAATAATAGCAGCCGTGGGCATACCCACACATCCACACTCACACGCAGAGCACCAGCCTTGCAAAAATAAGTCTGAGGGCACTGTCTTTAACAGTTTATTCACAGGAAAATAATCTCCTTCTATATGTAGCATTCATAATTTCACTTGAAACAACTCTAAGAATCCTTCAAAATACAGGTGGCATTTAAAAGGCATATAAAACTTAAGACAAATGGCAAATATAATAAGTATTTCTCAATACCAAAAACATATGCTGAGCTTTGTATGTTCTTAAAAATCAGAGTCCACTTAAAAGTGAAGATATACTCTTCCCCAGAGCATTGCTAAAAAGGAAAGCATGGCATTGGAAACAAGAAGTACCACATGCTAATTCAACATCTAAGTTGTGATTCTGTATTATTATCACCTATATAGTCACTGGAAATATCTGGAATACGTTTAGGAACATCTTTTGCAGTAGTCTATGACTTCCCTTAATTATTACAGCAGAAGAAATAATAGTTTCCCAACAAAGAAAACTCCAGAAAGTCTGAGCCAAACAGAGCTTTCAGCCAACACG
Organism: Emberiza elegans; assembly: GCA_024865655.1. Classification (NCBI taxonomy): domain Eukaryota; kingdom Metazoa; phylum Chordata; class Aves; order Passeriformes; family Fringillidae; genus Emberiza; species Emberiza elegans. The sequence goes on along the minus strand of JALJVW010000243.1, from coordinate 6,943,282 downwards.
TGTCATCCTGCCTGTTCTGCGCATAGTTTGGTATTTTAGAGCCGTGACTATCTGACAGTGCAGCATTTTGAGAAGGGTGGCAGATAAAATGCAGAAGCACCTTTACTGTAAATTCAGCAAGCTGCCAGAGAACAGGAACAGAATAAGAAGGGAGGAAAACATCTGACTTTAGAAAAATGATGGGAGACACTCGGGACCTACACAGTTACACCATTATAAGACACAGAAATAAAGCTGGCAGCACCCTGGGATTCAAAACTAGCAGCTTCACTGCTGATATGATTTTTAAAAAACCAGATAGCTTTTAAATGGAAGTTTCAGTGCAGATTTTATTTTCAGAAATGGCAAAAAGGTAAAAAAAAGTCTTAATAGGAGCTCAGGCTCAGAAACTATCTAAATATTTGATGTTAGCATTATTGATTTATTCTAAAAGGCCCAAGTCTTTGGTACTGCAAAACACCTGTGAAAATGTGTGCCCAGACAGAAGAGACACTAAATTGTGATCACTGCTGAGAAACACACTACATATGGGTGTTCCTGCCTCTGTCCTTGAGGCAGAGCAGCAGGAATGCTGTACATGAAGCAGGTGCTGGAACATGGCCGGTGTACACAGGATCCTACAACTTGTGGGGAGAAAAACTGATGACTTGGCTCACTGCTTATAATAGAGGAGAAGAGCTACTGGCCTGGAAGCTGGGCTTTCAAAAAAAAAACCCCAAAAAACAAAAAACAACAAAGAAAACAAAAAACCCAAACAAACAAAAAAACCAGAAATGCCCCATAGTTTATCAGCAGCATCAGCTTTTGGCTTGATCCTGAGGGAACAGTTTCATTCAAAATGTTACCCAGTCACCCAGGGACAAAAACTGCAGTAGACTCAACACCCCTGGCAGGAGCACAGAAGTGGTAGAAAAATATCCCTCAAAATACTGCTTAATTTGAAAAATAAGTCAGCCATACCATGGGAAGGCTTATTAGGATATGAAAAGAAACAGCTGATATGGAAAAATGCTTGAAGAGAACATATTAAATTCGTTGAGAACACCAAACATTATTTTAAAAAATATTTTAGGGAGATCAAAAAGCTGATGTGGCAGAAGTGGAAAAGACTAAAGGGATTTTTTTAAGTACAAAGATTTTGGGAGACACCATTTGTTTGCCATAAGGCTTCTATTTTTTTCCAATTATTTTATTTGATCTGCTACAGCTAGAATCCAAATCCCATCCTCCCAAAAAAAAGCAGAAAATCTACTAGAAAAATTGGAGAAAAATCAGTTTAGATTAGTGGGAAGACTATCTCTGGAGATGGAATAAAGCAGAGAAAATAACCACATCTTCAAAAGTAGAGCTCCCTACCGACTTCCTGAAACTGGAGACAGGGGTGGAGAAGCAGAGGGATGCAGTCTGCACCATCACAAAAACTCTCCTCACAGTGTCTGGAACATATTCAACAGCTCTCCTGGAAAAAAGTCCTCCTGGACAGCATCCTGCAAGATGTTACATGGATGCAGCTGGCCTGTGGCAACAGCCATTGGGAGAGCAGGGGGCCCCAGCTCTGGAAGCAACCACAGGTTTTGAGGGTGAAGGAGCAGCCCCCCACTTCTGCTGGCCTTGGCTCTCAACACAATCTAAGATCTACCAGGGGCTCCTCTGCAACAACATCTTGGAGAATACCGCTATGTCTGCAAAAAGTCTTGCCACAGCAGCTTTTGAAGTGGAATTACTACTGTCAGGAGTTTAAATCACTGTAGGTCTGGGGCTGCAGAATCACATACAAACCTTTTAAATTAACTGAAATAACCAGGAGAAATAAATGCTGTTAGAGACACAAAGACAATAACGTCACTATTTTCGTAAGTGAAACCCCACCTGTTTGTATTGAGATTTTCAAGCAAAAATCTCTCCAAAGTCTCAGGAAAAAATAAAGGAAATATAAAAATTAAGAGCCCTTCTGCCAGCTGGTGAAGAAATGATGATTTCCTCCATTTCTACCACCAATGTCACCTGGGGACATGCTCCCCAGGTGCAAAACCTGGGGACATGCTCCTCTCTCCTCCACACGCCCACCTGCCACCCTGCACACAGCTGGAGTACAGCTGCACCCAAACAACATGCAGCAGACAAGACACCATGGCACACCCTGTCCCTTACTGGGACATACCTGCATCCATCCCCAGCCCAAGCCACAGATTTTTTTGACACCTCAAGTTATTTCAGGTATGTCCAGCTTGCTTGAAACAGACCAAAGCTCAGGAATCACTGCGTGAAAACACAAGCCTCCTTCCCTTCAGCTGTGGCACCTCTCCAGACCACACTGCCCTCCCCCTAATTCCCAAATGGCAATCCCTCTACATAGCTGCAGCAAAATAAATTGTGTTCAGCACTCTTGCAATCCTCACCTTCTGAAAATAACAAATACCCTGGTTTATGTTCATATTGTGATTGTTTCCATTACTCCTAAATGTCCTCTCTATATAATTTTACAGAGAAGCAACCATGGTATTCCTACCAACTTCAAAGACTTTTTTAAGTGGACTTATTTGTGTTTTCTTCAGGTTTGATTAATAAAGATAACCACAAAATCTTCCAGAAATTCTGCCATCATTAAAATTAAAATTTTATATAGATGTCCTGTGAGAGAACTAGAACTGCACATTGTTGTTCTTTGACAGCTGTCAAGTGCGTTCCCAAGCAGATTTCATTTATTCACAGGCTTATCAGAGACAAACCAATAAAGGAAATATAAACTTCCCATTCAATGTTTCAACTAAAATCTTGAGCAAGTTCCCTCTGCTAAATGATTTAGTTCATCCACACACTTCAAACTTAAATATCAACACAGAAGAGGTGAACAGATGCCAAATGATAATTCAGCTGAAGTACATCCTGGATATTTCCTCCCACACTCTAATGCCAAAAATGGGAGTATTCCTTGTTTGTATTGATGCATTACAACATCTGAGGAAGGATATTTTCCTCATTTGGAAAAACCCACCTGTTTTTGAGGAAACAAAAAAATGCACAAGATGCTGTCCTGGAGAACAAGGACTCCAACAAACATTGACTCTAAACTCAGGCATGAACATGTCTGTCCAAGCTTTTGTTTCTGTTGTGGTATGGGGGCTGACACAGGTAGTTTGGACAGCTCTTCAGTCTTCATATTCCCTCTTTTTTAAGTCAAGTCAGCAACTGTAAAATTTACTAGATGCACAGCACAGGGAGTATTATTATTCTATAAAATGAGCACAACACAAGCATTGTCAACACCAACATTTCCACAAATCAGACAAAGGGTCTTCACCTTTGGCAAAGGCAGACAGAAGCCCAGAGTTGATGGTCAGTGCAGAAGCTGTGGCTGCTCAGCTGAAGGTGGACATCCTCTCCTCAGAAGTATGGCAGAACAAAACCTGTACAGTCTGTATGTTCCCCCTTCTCTAAAACACACAGTAATGATTTAGATGCATAGTTTAAAAGCAATTTTCATACAAGAAGACAAATAGTCATGACTTTACATCCACCTACTGAACGAACACCGGTCATCTCAGTCTCTTGACAGTGGAACTCTTTTGGAGGACAACATCAGAAACAAAAGTATTCCAAAGAATTAATCATTTGGAAAGAGTTCTCACTGATAAGTAAGTGATGTACATCACATTTTTATATATTCCTGATACTTTCGGTTGAAAGTTTCATGGTTTTTCCACTATTAAATAGCTTCACAGAAATTCAGTTAACTCTGTTTGCAGCAGTCCATTACTCTCAGTTAAAAGCTTTTGCCTTGATGAGGTTTCTGGGCTCTGTTAAATAGTAAACAGTTATGTTGCACTTAAAAAATAAAAATGTCATACAAAAAAATAAACATTTCTCAAATCTTGAAAATAGTAATTATTCTTTGTATTTTCCACTCAGATTTCACGTCAAATTGATCACAAAGTTCTTGTCTATAAGCTTCTTCAAAAATTTCTGCTCAGCAGTGATGTTGTGGTATTCATTCTAAAGAAATATGAGGGAATAATAAAATTAATTATAAAATCAAATTATAACCAACAGCACCACTTGGCTGTTCCTTTCTATTACCTGGGACACTTGAAAGATTCTAAGAACATGTCGTGGGGTGACAGCCTTTATCCCAATATCGTGTGTTGTGTCTGGCAGCTGCGCCTTTCCTCCCCCCCCGGCCGTCTTGCCACGGCGGGGCGGGGAGGGAGGGGTGAGTGTGACCGGGCACCTTGCTTTTTTGGCTTTTGCTGCTTGGCTTGGCTTGCCGCTGCTTGCTTGCTTGCTTGCTCCTGCCTCGGCTCCTAGGTGATAGCTGCTTTTTTGCTGCTTTTCTGCGCTGGTTTTTTTTTCCCCTTTTCTTTCGTTCCCTCTTTCTTACCCTCCCCTGAAGATACTGGACTGGCTCCGGACCTGACCTGGGACATCCAGGACCCCCCCGAGTCTGCGAGAGAAGCTCAGCGCCCTCCACAGCACTGCCTGGTTTCTTTTTCTTTTCTTGTGTTGGGGAGTGTTCTTTTGTTATTTGTCAATAAATAGGTTTTGTTTTCCACTTTGCTCCTCCGAGGAATTCCTTCCCGAACCCGGTATTGGGGAGGGGTGGTTGGAGGTTTGTTTTTTTTTTAGGGGACTCCCTTTTGGAGATTTCCCCTAATTTGTCCTAAACCAGGACAGTATTCTTTTTGGTGCATTGGCCGGGAAAACAGAGGCCAAAGACAGTGGAAAAAACCTATAACAATAATATTTTGGTTTTGGTTGTTTTGTGGGCATATTGGTAATTCATAATGTCATTTGGGGTGGAAGCCTGCCGGTATTTCTGGTCCCTCGGGGTTTTTGAAGTTTTAATACCTTTGTGGTCCCCAGAAATAGCTCTGGTGTTGTCCCTAATAAGTAGCTCTTGTAGGCGGGGGGCACTAACCAGAATAGTCATTTGGGCTGGTCTTATGTGTGATGATTTGTCGGAGGTTTATAAAAATGCTGGACTTTGTTTCAGGAATGTATGGATTGTTGTTATGGCTGTGTACTCGGTTTGTTTGGGGAGAAGAAGGGGAAGGGGCTTTTCAGCTTTCGTCTTCCTTCTTCTCCTCCGAATTGTTGACATCTCTATTAGGAAATATTGAATTTCCCCTGAGTTTAAAAGAAACCATCTTTCTGGCATTTAATTTATTAAGCCTTTTCTATACTGTCTGGAGTGTATATAAAATGAAAGCTGAGATTTCTAGAGTGGTTAGAGAGACTCCTGATTCAGGAGTAAAACAAAGCAGGAAAAATCTTGACTGGAGTGGGAAATGGGAGGATATGGGCCAGACTTTAAAGGAATTTTCTGATCCTATAAACTGGGACTTCCCATCTGATCAAATTCAGAACCCAGTCGAGGTGGCAAAGTATTTGAGGGAGAAGTGCCATGGTAATACTAAGGAGGAAAGGATTACTGCAGTGAGCTGGGCCTTGGCGTTTGTTTACCGTACTCTGCTAGATACTGTGGAGCGGCAGATAGCAGAAAGTAACTAACTTATGACCCAGGCTGCAGCTAACATCCCAGGCTCCAGGCTAGCAGCTGAATCAGACAATAGGCCTCAACCCATGGCTGTTGCAGCTAATACAAGAGGTGGAAAGTGTAAAGACAAGACCGATCGAAAGGTGGAGGATGATGATGCAGGAGAAGGACCCTCACCAAAATCAGAGGCCACATCAAGGGGCACAGATTCTGGAGCCAATATTGACTCCTTTTCTCTGAAGGACCTCAGAGGCCTAAGAAAGGATTACAGACGACAACCTGACAAATCTGTAATTAGTTGGTTAGTCCGCCTTTGGGATGCTGCAGGGGAGGTTACGATTTTGGATGGTACTGAAGTGAGGCATTTGGGATCCCTGTCACATGATCCTGTCATCGATCAAGGTATGATGAGCAGGGCTAGCCCTCACAGTCTCTGGGAACGGGTCCTGGATAGTGTAGCACAAAGATACTTACGTGCAGATGATCTCTATATACAGCAGACACAGTGGAAGACCATAGAACAGGGGATCCAATGCCTGAGAGAGATGGCGGTGGCAGAGCTCATTTTCTCAGATGATATAACAACTAGGAATCCAGACCTGGTACCATGCACACCTGTAATGTGGAGGAAACTTGTGCGGCTTGGGCCACCTGAATACGCTTCTGCCCTAGCAATAATGAAGCGGGATGATACATATGCGACTGTGCCCGATATGGCGAAGAAGCTTCGAGCGTATGCAGATGCTGTGCATGGCCCAACTCATGCCAGAATTGCAGCAGTGGAAACCCGACTGCAGAAACTAGAGGACAAAATAGAGGAGAATCATAAGAAACTCCGGGAAGAGATTAAGGAGGACCTTATTCAAATCTCGGCTGTACAAATTAGAGGCCCTGGTATCCAACGCTGGCGCTCCTTTGATGGGGAGAGAAGGTACACCCCATGGGCTGAGTTATGGGTCTTTCTGTGTGAGTCTGGAGAAGACATGAGGAGATGGGATGGAAAACCCACCGCTGCTTTGGCACAACGGGTGCGTGATTTGAAGGAAAAAGGAAGTATCACCAAAAAGAGAGCAGCTCTGGTTGCTCGTAGCCAAGATGTTAAGTATGATGATGACGATGACATGTCCGATCCCCTTGAAGGAACTTCTAAGGCATACGCCCAAGGAAAGAAGGACAATCTGGCTTAGAGGGGCCCTGCCTCTAGCCAGGGAGAGGCACGGGAAAACCGGGTTTTTTGGAAGGTGTGGATCAGATGTCCTGGCACATTAGGGCGACAAGACTATGAAGCATTGGTTGACACTGGATCACAGTGTACCTTAATGCCATCGGAACACGTGGGGACAGAACCTGTTTCCATTGTTGGAGTGATGGGGGGATCACAACAGTTGACTTTGTTGGAAGCTGAGGTGAGCTTGACTGGGAAGGAGTGGCAGGAACATCCAATTGTGACTGGTCCAGAGGCTCCGTGTATTTTGGGCATAGACTTCCTCCGGAATGGCTATTACAAAGATCCTAAGGGATTCAGGTGGGCTTTTGGAATAGCTGCAGTGGAGATAGAGGGTATTAAACAATTGAATACCTTGTCTGGACTATCAGAGAATCCATCTGCAGTAGGACTCTTGAAGGTAGAGAAGCAACGAGTGCCAATTGCCACCTCAACAGTGCACCGCAGGCAGTACCGGACGAATCGAGATGCCGTGATCCCCATCCACAAGATGATCCCAGAGCTGGAGAGCCAAGGGGTGGTCAGTAAAACCCACTCACCCTTTAACAGCCCTATCTGGCCTGTGCGAAAATCTGACGGTGAATGGAGATTGACTGTGGACTATCGTGCCTTGAATGAAGTGACTCCACCACTGAGTGCGGCTGTACCGGACATATTGGAACTGCAGTACGAGCTGGAGTCCAAGGCAGCAAAGTGGTACGCGACCATCGATATTGCTAACGTGTTTTTCTCCATTCCTCTGGCAGCAGAATGCAGGCCTCAGTTTGCTTTTACATGGAGGAGAGTGCAGTATACCTGGAAGCGATTGCCCCAGGGGTGGAAACACAGTCCTACCATCTGTCATGGACTGATCCAGGCTGCACTAGAAGAGGGTGAGGCTCCAGAACATTTACAATATATTGATGATATCATTGTTTGGGGGAACACGGCAATAGAAGTGTTCAAGAAAGGAGAGAGGATCATTCATATTCTCCTGAAAGCCGGATTTGCCATTAAGAAGAGCAAAGTCAAGGGACCTGCCCGAGAAATCCAGTTCTTGGGGGTGAAGTGGCAAGACGGACGGCGTCAGATTCCTGCGGATGTTATTAACAAAATCACTGCTATGTCCCCACCAACTGATAAGAAGGAAACACAAGCTTTCTTAGGTGCTATAGGTTTCTGGAGGATGCACATCCCTGAGTATAGTCAGATTGTGAGACCCCCTTCATCTGGTTACCCGCAAGAAGAACGACTTCCATTGGGGCCCTGAGCAGCAGCAAGCTTTTGTCCAGATCAAGCAGGAGATCGCTCATGCTGTAGCCCTTGGTCCGGTCAGGACGGGACCAGATGTGAAGAACGTACTCTACTCTGCAGCCGGGAGCCATGGTCTGTCCTGGAGCCTTTGGCAAAAGCTGCCTGGCGAGACCCGAGGCCGACCATTGGGATTTTGGAGTCGGAGGTACAGGGGGTCTGAAGATAACTATACTCCAACAGAAAAGGAAATCTTGGCCGCCTATGAAGGAGTCCAAGCCGCTTCGGAGGTGATTGGTACAGAGGCACAACTCCTTCTGGCACCCCGACTACTGGTGCTGGGATGGATGTTCAGAGGAAAGGTTCCCTCTACCCACCATGCCACCAGTGCTACTTGGATTAAGTGGATTGCCCTCATTACGCAGCATGCTCGAATTGGGAAGTTAAATCGCCCTGGGATTCTGGAAATAATTACAAATTGGCCCGAGGGTGAGAGCTTTAGTGTCGCGGATGAGGAACAAGAGCCAGTGACCCGGGTTGAGGAAGCTCCGCCATACAATCAGTTGCCAGCAGAAGAAACACGTTACACTCTATTCACTGATGGTTCTTGTCGCGTCATAGGGATGAAATGGAGGTGGAAAGCAGCTGTATGGAGTCCCACTCGACGGGTTGCAGAGGCTACTGAAGGAGAGGGTGAATCCAGTCAATTTGCCGAAATCAAAGCTATTCAACTGGCCCTAGGTATTGCAGAGAGAGAGAAGTGGCCAAGGCTCTATTTGTATACCGATTCTTGGATGGTAGCCAACGCTCTATGGGGATGGCTGAAGAGATGGAAAGAGGAGAACTGGCAGCACAGAGGAAAACCAATTTGGGCTGCGGAAGAGTGGAAAGATATCGCTACTCGATTAGAGAAGTTACCTGTGAAGGTTCGCCATGTAGACACCCATGTCCCCAGAAGTAGAGCTAATGAAGAGCAGCAAAACAACCAACAAGTACATCAGGCTGCAAAGATAAGGGAGTTGAAGATAGATCTCAACTGGGAGCATAAGGGAAAGTTATTCTTAGCACGATGGGCCCATGATGCCTCAGGCCACCAGGGTAGAGATGCCACCTATAAGTGGGCACGAGACTGAGGGGTGGATCTAACCATGGACAGTATCTCTCAGGTTATTCGTGACTGTGAGACGTGCGCTGCCATTAAGCAGGCCAAGCGGGTGAAGCCCCTCTGGTATGGGGGGCGGTGGTCTAAGTACAAGTACGGGGAGGCCTGGCAGATTGATTACACCACACGGCCTCAAACCCGCCAAGGCAAGCGCTATGTACCAACCATGGTAGAAGCCACCACGGGATGGTTGGCAACCTACCCTGTGTCTCATGCTACAGCCCGTAACACTATCTTGGGCCTTGAAAAGCAGGTCCTTTGGAGGCACGGTACTCCCGAGAGAATTGAGTCGGATAATGGAACTCATTTTAAAAACAATCTTATTAATACTTGGGCTAGGGAACGTGGCATCAAGTGGGTGTACCATATCCCCTATCATGCACCAGCTGCAGGGAGAGTGGAAAGGTACAATGGATTGTTAAAAACCACCTTAAAAGCATTGGGTGGGGGGTCTTTTAAAAACTGGGAGCAGCATTTGGCAAAGGCTACCTGGTTAGTTAACACTCGAGGTTCCACCAACCGAGCGGGTCCTGCTCCATCTGAGCTCCTTAATATAGTGGATGGGGATAAAGCCCCCGTGGCCCATGTCAGAGGTTTGTTGGGAAAGACAGTATGGATCAACCCTGCCTCAAGTACAGACAAACCCATCCGTGGGATTGTCTTTGCTCAAGGACCAGGTTATACATGGTGGATAATGCAGAAAGATGGAACAACACGGTGTGTACCTCAGGGAGACCTGATTGTAGGATGAGATTCATATATGAATGTCATTGTTTGTTGAATGTGAGACAGAAGGAAACTGTAAGTGTCAAAGGTCTGAGCAAGTAAGATGAGAGGAATGCTTAAGTGTCAAAGGTGTGAGTAAGTGAAATGAAAGTTTTTTATTGTATGTTCACGATATGGGATAAGGGGTGGAGTGTCGTGGGGTGACAGCCTTTATCCCAATATCGTGTGTTGTGTCTGGCAGCTGCGCCTTTCCTCCCCCCCCGGCCGTCTTGCCACGGCGGGGCGGGGAGGGAGGGGTGAGTGTGACCGGGCACCTTGCTTTTTGCTTTTGCTGCTTGGCTTGGCTTGCCGCTGCTTGCTTGCTTGCTTGCTCCTGCCTCGGCTCCTAGGTGATAGCTGCTTTTTTGCTGCTTTTCTGCTTTCTGCGCTGGTTTTTTTTTTCCCCTTTTCTTTCGTTCCCTCTTTCTTACCCTCCCCTGAAGATACTGGACTGGCTCCGGACCTGACCTGGGACGTCCAGGACCCCCCCGAGTCTGCGAGAGAAGCTCAGCGCCCTCCACAGCACTGCCTGGTTTCTTTTTCTTTTCTTGTGTTGGGGAGTGTTCTTTTGTTATTTGTCAATAAATAGGTTTTGTTTTCCACTTTGCTCCTCCGAGGAATTCCTTCCCGAACCCGGTATTGGGGAGGGGTGGTTGGAGGTTTGTTTTTTTTTTAGGGGACTCCCTTTTGGAGATTTCCCCTAATTTGTCCTAAACCAGGACAGAACAGAAAAGGTCTGGGGAGAGACTTAGCAAAGGCTTAGCACAGTTTCCCAAGAAAACAGGATGCTCAAAACTAGATTAGATATTTCCATAAGGACACAATTGAAAAGGATGATCCTTTGGTGATAAGAATAGGTGAAATGTGGGCTGACAGAAATCCTTCCATTATTAACTCCTCCAAATCCTTGCCCTGCTTCAAAACAACGGCTCTGTAAGAACATTTACATCACAATCAGTAAGAAAAATGAGTAATTGTCAAAGCTCAGTGCAGGTTCTTGAAAAAGCACATCAGGCACTTGTAGCTCAGATGCATCCTGCCAGTTAGTTTCAGCAAGCCCAAAGCAACCCATCTTCTGTGCTGTATCCAGGTTCTCGATACATAGGAGATCGCTAAGGTTAGTGGAGGGCAGCACAAGGAAAGTAAATTTACTTAAAAACACTGAATCCTGTAAATTAAAATTAATATGTATACTGCATAAAATATTATACGGATGTAGTATTGTACTTGCAATTTATTGCTAGTAAAGAACTAAAAGGAACATTTTTGTTTAACAGTTTGTTTTTTAAAGTTTCAAGACTTTAGGAAACTTACGGATGTCTATTCAACTAATGATCAGCCTTACTCAAACTTAGTATATGTTGTAGAAAAGCATCTGCAGAGAGGAGCCTCCAAAGGAGGACAAGTTCAGTGTCAGAGGAAAATTATCTCAGAATAGCAGGCATCTAGGAATTCTGAGAACAACCTAAAAGGCTCCTATGGGCATTGTCTCTACCCTTCCTCTTCAGCAAATGGAAGAGAAGGAAAACGGCACCCATATGCTCTGGGCAAATGGCAAAGAAAACTTCACACTGCAGTCAAGGGCTAAGACAGGGCTGGCTTGAAATACAGAGATTAAGACAAATGAATACAAGAGCAGAGACATAAAAGAAAACAGAGGCATGGCCTTAGCAAAGCAGGAGGGAAGAGAAAGCATTCCTGATATTTTCCAGGCTCCTGGTGCTCCCTCTCCTGCTGAGTTGTGGTTTCTCCCTCCTGGAAGCAGTTCCTTCTCTTCCTACCCTCCTCCAAGAACTGCTTTTCTTTTCTACTTTGAGTTTCCAAAATTCAGTTCTTTTCCTATGCAAGACCTATACAAGTTCATAGGTCTTAACTCCTTCCACTCCCCTTTGCTCTTCTTTCTGCCTTTTAAGGAGTCTGACAGCTATGACATACAGTACAAGGTAGGTGCCAAGGAAAAAGACAACACCAAAAGAAACAACAGTGCTTATGTGCTGACAGTGCTAACAAAGACGTCTCTAGGACAAGAGCTGTGCAGCCTAAGGAAAACACCAGCAAAGCTGAACACAACACACAAATGGACATCTCATGCAGACACTGCAGAATATGGTACAGCACAAGGGACACAAAGATCAGTATCTACATTTTTCAGAAACAACAGCAGACAGGAAGAGATTCAAGCAATGTTAACCCACAAGCAGCTGAACCATGAGAAGGTGGGTGGCCCTTCTGACCTGCAGTCCAGGCTTCTATCAATACTGAATTGCCTTCCCCAGTTACCAGCTCTATTTCTCTCAGCACAAACAAGTGTTACCTGCATCATCTGAGACATGGTTTCATTGCCATAGTAGTGCAAAGAGCTATTTCTGTCAGTGAAGTCATACTTGAAGCCTGCCAGGTGGACTTCATGGCATATATGAAATGCCAGTGTAATGGCAATTAGCCCTGTTGTTGGATGCTTGGGTTTCTGCAACAAAACACAAAGAGAACACACACATACAAAGCTGGCAGCCTGATGGGAACAGCAAACTTAAGAACAGAGACAAGGGCAATCAGGCAGCCTGGGTCTTCTAGAGATGTTTGGTTTTACAGGTTGATCCCCTCCTATCGCTAAAGAAATAAGGTACTGCCCCCACAGGCTTCCCATGACCAGGGGTGTCTGTCATGTCAGCCCCACAGGCTTCCCTGGAATTCCTTGGTTTCTAGTGAGGGCTGAGCCTCTAGTGTAGCCCTTCCACACAGGCATCAGGAAGTCTCCCCATTGCTCTGCTCAGCTACTTTCATAAAACTGGGCAGGCTTCACTACATTGGAGAACAATTTACAAATGTGACTGAATTATGAGATGTGTTCAGAAGTTGCCACATGATGGAGACCCAGATGAACAGAACATTATATGACAAAACTTTCATAGCAACAAACTAAAAAAGCATGAAGGCTACGACTACACAAATTTGACTGAATTTGCATTTCTTCAAGGCAGGGAAATTCCAGAAGAACTTTGTTTTAGACCTTCCCATGCTATTCCCATCAGAAGAAACAAAATTATTTCTCCCTACAATAAGTTTGGAAGCAAATGCAATGTAAAATGAACAGCATGTCATAAACAGGTTTTAACTGTGCAAAATTAAGAGCACCTAACCAAAAGGTAGCATTTCTCACAAAAGCACAGCAGAACTCCATGCAACCATCTGCCCTATCTTGTGTTCAGATACATGACTTCCTTAGTACCAGGAGAGGCTAATACGATCTGGGGAAGTCAATGCAATGAGGCATGCTTTTTTAGAGAGAGATAAACTCATTTATTTGACCATGATGAAGCTAAGGTGAAAAGTTGTCCCCAGAAATGGACAAAACTTTCAGGCACCAATCCCCTTCTTAGCTGAAGAAAGATTTTTCTCAGAGACCAAAAGAGCTATCATATGCTCTTAGCAGCTGCATTCAAACCTCAAACTAAGCACAAAACCATGGGCTTTTTTTTTGAACTCTGACCCCAAGGCTCAGTTTGTCTCTGAAAAAGATGCAGACAAACCAATAGTAGATAACTCTGTGCATAGAAAAGGCAGATGCACTCAATGTATTACTTTGTGACAACACTTGGTATGACAACACAAAAAATCCCCAGGAAGAAGTTACTGTTCGCAGCTCTTTAAAGCCTAACTGAAGTCACAGAAAGGAACTATTGCCTTTTATGGAAAAAATTTTGGTACCTTTATGCAACTCCTGGAATATTCCAGAAATAGTATCTGCTTAAAATGTGCACTATGCCCAGGGCTCCTGTCAGTTAGCAAAATAACTTTCTGTCCTAGGGGCCCAACATCATAAATTCAGTGGTGACTCTTTACAACATCATACTAAACAGGATCCCAAAACTACAGCAGGAATGCTACATGTCACAATTAGTGCTATTTGGAAATACCAGGAGTACCACAGGTTGTAACCACCTCTGTTCACATGTAGCTATCATAAAATTCACTTTTAAAAAGTACCATTTAAAAGCAACTACTTTTAAAATGTACTATCATGCAATATCCAGATATCCTCCACCTGTAATTAAATATTTTCAGCCTACTTAACGGGAATAGGCACAGCCCTGGAATGACTCCACTACACTTTCTGAGTTTAGTGGTGCTGAGGCAACACATCTGATTTTATTCCCAGCTCTACTAACAATCAGAAATGCTTATTGGCTATGCACTAATGTGCTCACTGGGAACATGAGACTGATTTAATGGAAAAGGCAGGGACAGCAGGGAAAGCAACAGTGGTTGCTGGCATGTCCTGCAAGCAGAGGGGTGCTGAAGCACAGGACAGCGAAGGCAGCACCAACCCTGCCCAGGGACAAGCAAGGGTACAGAGGGCCCCGGCGTGAGATCTTCCTGCCCACGGATCCTGTTGTGTGACCTGCAGCTTAACCAAGCTGTGTCAGTGCCACTGCAGATGTGCAGGCTTCTGTTATCTCCCAGTCACAGCCCACTTCTGAGATGGGAGGAAAGGGAGGAAGAGCATGCTTGAGATTGATCATTGCTGTAGAGGGGTGAGGAACTGCAAAACCCCTGGCATGCAGTAAGTAGGATATATATGGAGGTAGCAGAAGGGGACTCTAGCTCTGTGCAGGGGCACTCAAAGGCAGAAGAAGAGCAAAGGGGCCTATGCCTACATACCAGCTGACACCATGCACATCTTTCTGACTCACTGACAGCACTGCTTTTAATGTCCACTCCCATTGAGAGGGGAGCCCCAGAAGAGTCAGGAGGGACTTCTGGACCCATGGAGGCCATGTGCGTTCTGTGGTCATTTAGATTAGTCAAGCATCCAATTACTATGCTGCTTTCTTGCCACCCTTGGCTGAAAACCTTGGCTGAAATGCCAGGGGCCCAAGCAAGCACATACCAAAATGGCTATTCCAGTCTGAAAGTTAGTAAGGGAAGAAAAAAAACACTATTAGGCTCAGAAAACAAAAAGAAATTTTAGAAAGAGGTACAGAACCTACCCCCCTGCCACCCGCTCAATATTAGAAAGAGTAAACCAGAAAAAATTTGTGGCAGATACTCCACAATGACAGCCTGTTGACATTTCCACACGTGTCACTTGGGTGGTGTTGATGAAGTGGGGATTTGACCCCAGGTAACTGTCTCTGTGCAAAACAGCACATGGTTGATCCTGACTGCACAAGGGAGGTTCCCTTCCCAGCTTGAAGCTTTACCTTGCATCAAAAACATTTTTCCATCAAGAACTGACAATTAAAACATATTTTTATGTCCAAATTGCTGGTTAGCTCATTAAAATGCTTGGCATCAAATCAGTAAGTGCAACCGTGCTGCCAGACATTCATCATTAGCACAGGGCTGGAATATCCTCTTTGTTCCCTAGTCCCTCCCCAGCCCCAGGAGTGTGAAATTGCAGAGTGTTAGAATTACCAGTTTGCTGGGGTTTGGAGGGGAGGGTTTGTTTGGTGTGGGGTTATTTTTGGTCTTTTGGATTTGGTGGAGGTTTCATTGTTTGTTTGGGTTTTTTGGTCTGTATTTTTATGTGCCTTGGGTTTTTTAAGAAAAACACCCAAAATTCATATCCAGACTCGCTATTATTTCTAGAAGCTCTCTTTATCTGTCATGCTACATTACCTGCCTGTCTTCCCCAGTTTTGGTAAAGGCATTTTGTCTGTCTGGAAAACAGCTTCATTTCATACCAATTACAGAACCCATAAAAAGGTACTTTTGGCACACAAAGCTAGCCGCC
Source organism: Emberiza elegans (assembly GCA_024865655.1). Classification (NCBI taxonomy): domain Eukaryota; kingdom Metazoa; phylum Chordata; class Aves; order Passeriformes; family Fringillidae; genus Emberiza; species Emberiza elegans. Next base: position 6,927,669 of record JALJVW010000243.1, on the reverse strand, counting down.
ACTCCTGGGTTCCATTCTCCCATCTTCTAAAACCACTATCTAAATGGCAGGCTACTTTAATGCAAACCTAAAGGGTTTTCTACATTACAGTCTACTGTAATAAAGATATAATTGCCTCTAAATACACATTTGGTTGCACAAAACTAGAAGATACAAAAGGAAAAAGCATACCTCCTTCTTAGGAAACCTTGTTGGGAAATGAAGCCACTCATAAGCAGCTTTCCTGGTGATGCTGGGATCAAGAATCCTGATTTGGCTCGATTTGTAGATCATATTCAGAGCTGGTTTCTTCCAGAAGCCCTTCGTGCTCTGTGACAGGCAAGTAAATACACATTTTTAACAACTGAAAACAGCTGAATTTAGTTTTATAACAACTCTAACCAGTGTGAACTCCAAGACCATGACGTTAAAGAAGAAGAGTGCTTAATCTCCCTAAGTTCAAAAACACCTGCTCCTGCAACAGGAAATGGACTGCTGCAGCCGTAGCCAGCTGGCTGGAAAACAGCTTTGCAGAAAGGTCCCTGATGGATGACATGTACCAACAATATTTCCTGGAGGCCATAAATGCTCACTGTATGCTGGCCGTGTTAGTAAGAGCATAGGCAACAGGCAGACAGAAGTTGCTATTATTCTCAACTACTTTGCACTGTGCCCTTTCTGCAGTCCCACAAATGCTGTGTTGGGCTCCCTGCTGTGCAGGAGAGCGTCAAACAGCAGAGGGTCACTACAACAGCCAAGGGGCCAGAGCCCACAGCAAACAAAAAGGGTCTGAGCAGGCTAGGTTTGTTCAGCCCATCTTCAGCTATCTGGAAGGGGTTAACAAAGATGACGTCACACTCTTCTCAGAGGCACACAGTGAAAGGAGAAGCAGAAATTTTCTCCTGCAAGTGTGCTGAAGCACTGGCATGGAGTTTGTAGAAATATCCTTGGAAATACTCAAAATTTACTCAGACAGTGCCCTGAGAACTCAGTATGACTTTGAACTGGGCCCTTAATGAAGAAGATTCAAAAAGATTTTGGACTTAAGACCTCCTGAGAGAGGTCACTTGCATTTCCAGCAAGTGCGCAGGGTAAAATAATGTGGGAAATGGCTGGAGCATGCATGTTAAAATATCAAACAACACTAGGAAGAGGATAAAAATACATTTTCCAGAGGTAAACTGCTCAGTGGTGAGGAACTGATCAAATATGTGCATTAGAAAGAAGACAAAGCATTTATGGAAGAGGGATATTAAATAAACTGACTACAAGGAGATCCAGAGCTCCTCACAGAAATCAGAGAATGACTAGGTTAGAAGAGACCTTAAAGATCATTGAGTCCAACCTATGCCCTAACACCTCAACTAAACCATGGCACCAAGTGCCTCCCTCTCAGCTGGGAGGACTACAGTTAAAAGCAAATGTGTATTTTACAGAAGCAATGTGTGGCAAGATGAGCCAAGGCATACGAATAATTGAACTCACTATTTTCTGACCACCAAGTATCTCCCAAAGCCACTTCAAGTCCCGTGGTTTGAAGACAATGAGAACAATAGTGGTATTAGGGTCATAATGGATTGGATCTGAGAAGATAGATTCTGGGTAAGAAAGGCGAAAAGTCGTCCTCCTCCCAACATCCTCTTCGTACCCTATCACAGGGCCATTATTCATTCTGCAGAGGACACAGGCACAGAGACATCAGTGACTGCCCTACCAGTGTTCCTACTGTGCAGTGGCTGCCACACGTGTTATTAGTCTGCAGGACAGACACTGTGTGTGGGTACAGGAAAGTTTAGCAGCCCAGCATTTACATATCACATTAAACAGCAGAGGAGCAATTGTCAGGTGCACTCATCCTCTACACTCAGAGGGATCAGGCACACCCAGGAATGTGGCCAAGGTGGTTTAGAATACAGTCACACAATTGCTTATTGTGTGTCACTCAAGCAGAAAGCAAGTCTTCTGATTTGGCTCCAACACACACACACTAGAGAAGGGCAGAGAGAGTACCTGGCCTTGGAGAATTACCCATTGCTCCGTGTACACAAAATGCAAAGGAGATAGCATTTACCTTATTATGATATCATACGAGTCAATTTTCCCCCCTAATGTCTTATTTCGAAGTACTCCTCCATTACCAACCACAACGCACCGTCGACAGGGAATGCTGTGGAACAAAGAGAAGTTTTAATACACATGACTTCCCTGGCTTTATATTATTAATGATACTTCTGCGTGTTATCTGGCTTATTTTCTAAGTAAGATCCTGTATCTTTTGCAGCCCTTGGCCCCTATAAAGCAGATTCAATCCCATATCATGTACTATGGCTGCTTAAAAAAAAAAAAAAAAAAAGGGCACTATTTCAGGCACTGACGAAGTCCATAATTGGCTTCTCTCTTGTGAAACTGTTTTTACACATCTTTTTCTAGTGGTCTGCTGTTGAAGATCACACCTGACCGGTTTGTGATATGGGTGACATTTGATAAATTATCTGCCACAGTCCTTCAAATTTGTCCCAGTCTGGAAAAGCTAACTCAATATTAGGGTGCTTCTGCAGTATTATATAACTGCACACCTCCAACACAAACTAAAGCAGCAAAATTCATGTTCACCTTACAGGCTTATGAACTGTACATGTGAAAAATCTTAGCCCAATGACACATGGCAGCTTTTCAGATTAATATGGTGTTGATTTTTCTCCCTCTACTTAAAAGGCACCATCAAAGTCAAAACATATTTACACAAGTGACTGTGCATGCTGTCATAACAAGATGGATTCCTTGATGAAAGGCTGCATTCTTATACAACAAGATTAAAATTAGACACCATTACTAGGCCTACAAAATATTATGTGCTAAAAAGTAAGATTTTATACTACATCAAATCAAAAGAGAAATTTCAAATTTACAATACATTCAGAGATAAAAAACATGCAAAATAGGTATTGTGGAGATGTTAAACTTATGAAAATTTAAGGGTAAGATTTTCAAAGTTACCACAGATTTTTTCAGTGCATATTTAGCTTTTACCATCCTGTTTCAATGCTAATAAAACATGCTGGGAAAACAAAAGGAGGGGGAGCTCACAATTAAGCTTGCTGGCTTTTTTACTCAATATATTTTGCCTTTTTAGGGAAGGTTTAAATCAAACATGTAAAACTGTAAACTCTTTCAGAATAAGCACATCATTTTTTGTGGTAAAAAATGCCTCTGTTTAGAGGAAAAGCAATTCAATTTGGTTGCAGCAGGAATGATGAGAAAATATAAGTCACCTCACAGTAACACCCCACTTCTTTAGTTCTTTCTTCAAGTAAGAAAAAGGCTCCATGCCACTTCTTGCTCTAGGTTCAGGACACCAAAACTGTGTCCCAAAACCCACTATAACTTATATTGAATTCCCAGCATGGCACTTCATGCTAACTAATTAACTTCTTTCTCCTCAAATAGTCCAATCTGTTTTTTCAGCTCAGAGTTATTATTCAACATCAATCAAAACAGCTCATTCCAGCCAAGACTGAGCAACATCTCAATGTACAAAGCAGTTCCCTGAATCTCCTACAGAATTAAGAACCTCTGCAGAAATAGTTGCCTTTAAATATACATATACGCATACATACACACACACACATATATATATGTATATACACACACACACCCATATATATATGTATATACACACACACCCCCATACACACACCCATATAAAACCAGCACTCTAAATGCGGCTTTCAGGGTTGGGCTACATGAAAAAGGCAAGCATTCATTAAAAGACTTCCAGCTAATACCATAACTCATGTGACCTGGTATCTTGAAAATCAGAAGGATGAAAACCTGTTATCCCATCCTGTCCGCAGTACACTCACTCCCTCTAGACCCCCTAAATCCCTTCCCTCTCTACTCTTTTTGCCCATTCATTTTCCATTTTATTTTTCTATCTAGTCTGAAAGTATCTTAAGAAAGCAGGCTGATGAACATATGCCTCTTACAATTTACAGCAAGAGTAAGAATGGAGAAGTTGCCCTTTTCCTAAATTACACCTTGTTGCTTACAGCTACACCTTAGAGCTCAAAGTAAGGAAGGAAAAGGGAAAACTGGATGAAAAAATATCATCAGTAAGTGATGAGGGTGGAGTGAGGGAGAGGGGCAAAAAGCACGAGGTTAGCATATGGTTGTATCACATGTCCTGGCATTTACTTTGAGGAGGCACTGCTTTTTCTGTTCCTTGTAGATTAACTTAAAGTAATTCCTTACTACATACCTTTCAACTTTTGGAAGAGGTAATTTAAGATATTTGTTCAGCAAGTTAATCTCTAGCAATTGAAATAATACCTTCTACTCTGGTACACAATTAAGAGGTCTTTGCTTTCTCCTTTCTGTAGTCACGATGCAGCAGGACACACTGAGGGCAGAGAGGGCAAAATCAAATGTGCCTTCAGAGCTGAGCAACTGAGGTTTGCTCAGCTACAGAAGTTATGCAGCTGTTCTCAAGTCAAATTCAAGCTTTTTTCTTATTGCTGAATGCAGACTAGATTTTGTTTATGACTAAAAGTTGACTAGTACTACTTGGACAGAAAACAGAGTAAAATATGAAGCTTGATTAAGTTCTTGAATTACAGTGCCCTTCATAATATGCATACTCAAAAAGTTATCACCTCAATTATCCAATAAAAATCTAAAATTAGTATTTGAACTTTTGAAATGGGTACAGTCAACAAGCAGATCAAATATGTCTAAAGAAGTGCACATGAGTAGAGTCAAACAAATTTAAACAAACAGTGCACTAACAACAATAAGCAGGGAGGGAAACTGCTTATGTTAAAAACCAGAGAATAATATCATAGAAAATGAACACATGACATAGAGATAAAAAATACGTAGCAAGGCTGAACTACATTTAAAGGTTCTTAAGTTAAATAAACTTATTTTTACTTACAGCAGATCACAGGTCAACACACGAATTTTCAGCAGACTGTTACTCCCACATACTTTAACAACCTCACTTCTTAAAATTTCCTTTTCCTGTTTTCAAATTGGACAACCCCAAACACTCAACCTTTCTCCAAGTCAATATATTGACAAGAAGAGAAATTAGTTTAGATATCCTTAAATGACATCAGCTGTTCTACAAGTAAAATATAACAGATTGTAATATCTGGATGTTCAGTAGCACAGAATTTGTGACACTGAAAAATATTAAGACCTTGGCTGTACCAACAGCTATAGGAAAGGTCTGAGTGACAAATGGATTGCCTTTACACGTCAGAGATCTACTAAAAATATAAACAGATGTCAATGCAAACACCATGGTAACTGATCTCCAATGTCTGCAGGTACTAAGTCACTCAAACCACTGCCCCATTCAGGTGGTGCACAAAAACCTCAACCTCAAGGCTAGGCCTTGGCTTATGTATTTTCTTTATATGGTGAAATACTAAAAGAAACATTTTCCTAGTCTATAGAAGAAAAACACTGCTAAATGGAAATGCAGCTTCTAAAGGTCAGAAGGTTTGCATCCTCCACATTCCACTGAAATACTGTTTCAGTGGAAAAGAAAAGATGATCTCAGACTCCACTCCTTCAACACACCCCTGTAGTCACTTGAGGAATGCAAATTATTTCCTTCGAGGTTATTTGATGAAAAGAGGATGCAAAGATCACCATTTTGTTGACTCAGGATTGTGTAAATGTGTTTGTAAGAACTGTTGAGCTTAGAGACCTTAGAGCACTTAGCAAGGAATTGAAGTCAACAGTCGAACTGAAGTCAGTGATACTGTTCATTTCCAAACTCTTTGGGAGAGCCACACCTTTACAAAGTGAAAATCTGATCTTAGTTTGGGGGAAAAAAAACCTCTGTAGCTCACTGTGTACAGATTTACCTAAGTTGTACACAAATACAGCTATATAAGCACTAGAGACTTCATGCTTATCTAGGCTAATAGTTGTCTGCCTTAAAAAACATTTATAGGGAAATCTGGTTTGTGTTCTGCCAGGAAGGCTGAATTGGACAACAGTATTACAGAGCTGCCTAATAATTCTGTATTACTGAAGAACATTGTTAGGATTAATTCCTAAAGAGATTCACTTTTAAAAACCACTATATCTCAGTGAAATATATGTATAAAAATTCTTCCTGACTACAGTGATTCGTGCCCTAAGAGTGCTGTACACAAAACCTGATGGATCTAGAAAGAATGTATTGTATTAAGTCATTGTCTGCTTGATTTGTTAATATTAGTGCCTATTAAATAGTAATAGGTCTCATTTTGCTTCAGTACCACTGAAGTATGTTACTTTTAATAAAATGAAGCATACTTCCCAGAACTACTAACCATATCTACATCTCAGAGGACCTACATTTAAAGGATGAATACCAATTTCCTCACTTTTCATCTACAGGACAAGCATTTCCACTTAAAAGGTAGAAGCATCTCTGCTTTAGAGCACAAATGATTAAGGTCCTGAATTTACAGTTTCAGATAATTTCTAATATAGCATTTGGCACTGTCCTTCAAACTCCAGACAAAATAGCAGCTTCTATCAGCCAATTCTGTATAAATTTACCCTGCTATTACACTCTTGATACAAAATACAGAGTTTTACTTTTTTCCTTCCTTTTCTTAAGAGTAAACTTGAACATCCTAGAAACAGACTAAACAGAGAAAGGCAGGAGTACAGTAGGGAAAAAAAAAATAAAAACTCTGTATTAAAACAAAGCCTTAGGTTTGAACATATTCCACCCCCGGTTAATTAAACTGTGATTCTGACATTTGGCTTCAAGCAGCAATCTTTTATGATCTCTGTAATTAAAAAAACAAAAGTACAGCCAAGCTTAGAGTTATTTGCATTCAACTCTGTTAAGAAATGTGTATATTAACATCACATCTGGCAGGCTGTCAGCCCATTTGCTAGACTGCAAATCTAAGGAGTCATTTGCATCACTTTGTAAACGCAGGACTTTAGTCTACTTGCCAACCCTGCCTGCAAAAAATCCCAACAAAAACCAAGCAAAAAACAAGACACACAGACACAAAGGGCCTCCAAAACAAAACAAAACAAAACGTGGCAGACGTGGCTTCCAACAAAAGATTTAATCTAATTAAAGATTTAATCTATCTAATTCACGGGAAGCAAGTTATCTCAGGTATGCTCCCTTCCATACGACATCCCTGTTACTTTCGAAAGGACAGACAGCCTTTCCTGTCTTCCTAGGTCTCCCTCATCCACAAGGAAAAGGAAATTGAGCGTACGTAGGAACAAGGGCACACAGCAACCAGCAGATCAGAGGCACAGGGATATGCCCAAGATTTGTTCTGCTTAGAAGCAGACACTGGTTTGCACCTGCATATCTCAAACATTCTCCATCTTACACTGAATTTGCAAGAGGAGGTCACATTCAATCTAAGGATGAAAAGATACTACAGGAAGATGGAACTACATTCAGCTGCATTAGGTGAATTTCTAAAACACTTATAAAAGGAAATTTCCAAGTTAAAGCTCTCTCAAAGAGTAATTTTTCTTGCATGCTGGTACTACTGAAGTGTAAAACCAAGCCTACTGAAACCTTGGAATCAGCTACACACTGCTTGGACCCTGTAAGTCTACTCTAACTACGTGTCTTGACTAATTTGAGCAATTTCAGGATAAACCCACAGCCACTCCTTTTCAGGTAAGTACTAAATATTAAAAATGCAAATAAGAGAAACAGTAGCAAATAAACCATCTCACCTGTCTTCTTCACTAGAAAGGCCACAGTTCTGCAGTCTTGAGAGGGCTAAACGAAAAAATTGCTCTAAAAAGCAAATATAAACAAGATTAATGAAAACACTCAGTATTTGCAATACAAAAATAAGCATGCCATCCTGACCACAATGTTTTTAAACACAGCAGTGCACTGTACATAAAAAAATCAAAGTCAGAACTCTTGGAACTTAGTGCCACAGATGAACCAATGATGCCGAAGAACTTGAGGTTTATCACAGTTCCCTTCTGAGTTCTTTCTGCCTCAAAATACCAAATAGCACGAGATCTGTATTAAAAAAAAATCTTAGTTGCAGTAAATAAGAATTGGAATAATTTCCAAGATCCACATCCTAACTCACTTTGGTTTTTGTTCTACCCACCTTCAGCTGACTCAAGAGCGTTCATACAGCCAGGGACAGTAACAGTATTACTTATCTTTGGAGAAGACATCAATCAATGTGGTAAAGCTAGACAGAGACACCTTCCCAGCCCACCCCTGGTGGGCAGACTCCTGCTGGACACTTAATTAGCCTCAGAAGAGAAATCAACTCATTCCCAAATGTAGTTTTCCTTGCTGCAACCCCGAAAGTGCAGGAAAATGCACCATCCCTGTTACCACTGATGGAGGGCAAATCAAAAGTCTAAAGCCCAGATTAGGAAGGTGCACTGTTAGTGTTAAAAACTCTGAAATTTGAGACTTTACAACTCTTTCCAAAAGGGTGGTTAAGGCTCTTAGGGTGTCAGCCCTATTTACTCTGACCTGACCAACACAGGCAGTGGGAATGTGCCAGCAAATCTTTCCACAGGTCCAGCAGCCAGGCAGTGTCATCAATTCCCCCCTGTGGCTCCTTCCACAGCAGGAGCAGCCAGCTCAGTGTTGTGGTTTAGCCCCAGATGGCAATTAAGTGCCACACAGCCACTGAGTCTCCACCACTTGACAGGTAGGAGAATCAGAAAAAGCTAACATTTGTATGGAAAAGGAAAGAGAAAGGGGAAAATAAAAAAAAACAAGTGATGCAGAATACAATTGCTCACCACCTACTGGCTGATGCCAGCTCCCAGGCAGCAACCAGCCCCTCCTCTTTAAGTATTGACATGTAAGATGACACAGAATAGCCACTTTTCAGCTGGGGTCAATTGTCCTGGCAATCCTCCCCTCAGCTTCTTGTGCACCTGCTCAGTGGCAGAGCATGAGAAACTGAGACAGCGTTGACTCAGAGTAAGCACTACTTAGCAACAATTAAAAGATCCATGTGTTGTCAACACTATTTCCATGCTGAATCCCAAACACAGCACTGTACCACCTACTAAGAAGAAAATTTACTGTATCCCAGTCAAAACCAGGACAGTAAAAGGAAAATTTCACTGATGGAACTGCCTAAACCTGAGGATTTCTGCCTCAGTAGGACTCTGGGTTCCAACCAGTTCAGGTGTGCTGATTGAAGCCCATCACACCAACTCAGTATTTCCCCTAGCAAAGCACAGCTCATTATCTTTAGCACTCCAGCCCACATACAAACAGAAGGAAGCTGGATAAGGTCCAGTCTTCCTCACTCACACCTTTTTGGAGCTTCTCTGCTAGGAGGGGCAACCCCAACCCAGTGTTTTACTTGTTAAAAACAGGAAGGTGTCTGGTCAGAGGGACTGAACGAAACCATTAAGACACTACTAGATGCCCCAAAAGGACTGACATCAGTGCACAAAAAAGATCATGGTCACAGACTCAGGTGGCTTTACAAACCATTTAGGTATTTCTGATTAAAAATAAGGTACATGGAAAATACAAACCTGCTCTCTTTGTTCCATAAGGTAGTTCAAACTTATTGCTCCCTTGGAACTCTGCCACTCTGATAAAATCATTAGCGCACAGGAATGGGTATATTTTGTCAACACTGATGAAGGAAAAAAGGAAGAAGTTTCAAAATTGCATGATGTACCTGAGTAAGCCAGTAATTCATGGAAGTGCTTTGTGAAAAGCTGTCTTTATACTATTACCATTTTTATCATATTATCATCCATTTTTAAAAGAAAAAAAATCCATGAACACAGGGAAAGCCAACAGATGATAGAAAAGCATAAGATCATGTAACAGAAAAATAGGCAAAGAGTGAGATAAAAAGACTTGTCTATTTGTACACTTTATATAGACTCATTAAAATGGTGTGACTGAAAGCTTACACCATGAGGCCACGTATTTAAGAGAATACATAACCCAAGAAGACTGTGTTAACTTCAAGTTTGAAAATAATAGAGGTAAAAAGGAAAATTAAGAGTTATTATTGTATATGGCGATTGAATAAATAAGAACAGGGTTTGAAGCAAGGTGTTTTAAATTGAAAATACTATTTCCTGATTTGAGCTGCACTCCTATTCCAAACAAGTGACACTATATGACTGCATTGACACTATTAAGTTGTTTGAGGCAACAGGGGTGTATCCAAGCAGCAAAAAAGTATGGAATTCTCATGTCCATATTACACGCATTTTGGGTATTTTATATTCTGGTCTAGCTCTAGAAGGGTCCCAGCCCTTAGTAGCTGCACCATACGGGCTGTGCTCCTGCATTGCATCTTCTGGCTTAAGCAGATGTCTGAAAGGATCCCAGTGCATTCACACAAGAGCCACCCTGGGATGAGAAGCATGGTGTGTGGGGATCACAAGAAGCTTTCCCTCAAAAGCACATTCTTCCTGCAAACGAGAACATGATGGAATTATACCTTGTAAGTGTCATGCTAAAAAGAATGGGTCACTTCTTTTGTTGGAAGACAGGAACCACAGAAAAGGGTCTCTTCATAGCAGGGAAGGCACTCCTACTGCCTTAGTGCCAAGTCCACCCCAATGAGTGAACAGCAGACACAAACACATCACATGCTATCAAGCCCTTGGCTTCACCTTTGAATTAACTAAGCATGCACTCAGTGTACTGGTTGACTTTGCAATGATCCTCCATATTAGGTCTTAGATTAAAATGTTAACACAGAAATATACAGTCATTAGAAAACCTAATCTTAATCATAAAAAGCCCCAGTCAGCACATGACTTGTTTGTCCACTAAGAACATTAACAGCTGTTAAGAAAACCTTCTCTTTCAGTTCTCCAAACCAACTACCTCATTCTTTAAGCTCTAGGTATTCAGAAGATACTGACAGTAAAAAGGGGAAAAAGAAACACAAAACAAAACACCACAGCTCACACACCAAGAAATGGGCCATAGCTTAACTATGCAAGACCAACTAGCTTTGAGACACGATGCACTAAATACCCATATTAAATTTAGTAACCTGCTTTGCTGTTCAGAAACAGCTGCTAAGCTTAGACATAATACATAAGTTACCTACTGAGAAAAGATCATCAATTCTAGCTTTTCTAGCTCTGGTTCCTTTCCAATAAAGAATTCTGCAAGGTTAGAAATCCTTTCAACCTTCCCAGGCTATTACCAAAGTGCACAGAACAGATCTTCAGCTCATACTGTCTGTATAAAGAAGTAACAGAAATGTGTGACACTGTCCTAGCTGTGTACATACATTCTTCTTGCTGTGTACCTCTGAGCCCATTCCTGCCCGTCTGCTGGACACTAGAGCTACCCTGTTGCACCCAACACCCAGAGAGCCTGGGCACAATCCATGGGCAAGGGAATTACGATCACCTCACCAGACCAGGAAGGCTGCAAATCTGCTTTGAGTAGCACAAAGTTTACACGCTTCTATGTGCTTTAAACCCACAACAGCCCTAAAATTATAGCCACATCTTCTTATATAAAAAAGCACCAGGGGGGAAAAAAGGCCGCAGTGTCTTTGCGCAGAGGTTTCAGAGTCCTTCAGCCAGTTCTTGGTCTAATCTTTCCAAGCTTTCTCAGGGCACTACTCAGTGTTTGTTCCAGAATGTGTAAATAGCCCAGTTTTACCTCAATCAGCACAGCCATTCCTTCCCCATCTCAATTCTCACTAAGACTCACCCCAGTAAAGATTCAAATGCTGGTTTCAGGAGACAAGTGTCTAATGCATTCCTCCTCTCTACAGCTGTAGGTGGCAGCCTGCAAAAAAACAATTCCAAATAAATAGCAAGACCAGGAATGGGTAGCAGAAACAAGGTAAGAGAAGCTGGACAAATCAAATTAGTAAAAGCTAACTACTAAGTTAAGATCACACCAAGATTTCATTACTCCCTCCCCCTGTGTGATAGAGATGAAACTTTCTCACTGCAGCACAATTACTTTTAACTAGCAAAGGCTTTTATCTCACACTGCTGCTCCTCTTGCTCAGCAAGTATCAAAGCAGGCATAATCAGAAGTGAGAACTAAGGCCCATCTCCAGAGAAGCAGGACTCCTGGGCTCGATCACCCCTGCAACCACTCAGACAGCATCCCCATCACTCCTCAGGAAGGAGACAAAGTCTTGTTTGAAGAAGGAAATAGGGTACTTTAAGGAAAATTATATTCTTTGGGGATAAGTCATTCCACCCATAATAAGGTTAAGACTCACACTCCTAAGCACATTCCTGACTTGGAGATTTAGCCCATTTAATCACAAATATGAAGCCCAGAAGGGAAGGTAAAGTTCAGTGTGAGCAACATGTGTCACTGGATTGCATTAAGGACAGAAGGATGAAACCACCACATCAGAACCACGAGCCAAAGAGACCGTTAAGGTTAACTGATTTTGGTAACCTCAAGTTCTTATGTGAATACTGACACTGAGAAAGCACCCGGTGAAATCTATCAGCTGGTCACCTTGCTGGCTTCCAGCATCAGCCCCACAGATGGCATTTTGCAGCACAGCTTCAGGGAGAAGAGAGGTCTGCTTTCAAATTTTAGCACAGGTGCTCATTAGTCCCACAAATCTAACTGCAAGAAGTCTAAAGCACAAGAGCTGCCTATACATGCACTTGAACACAACAACTGAAACACACTTCTGGTTTAATAAGTTTTAAGCACTGAAGTTGCCCTCCAAGTTGTGCTAACTTTGTTCAGGTATAATTCAGAATTGCACAGATTTGAAAATTGTAAGCCAATGTCCTTCCAACAATTCACTGCTTGTTAGAGACAGTTATTGAAAGTGGTTGTAAATATTGAACACTGGAAACATAACATCGACAAATTCCTTTTTGACAAACACCTTACCACTGTGTCTGTAACAGCAATAGCCACTGGATGCAACTGTACAACTGAGCAGGGAGCCTATCGAAAAAGGCTACAGATTTTAGCCTCAATCCCTCCCACCTATCCAAAACCAAAAGAAAACAACAACCCCACCACAAAAATACTCAACTGCTGAACTTACTGATTGTAACTGATTGTAACTCCACTAGTCACATAGGAAGAAGAAGCCCTCACAGAGGAAGTCTGTCCATAAAAGCTAATCCTGCAAAAAGGGAAATGTCACAGCACTGTGGTTTGCTGTAAATAGAAACCACAACAGAAAGCTATTTGTATCAATTGTACACCATAAACAAGATAAAGGGAGCACATTAACCACTACTTCTAAAAATTATCACTTATCTTCATAACAGTCTGGTCAGTCCTGGTCACAGCTGTGCAAAGACCAATGGAAACTCAACTTCTTCAAGTACATCCCCCAAATTTTAGGTCCCAAGCCACCTGTCCTGTGAGCCTGGAGACAGTGAAGCCTCACTGCCCTCAAGGGCTGCTGTTTAGCCTCAACAAATCTCAGCTTTTCAAAGGGTGCTCCCTGCACTTGCAGTTATTCCCATATGTGGAAAAGGCCTCTCCCACGTCACTTATCAGACATTTAATGGAACAAACTAGCACCAAACCCACATGGGGTGGAGGAGGACCTGGACACCTTATTTCTGCACTTCATGTAACTCCTCACCTGAACACCTATTTTCATGAACCTCAGAGAGGCTCCCTACCACTGAGGTCCTGACATCTCCATACAACCAGGCTCAAATTAATTACTAGGTTTGAAAGTGACACAGGAGAACAGGTAACAGGAAAAACAATCATAGTGATTTCCTCAAAGTACCAGAAGATCTCAACCACAAAACACACACACACAGAGTAATAATCACTTACGATGATTACTAGCAACACTTATGGAGCAACACAAGAACTCACATCTCTCATACAGCCATGAGGTGTCTGCACTCTAAATCAACAAAGCATCACCATACCAGTAGAAGTTATTTCTCCACAGATTTCCATGCAGGATACCATACATAACAGCAGCAGCCAGGATAAAAACCAGAAGAATTCGTTTCATGACTAATAAACCTGAAATGTAAAAAAAAACAAAACAAGAAACTGAACACAAGATGAACTAATGCAAGAACTTTCTCTAAAGCATCTGGAAACCTACAAAAGAGAAGTTATTGTTATTACAGTCATTCTCTACCACCAGAAGTCTGACAGGTGATCCCTCCACTTCAGTTTCTCACACAAACACCCAATGTCAGGAGCTGAATGCTGCTTTGCACCTACCATATGTGCGTTCTCTGCAAACAAGCATGGGTTCACTCTACGTTCTCTCTGAGGCCATGTGATAGTAGAACTCTTCTGTCCACTGGCAGCCCAAAGAAACCAGCTGGTCTTTAGAAGTGCCTGTGCTTTTCTTGCTGTTTCTTGTGCTACATGCTACCAGTTTCCATAACTACACAGTTAAACAAGCACTGGCACAGTGCAGGAGGCAGATAGGCTGATGCTGATGAAACAGAACAGGGTATGAGCTGCCACAAATTTCTACTGCCTTTTTTAGGATCACTGAATGTTCTTAAAGTCCAGTTTTGACATTTAAAGCTGCACTGAAACTATCTGCTTAAGCCTGCACAGTCTTCAGCTACTGACATAAGCCAAACTTCATTGCTCAAGACACAGAAAAATGTTATTTTCACACACTACCAAGTAAGGAAGAAAAGTTAGGATCCCATCTGTTGAACTTGTGAAATTATAGAGAAATATCAAAGAAAAGGTCCATTTTTCAAATAGAGTTTTCGCCTCCTTGCACAGTCTAGTAAAAGAAAAACAGAGAAATATCAGAAACGCAGATCTGGCAAGACAGACTCAAGGAAAATCAAGTCCTGTGTTGCTTACATCCTAAACAGTGAGCAGCCTTATCAGTAGCTATGAATGAACTGTTGTTGCTTAATCTTGTGAAAGTCCAAAATAGCCATTCCAGCCACAAGTTATCATCGAAATTTACTTGACAGGTACAGCCTCCTACTATTCCACTCCTCCCCTAACAGTGTCATGATTACTTTACTTGAGTACAACAAGCCACTACTTCCTTTTTCTTCTCCACTCATATCTTGCACCAGAATTTAGTTGTAGAGTTCGAGATGTGGTTTTACAACAGTACCTACCAGTAACAAAGCCATGCAATGAACCAGGTAGAATTTATCAACCTTAACTATATCCTACAGGCTATCCTGCTCTGTTCTGGAGGAAATACTTCACAGGCTGCAGCTGTTGCAATTCCAACCTTTCAACTCTCTTTGGGAAGTAGCACTGCCACTTTTCAGCACCAATTCCCTTGACTTTACTTGAAGGATCGCAACAAATTTGTCCGGATCAACTTCTAGAGATATCTCTAAGTTTTTGCAGTAATTCAGTAAGAGTTTTTCCCTAAAACTTCAAAAATAGAGGAAAACTCACCTATCGGGTTTAGTCATATGTCATTAAGAGCAACTGGCTCATAATCTCGAGTGCCATGACAAGACACATACAGTACAAGCGAGGGATCAGGCCCAGCAGCATAGGTTTGTGAAAGTTGACCAATCTCATCTCCTTGTATGACAAGGTGCCCTGCACAGAGGATGAGGGAAAGGCTGTTTATGCTGGGTACCAAATCCTTTGTAAAAGGAAGTCTTATACAGCATTTCCCACAGCATTCTCCTGGACAAACTGGCTGCATGTGGTTTGGACAGGTGTGCCCTCCACTAGGGAAAAAGCTGGCTGGCTGAGCCCAAACACAGGTGGGGAACAGAGTTACATACATCCAACTGGCAGCCAGTCAGTAGTGGGGTTCCCAGGGCTCAATCCTGTTTAATATTTTTAAAGAAAATATATGGTGTGGACAAGGGGATTGACTGATTCTCACTTTGCAAGTAACACCAAGCTGAGTGGGACCGTTCATCTGCTGGACTGCAGGAAGGGTCTGCAGAACAATCTGGACAGGCTGGATCAATGTGCCAAAGTCAACTGGAGGAGGTTCAACAAGGCCAAGTTGAACTCTGTCTGGGTCACAACTACTCAGTAAGCACTACAGGCTGGGGGAAGAATGGCTGGAAAGCTGTCTGGCAGAAAAGAACCTCGGAGTGCTGGTCAGCATTGGCTGAACATGAGCCAGTGTGTGCCCACATGGCCGAGGAGGCCAATGACATCCTGGCCTGGATCAGCAAGTGTGGCCAGTGATACGAGGGAAGAGATCACTCCCCCCTCTGTTCTCAGGACTGGTGAGGCCACACCTTGAACCCTCTGTTCAGTTTTGGGCCCCTGACTGCAAGACAGACACAAGGTGCCAGAGCAAGTCCAGAAAAGGAAAAAGCTGGTGAAGTGTCTGGAGAAGCAGCAGCTCAGTGGGGACCTTGTCACTCTCTACACCACCTGAAATGGATTTGTAGTAATGTGGGGGTCAGTCTCTTCTCCCAGGCAGCAAGTGGCAGGACATGCAGAAACAGCCTAAAGTTGCAGCAGTGGACATTTAAATTAGGTATCAGGAAAAAAAATTCTGAAGGGGTTGTCAAGCACTGAACAGTCTGCCTAGGGAAGTGGCTGAGTCACCATTTCTGAACGTATTAAAAAGATGTCTAGGTGTGACATTGAGGACATGCTTGAGTGGTGGACCTGGCAGTGCAGTGCTAATGGTTGCACTCCCTGATCTTTTCCAACCTAAGTGATGCTATTATTTACTTGAAAAAGACACTGCACACTCTAGTAGCTTTTTTCCTTTCACTATTAGTATTTTTATCCCCTCCTGCTTTAAAAAGGTTTGCCAAAACATCCCACTCAAGTGTTTAGCCTTACTCCCTAATTCAATCAATGCAAACTTCAGCTAAACAGAACATGACAAACCAGCTGTTTAGATAAAATTGCTGAACTAGCAACTGATTAAATTGCTGAGTTTGCTGACTTCAGTGTAAGAAAGAACCTTGCTGAAGAGTCAGACCAAGCTACAAAACAGAGAAGATAAGGAAAAGCAGCCCATAAAGGATCTACTGAAAACCAAAAATATTATTTGTAACAGTATTTTTCACAGAGGAGAAAAGAAATTGTTTGACTTGCAAAGTGTTTACAAGGACATTCATACAGCCTGGATAAAAAATCATAAAAACACAAAAACAGAAGTCAGCATCATTCTTCAAACAGGATCATAAGGATCTGTAACAACTTCCCCTGTTTTACACTCAGCTTGGCACAGATGTGATAATGAGTCCACCCCAGCTCCAAACAACAATCATTAAGAGTGTACCTAACACAGCCCTTAGACACATCAAATGGTCTTTAATTATATAAGTGTCTTCTCACCATCCCATCCCCCAGTGCCTGGCTTCATTCCATGTTTGAAAGTTCTGTAGCTAAGACAGTCTTCACTAAGAAGACTGTTTTTCTTAATCTGGTTTAGTAAACAGAACTATTGCCTTGTTTACAGAAGAAATTATTCTGGGAGTATTTTTAATGATGACAGCATCTTCCAGCTCTTCCTTCCTATTTTAAAACAGCTGAGTGTTGTAGAAAGTTAATCAAAGGGAAACAAATGCCTACAATACAAATATTGCACTAGAAAATCCCCATAGTCAGAGATGCAAGAAAATAAGGAATTAAGAAGACACAGTTCAGATGGAAAACAGCAATTCCATTCCAATTTATTCACTTCAATACAAGAGCCAGCAGATTGATTTAAGCCTATTAACCCAAGTGACAGAGGCCATGGTTGCTTCCCTTAGGTCAATGTCAATCATAGTTAAGCAAAATAAAGAAGACAACGCCGGAACTCAACTATTCAATTTCCTCTTTCTTAAAACCCTGTAGCGATCTCCACAATGAAAGGAACAAGGAACCCAGTATGACCATGCCTGATGATCATGGTGTCAGCTGGTCAATTTTCTAAAAGCAACCAATGGGATATGGAAGTCCTGCAAAAAATGCACGAGCATTTTTTTAATAGTAATCTAAGCTAACTTCTGTGGGTCAACTTCCCACCTCCCCCAGAGGACAGAGTTACAATTACAGAATTAGACAAGACTGACTATGTTATGGTATTAAGACAACCTCAGAGATCAGCCTGCATCTCCTATTGACAGACAGATTCCCCCAAGCTCCCATCAACCCACCAGAAAGACTCATTTGGGTATATGATCTATCAACTATGTAAGACCTGAGGCTAATATTTTCTTCCCTTGATGGAAGCAGGGAACCCCAATCCTTGTCAGAGGCATATCATTACTTACAATTGGTTTTTATTCTAGTACAGTGTGGTATCTGCTATGAGTCACTATCTTGCACCCTCTCTTTATCTTCCAACTTACACTTACAGTCAATGCAGTGATGCCACAGAATGAACCCAGCAGGAATCTACAGCTGTTGGACCAGGCAGTCAAATGCTACCACACTACCATCACCTTTCTTTCACAACGCTCATAAGCCCCCCTTTCTTCCTTAAAAATTACTAGCATTAATAGCACAATGCAGGAAGCTTTTCCATCTGGCCTACTTATTTTGTAAAGTACTTCTGACTACTACTGAAGCTGATATAATAAGCATTTAACTATAAAGTGGCTACTACTAAATTAAATACTAGGCACCTTAAAACAATCTTAGCTCCATAAACTGTCACAAGACAATGTAAGTTCTTTGCTGGTGCCATTAAGTGACAGCTTGAAAATTTCAGCTCAGTGAGACCTCAGATTCCTAGCCCTTGTAGCTGTGGGGGAGGAAAATATGCCGAAAATATGCCTGAAAATATGCTTTGAGTAGATCTTGAAATTTAAAGGGATAGCACAAAAAGCACATAAAAACCTATTAAAGGTTTAAAAAGAAACATCAGAATTTTTAAGATGTAGTCAAGTATTTTGTGGGTTTGAGCTTGTGACCTGCAGCACTGCTTCCCTTTGGTTAGGATGTAGCACATGCCTGGTGAAACAACCATGCAGCAAAAAGATAATCGAGGAAGGAGCTCTCAGATCACCATCTTTCCAAGCTGTAAAACCTGAGCACATTATGGCACAGATGTATTCTGCCAAATCTAAACACTATTCATCTATTCACACTATTCACTCTTTCAGTTCCTGCTCTAAGTATGTGCCTAATTGCATTGTTCATTAATTTTCCCCCTCTTCAGGAAGGGAATGCTGCCGAGGCTATACAACAGCACTGCCACACAGTCTATAAGGTACTGAAGTGGCTGAGTCAGTCTAGTGCTTTCCCTCACTCCCATGCACCTGAAATTCTCATAATTTCTAACGTTCTTCATTTTAGTTTAAGAAACAGAAAGTCCTCAGAAATATTGTTTAAGCAAGAGGTATTGGGTTATCCTAGTAAAGTGGCTCAGAATTAAAACTAGTTTTCTAACTCTCCAACAACGCAGACTTGGTTTTGAAGTTGTACTTTTGAAGTTGCACATTTAGCAGCATCGGAATTGGAAAAGGTTCTTGTTAATCTGTCGTGCTCCACACCAAACCAAAGCAGCTATTCCTGTTCCTGAAAACCTGTACAAACTATGATGCTAAAAACCCTAAGGTTTTACTGTGTCAAAATGTCACTAAGGGCTGCTAGCATCACACCACATCACACAACACATACAAGTAACTGCTGCCAAAGTTACTCCCTGCACAGGAAGATAAAACACTTTCTGCTCCAATCTCTTCCAACAACATGGGGATAAGCAATAAAGGAACAATTTGCTGTCTATGACAACTGACGCCTTCTTCCTCTCCAAGAAAACATCCAGCTACCCATTTTACTTCCACAGTTTGCAAGTATCTGAAGGAAAAAAAAAAAAGAAAGAAAAAAAAATACAGTCGTTCCCCAAACACAACTTCTCTCTGTTAAGGAAAGTTTCCAATGTTTCCCCTATCATTTCCACTCTGCCCAAATATTGCAGCAAGCCTGACAACAAATAGCAAGATAACCTTTTCTCCAAGTACCCAACAGCAAGCAATGTCCAACATGAGATCACAGCAGTAGAGACATTTAAAAGATTTAGTGAATCTTTGTTCTTTATCAGCCCCCACAGCCAGAAATGCAGGCTCTGTTGACATTAATTTACTGTGGAGACATAAACTAGAGCTGTGTACATCTTTGACCTTGTGCAGCATTTCAGGACAGGCTGCAACAGATTGGTTTTAGGGCCCAAGTGCTTATCTCCCTCCCCTTCATCATCCTGCTAATGGTGAAACATATTCTGTACCACAAGAGACAGTAATACATTTATTACTTTGTGGACAATTCAGGATTCTTTTATTCCATTTCTGTCTTTCAATAACAGACACTGGTATTGTGTTCTTCAGAGCATAATTGCCAGCTGGGCCAAGCAAAATGAAAAAGCAAGTTAGTATTTTTCAGCGACGATTGCTATTTCAGTTTGCTTTTGTCTAGAGTCTACAAGATCTATGCATCACTTTCCCTCTGGTGTGGCTGTGCAGACATATTTATAATTTCAGAAACTCTTCCCACAGAAGCATATCCTTTGGCTAAAGGATACTGATAAAGATTTCAAGTCCAGTTAAATCTATTGTACTTTCACCCCCTCTAATACTAATTTACCTAGACAGCACATCTGGTGGAAGTTAGCTGCCTTCCCAAAGGCTGCAGGAACAAGCACAGTTCATCTCTGTGTTTTGGGCAGCCCAGATGACAGCACCTATAGCTCTCCAATCCTTGTCTCCAGCTCCACAGATTCTCAGCTCAGCAGATCAAACAAGATCAGAAAAACACAAGTTTGTAGCCTTCAAAGACGACATGTCATCAATACAGAGGGTTTGACAAAAGCTGCAAAAGGCCCGCGTGTCCTGACTTACAGTCTCATCACCATGCTCAGACTCCCTTGTTCTTACTGCATGAGATAAGGTGTCATCTGTTCAGTGTTAACTGCTTTTTCCCCTCTTCCTCCCTCATTCTGCCAGAGGACCCAGGAGCTCTTACACATACCCCACAGCGGGGGCAGCATCAGAAAGAAATTAGAGGCTGCATGCACTCATCAGACTGCTTCTTAGAGAGCAAAAAGGCATGTGTACAAGCCTAGGTCAAGTTACAAGCTTTTTAAAGCTTACTAAAAGAGGTCCTAATTTGGCTGCAAAAGAAAACACTGTGATCCTGTTCTCGGAGGCACCACAATCAATTATGTGCACTGTTTCACAGAGAAATCACTTTTGAGCCTACTGATGCAGAATTTCCCATCACTTCTAACTGGCATGAAATACCAGCTCCAAAGATGAGAAACAGAAGCACAAAGCATCAGCCAGTGCATCCTGTCAGAAAATCCTGGTGAGCAAACTACGAGGGAGCACAGGCATTGGGTTCCACAGAAAATAGCCCTTGAATAGGAACAGTATCCAGGCTGAGTTCTTTAGCCCTGGTGAGAGGCAGAATATGTCACCTCCAGCTTGGGGCTATCACAGGGTTGCTATGCCACCCTTGAGATCTGAGCAAATATTTTGGCTGATTATCACAGTGCAGTGTGGATCTCTGGCACTATCTCAAGGTGACAGCATGCTCCATAGCATGGTGCACACACACAACTAAAACTGCAAGTACAAAAAAAAGATAACCGAATTGATATTTTTCATCTGGTAAATTATATTTTTAATTATTTTTTCAAGATAGAAAACAATATTCTTTAATGTTCCAAGATGGCTTAGGATTTAGTCCAATAATGGACACACAGTTAAATACTGCTAACTCAACCTTAAAAGTCAGCCCTGGACAGATCCAAATCCAACTTGTGGCTTTGAGGAGAAAGAGAATAGTAACTACTGGATTCTCATCTAACTGGTACTTTGTCAGTATCACAGATTTCCAGAAACCTTGCCTATAATTACAATCAAGAGTAAGATCAAGTCCACAGCTTCATCTTCTTGCCTGTCCTTTGTGCCTTGAGATGATGGAGGACAAGAAGCAGACAATCTAGGCAGAGGTACAGGTAAGTTGGGAAGAGACGCTTCCATATGCTTTCCATGTCCTGACCCTCTACAGCCCTCCCATCAGCACACTTCACTTCTTTTCCCTTCTTCTTCCTCCCGTGGACTCAGAATACAGATGAGCAATTTCTGTCACGGCCAGCAGCCACAGAGATAGCCTGCAGTACACAAACAATTATTTGGGGTTTGGTCAGAAGCTAACCTGTGCACACAAAGTCAAACACAAGTATGAGCTGAGCACAAATAGCTCTGTTTCCTTAACTCCAAAAGCTTTAACCAAACATAAAAAAAATCCAGCTCTAACCATATCTTTAAAAAAATATATGAAACCCACACACACAAAAAGTCAGTAATACAACCTTAGCTGATAAGATTTTTTCCTAGCCCTCTTACGTTCTCCCAGATTAACCTTTAAAGCTTTAGCCAACCTAAGCTAGGTTGCTAATTATATTTTACACATCATAGGTGTCTGTTTAATAAAGAACAAAGAAACAGAGTACTATAAATCCAGGCAGGTCTTCTGCAAGCTGTGGTGACAACACTGCTCCTTCCCAGTCTGTTTCCCTTTTTCTTTCAGCTCTTTTTCCAGAAGGGACTGAAATATAAACAACCATGAAACATGCTCTGGGGGTCAGAATTCAGGTCATTCTTTTCTCATACTTTGACTTACACAACTGCAAGGTTTCAGTCAACTTGAGTTGCTCTTCCTGCAAGGAACAGAGCATCATGATTGTTTTGCTTCTTCACCTCCTTTTAAAAAGGCCAAGACCACAGAAATACTACATAATGAAAAAAAGAAAAAATTGAAAATTGAAAAAAATAGAAAATTTTTAATAGAAAGATATGCAACCCAGTACTAAATCAGTTACTCATTCACACCACTGCTTTGTCCACAAGTGCCTGCAGAGTTAGAGGATTGAGGTCAAACCAGCAATCCTTCTTAGATTTCCCAGAGAGAAAAAAACGGAAAAAAGTACGAGAAATGGCTGGAAAAAGCATATTAGCCAGGTTTCAAAACAGTTCAGTTACAAACCCTATCCAGCACATCATTTTTTCCTCCAGGAACTATGATCAATCTAAGCAAATAAAGGTCCAACCAGAAAATTTTATCTGTATTTATTTATATGCACATTCATTACACCATTAAGTTCACCTTAAAACAAGCTACACTTTGTCTTCTAACAATGCCTAGCATATCTAAAATATCCTGGCTGATTTGGAGCTAGTGAGTTAACCTCAGCTCTCACTAAAATGGCTGGAATTATAAAAATAAATCTACAAGTCAGTTAGGGGGAAACAAAGAATAAATCTCAACACCAGGTTAAAATAAAGCCCCCTCAAAAAAATCCAAGGAAACAAAACACACAAAAAACCACAACACCACAAGCCCACTCACAAGCAAAATTAGGGCTCTCCAGGGAATGGAAAAACATGGTGGGGTTTTTGTTGCCTTTTTTTCCCCAGTGAATAACAGAGGGCTAATTTACGAGCTTCACTGCCAGCACCTGAAGAATTAAATGCCCCCCCATCTACACTGGCAATAAATCCCAAGTAGATCAGACTATTTTCTTACTTCACTGTAACGGTATCAATTCTGATTCATACTGGTGTCAGAATCTGTCCCTAAATAGAATCAGGTGCTTTTTGTATGACTAGTTTTCACAGTAACATTTGTAAACCCCAGTCGTAATAAATTACAAATGCACTAGGACTGCCATCATTAGATGGCACTGCTTTTTACTGTAATTTTTATTGTCCATATGTCCCCGCACTTTAAAAAGGAACAGGTTACATTAAGCAGATTTGTATAGTTTAAGAACCCCAAAAAATAGGTGTGAACATGCACCTGGCCAGCATACAAAACTGAACAGTTAAATTTTCATTTAAATAACATGCCTAACACATGTCTGTAGTCAGAGCCCCAAACACAATACATTTCTTCATTTTTGCTGTGTTGCTCCCAGTCTTGCCTCACTACCAAAGAAAAATAAAAAAAACCCCAATACCACCACCACCACAAAAAAATGCCCCAAACCAATGACCAAAAAAATCCCCTAAATCCGCAGCTGTTTGTGGTGCAATTTGCCCCAGCAGCAAATTCTGCAAGTCAATCTGCTGCAAGGCATCTGTGTAGAAGAGAGCTCTGGGATTCTCAGGAATGCAGCAAAACAAGTAAGTAAAAAGTGTAAAGCTAAATTAATTCAGAAAGGGAGGAAAATAGAGACAAGTGGTAGCACTTACCCCACACTACCACAAAATCTTGGAAGCTTCTCACAAGCAGGGATCCTGCCAGCTCAGGAGAAATCTGCAGTACACCAGCAGTTTGAGCAGCTTCTCTGATAATGTTAAACCCTTACATTTCCCAGTACTCTCAATGAATGCTCTGACTTTGCCTTTGGATGAAAATCAGAACACAAAACTTCAGTGCTAACTACCATCAGAAAACTAACCCAAAACTGACGGTGCCACACTGAAAAAACTTGAATATTGTAAACATTAAGACTTTTCACAAGCCTTCTTTATACACAGCTTTGTTTTCTTAGTACTGAAGCTCAAAATACAGTATTTACAGTAACAACAAAACCACCCATAAGAAAAGCTGTAATGAGCTACTTTGTAATCATGAGACTGTTCTGTGGACATAAAATATTTTAGAACTCACAAAAAAAGTCATACAGTTTGCATTAGAGCCTGTATCTGATCCCCTAAATGCTTTTAGTGCTTTGTTATGTTTTTTAAATGTGACAGAAAAACTACCACATAGAATATTCAAGCAGTGCATATCCTGAGGACTGAGAGCTACAAGATACACAGCATTGTAGAAAAATGTAGGCCTGTACAACATTTAACACTGTGTAAAGTCCTGGCATCTTCTCTGAATGGAAAAGTTTACCAGTGAGTCTACAAGCATAAAAATGTAAAAAAAAAAAAAATAATAATTGTTTGTAAGGTAGTGAGCTTCCCTAGTGGAACACAGATGAAGGTGTATCCAAGTTTAGCATTTAGAGTATCATTCATCATGTTTCGTTAAACAAAGCTGAAATCAAATTCATAACAAAGAACAAATAAGCAGGGTAAACAGTGTAAACCCAGAACTGGAATTTTTCACAGGACAACTGTTAGTTGCTGTAACAGAATTCAGCTCCTTGCAGAAAAGTTTGAACATGTTCATTTAGGTACTTCTGTGTATTTAGAGCAATAAAGTGATGCTACAGCAATCTGTACTGCAGAGCAAACTTTTAGTGGGTACCCTTCTTACAGCGCAGCTCATAGCCCTGAATTATGCACTTCAGTTTTCTTACCTATTCAAGAGGAAAGCTAATTATATCTGATAATAATCTTCAACTGCCATCTGTCTGAGAGGAAAGCTGCCTGCATTAGTCACTACAGCATGCTGGGAAAGCTTATATGCTTTTCTCAGAGCTACACAGAGACACCCATTTACAAGACTTTCAGACCTCAAGTCCTCACTGAAGGTTAAATACAACCCCTTTCCTCCCCAACACGGACATACTGCTTCCTTTTTTACTTTTTTTTATTAATAAAAAAGGACAGTCATGCCTAAAACTTAGGGGAGTTAAAGGTGCCTGTCACCTCACCCATGCACTCTCCCTGCCAGTCTCACAGCCCTCCTGCTGGGGGTTGCTAAAATTCCTACAAGCCCAGATGAGAGCAAGGAGGTACAAGGGCAGCCAGGCAGGCAAGTGAGAGCAGGCTGAAGACACACAGCCTGGTCTCTGCTACAGTAGTGGCTTCACACTGTACCTTTTCCTGCATATCACAGCTCCCTCTGCCAGTTTGTTTTGCTCCTTTACAATCCAAGTCTGGTTTGTTGTAGGTGAAACAGAGCATCTGATTTTGCTGTTCAATTCTGTCTCACCAGTCCTTAAATGCTACAGCAAAATGAAGAGCGGTTTCTTCAGGACCACAGTACCTTTAAACAGATTAACTATCCTCCTCTACCTGATCTTTTCTGAGCACTGGATATGCTCAGGGCTGCATGAGAGTGTGTCCTCTGATGACAAGACAGTAAGAGTCTGATAAGACAGGGCTCACACCCCTGTGAGATCACAGCAGGGCAATGAATTTTGTGGCACAGATCTGCTCTCCCATAACCAAACCGGCCCATGCTGCATCAGTGATAAAACACAAAATCTAATATTTCCTTCAGTATAAAACTTGAAGTCCTCTAGAGCAATATACACTGCACCTGATGTGCTGCTTACTGACATCTTTTCTTGCTACCCTCACCGCTCCAAATGCAGCTCCACCTCCAGCACCACCATGTCCTATCAGATTGCTATCCATGCCACAGACAACGCAGAATTCCATTAGAGCATGAAATGCCATACAGTAAAAGGCTTTTTGTACTGTTCTACTGCATGTGTTCTCAGCAGAAAATGAGATTTATGCAACCATACCCTATTTGCATGCATGCATGCCCTTCTCTTTCCTTCCCTGAAGAACTTTTGAACTCCTTTGGCTGATTTCAGTCAAATGCGAGAGATCAGGAACTTAGTATATTTGAGACCTCCTCAAGTTTTGCAAAAATATACACTAGGCTGAGCAGAACAAAAAAACTCTATAAATTAATTTCTCATTAAATATCAGAAAGTACATACAACATAAAAATATCAAAAATATGGTTTCATTTTATCTTGTCACATAGCTGTGTGGTACAGGTATCACAAGAGCATCTAGCCACTGAGGAAGAAAAAAGTGCTCTAATTTTGAAATGGCTTCCACAAACATGTAAGTGTCCAAACTTCCCAAAAGGGCTGTATGAAGTTCAACAACTTAGATACTCTTTTCAACCACTTAACAGGTAGTGTTAGCCAACTTCCATCACCCAGCCTCAAAAAAGTCACTTCAACACTAACCAGTATTTATTATAACTAATGTTCTCTGTGAAAACTGAAGAATGAGATATTCTATTTCACTTTACATTTCTTTCTGCAAAGCTCTAAACAACATTTTCTCTATAGGTCAGAAACCTTAAATATAAAATCTACCTTAGCTGGAGGCTACACCATCTAAGAACTAATGTCCCAAGTTGAAAACAAATTATAGTGTGCCTTTAGCACACAAGAATGAAAGTAACTATTCCATTCAATTTGTTTCAATGAAAATGAATTAACAGTATTTCCTTAACATGTACTGAAGAAAAGGCAGTCACTCTTGAGAAACTATACTAATGGTATGTACACTAACCAGCATTTTAATCACCTGGCTACTCAAAACCCGGTTTACATACCTGGCCTGTGCTCCACAGCACAAGGCGAGCAATGAAAGCACAAGAAACTATGTCAGAATGTCCATCCAGCTCACTTCTGTCTCCAGCAGTGACAGAAGGAGACGATAACTTAAAAGCAGTATTTCATGGCCGTTTTGTGTTTCATTCCCATTGTGCACCCATACCCCCACATCTCAACTTTCTGAGAATGGAAAATTGAAACTGCCATGGGTGGTTGTAAAACTGGGAGGTAGTGAAGGGGGCTCATAGAGCACTCCAGCTTCTAAGCTGAGACAAGTGTCACCCTGAATTATTAAATATGGCAAAGCTAGCCATAGTTTTAACAGTTTCCTGCAAGGGAAAATTAAAACAAACAAACAAACAAACCCAACAAGATCAAAACAAAAAAAACCACAAAAACACAAACAAACAAAGAAAAACAAACAAAAACCCAAACGAAAAACAACCAACCAAAAAAAAACACCAAAAAAAAAACCCAGGCTTTTTTCCAGATACAAAATGAGAAGGCAGTAACTTGTCTACACAAAGGGCACAATCAAGACTAGCTACCACATGCCAGCAAGCCTTGTGCACATTCAACAATCTGGACAAATCCTGACTTGTTCCCATGCTTCACCAAATGGATTTAATATTATGTCTCCATTTAATCTTGTGCAAATGTGTTCAAACAAACCTTACAGCCGATCTCACATCTACACCACCCTCTCCTGGTCTCAGTCCCACACATCAACTTCACACTACCCCAAGCACTGCAGAAATATAAATGTTTCCAGGGTGCTCAGGTGCAACACTGGTAAATGATATGAGGTTGTAACTCAGAAGAACCAGGAAATACCTGTCTTAACTGGCAAATGATGAACAAGGTTTCATTCACCAACAGCTCCTTGCCCGCAAACATATTCCTGTCTCTTCACTGCAGTGAGAAAAACCCCCAGGATCTTCCCTTGCATTGTGCTTGGATGCGTCACTGCTCTGAAACAGGTCAATACCCCCCACACATCATTCTGCAGGCAAATCACTGTCAGCACAACCCACCTTCAAAAATTACCTGCCCAGGAGGGAGTTATGTCAACTTACAATTACATGAGGAAAAAAAAAAAAGAAAAAAAAGATTATGGCAAAACCACAACTTCAATTTCTTTATTACTCTGAGAAAGGGACTTCTCCCCTCATCCCACATGTGATGCAATTTGTATTTTATAAACACACACACACACATATTCCGTATTGACTATTAAATGGCCACCACATTTCCTCTGCCCACCTCTGCTAAGGCCCAGGGTAAAGCTTATGCCCCTCACACCATTCTCGTTTCACTGCTGGCCTCAGGACGCCAGAAAGCAGGGAAAACAAGCATCGTCTGGATACCTCTGCAATGCAAATGTCAGTCTGCAGATCCAGTCCAACAAAGAACTTTTCTAAGCTCTGCAGTAGATCCCTATTTTAGTGTTTCTGACCTGCACTCACAACAAGGGCTAAAACTATTCTTTTAAAAGTGAGTTGAAGAGTGTGCAAATCTAAGACTGCTAGCCACATACCTCACAAATAAAGTTTCCTACTGGCTAGTGGCCCAAAAGAAAGCAATACTGCAGCTCAGGAAACGGAAACTTACACTATAATTCAAGAGATATTAAGAGTTTCAGTGATTAAGAGACCATAACTTCACTCCTGCCTGCTCTTAAAACCAGTTCCTAGATTATTCCTTTCTGGCCTTTCTAACAGAATGGAAGATCAACTGGCTTTGCAGGCTTTCCAGCTTTCCCTTCAAAGTCAGGGCAAGTGGAAGGTATTCCATTTTTTTTACCTTACTCTTCCTGGCTCTCCTTTTACACTAGAATGTAAAAAAAAACCTGGCACATCATACTCCAGTTTTATTGCTGCTGTTAGGGCTGGGAGCAGAGGTAACTGAACAGCTCCACACAAGTTTAGGTTATTATCCAGGGACACTCACAGTTCTCTTACTCTGTGACTGTGCTGTAAAAGGTCTTCCTCACAGGATACCAAGGCATCATTTTTGCCTTCAAGACCAAAGAACAACCAAACTTGGAACACTGAAGAGCCAATCCAGCTGAGCAAAATAAACTTTAAAAGGACATGGTATTTCAGAATGATAGGTACAGAACACAGCAAGAACTACTGCTGCAGAGTATTTTACCACAGTCTGTACCTGCATTTTTTCAACCCATTTTTCAAAAGGTAGTAACACTGCATGCAACCCATGCATTCCCTGCTTTTGCTAGCTAATACTGTCCATCACTTTTCAACCTCTCTGCACAAATACCACTACCAGTATTGGTATCAGTGATTAATACACTAAACTGCAAAGTGAGAGCTGCTGAAAAGAGACTTATAAAGAAAACAACAGCATGCACATCCTGTTTTCCTCTAGACCTCAATATACATGAAATCAAGAAAAGCTGAGGTTTTAAGCTCTTCTGGAAGGAGGGTAAAAGAAAAATTTAAGCTTTAGAAAATTCACACAGCAAATAATATGTTCAAGTAGTTTTATTTTCATTTCCCTTGAAGACTAGGAATAAATATGCATGCAACCATATGTAACATTGCAAAAGTAGAAGAAACCGGATTAAAGGGGAAGTTTAGGGGGTGGTTTATTCTCTACACAGCTTCTGGTATTTTGAGAAAATTGACAGTAGAAAATAGACGCTCTGAAAAAGGAAAAACTCTGTACATTCAGTTACCCCATAAATTAGTTAATTAGTATGACTATACTATAGCTTATCCATAAAGCTAGAGAAATTGATGAATAAATTATTCAAATGAAAGACAAATTACATGTCATAAGCTTGAAAAACTAAACTCCTCCTCAAAACACAGGGCACACTTCAATTGATTTAGTTGCAACAGTGCAAACATCTGTAGGGAAAGTTCTCTGTAAAAAAAGGTATTTGAAGAAGTCTTGATCCAATCCCTAAAATGCATTTAACCAGGGAACCAAGGGAGAGTACCTCACATCATACATGAAGCAAAACCAACCTTTTATGCTTTAAAGTAAAATAACTTTAAATCTTAATGTACAAAGACAAACCTAGATCCTGTCTACAGCTAGCAAGCTATACTGTGGAGGAACAAAAAAAAAAACCACAAAACCAAGAGCCTTTCCTCAAAAGCCTTTTTAAGTCAGTGGTGTAGACAACCACACTGAGACTCATGGTAGTCTCACAAGTTTTATGTTCAAATGATTCATCTGACTGCATCCTCTTCCAGGCCAGTGTACTTGAATCAACACCCAGAAGCATATTAAACACCACCAAGAAGAAAACCACAAATCAGCCAAAGCTGGTTTATGTTAACTTTTCCAAACCTGTTTTGGGGAGACAAACCAAACTTTTACCAAGAGACACCAATCACAGCAGGCTCAGAAACCAACAAAGAGAACAAGCCTGAGACAGAAGTGCTAATGGCACAAATAACCTATCACAACAGCTTCTATCCAAAAATGAACACCTAAAGAAGAAAAATCTTCTAAAATCTTCTAAAGCTGCCTCTGCTTGTAACCTATCAGTCTTGAGGAGTAGGTGAGGGAGAAGCATCTCAAGCACTTCCCGTTGCAAAGGAGATCTGTCACCACTTCACCCGCTGTATTTCCCTCTTCAGTCAGGCAACTCCCCCGCATAATTGCTAAAACCATTAACAGCACACATAGTACTTATCAACATAATGTCTTGTCCAACACCTTGTGCTAGCCAAAACCACTGTAACTCAAGTATCTCCCAACCTGTTCATAACTTAGGACTCAGGTACTGGTGATCTTTCTATCAGCTTTCAGGTTCTAGAGTCTCAACTGAACACTCTGCAACTGTTCCCGCGGGCACATCCCCAACTGGCAACTGCTTCCAGAGAAGAGCTTTTCCTCCTACCTTTGAACAGGGAGGGATAAGGACACTGGGCGACTCATGAGCCTCGGGGGATGATTCATATATCCCACAAGCATGAAAAGTCTGCTAAAGCCAATATGACTTTCAGGAGAGACCTGAGACTAAGACACCTTTAATTCTGTTGCCTTAATAACAGCCATAAGCCTAAAATGTAACAATGAACTGTATCAGTTCAGCAGAGACAGATGAGGTAAAGGAGCAGGTACTGCATCAGATTGGAAAAAAAGGTAAGCAAATTTATTTAAGTGAAATAAAAACCAGAGCTCCAGCTGGTGAAGCCCTACATGTGAAAGCAGAGTTATTTTACTTCCGAAATATCACTTCTGAGACCTAGTCAGACAAGCATACTGTGTGTTGATGGGCAAAAAACCCTGCTTCATGCACATCTCCTTTTCCTTCAACACCTCTCTGGATTTAGTTCCTTCAGCTTAGGAGTGACCATGTAGTACCATGGCACTCTCCAGAGAAATATTTTATATATACTTTTTCTCTGTAACATTTTTATATTTTTTATCTACAACATTTCCTCACAGTTCAGCTGAATTACCATATTAAAATAAGTAATCTTATCCATCACTAATTCAATCTTGATAGTTCTGCAATCACACTATGTGAGAATAGCTCAGTCAAACACGGGGGAAGAAAGAGAAAAAAAATGAAGAAACTAGATAGAAAGTTTCAAGTCGGTAACAACACAACAGGCACAAATCTCAGACCAGCCGCTCATGTCCCTGGAAATTTTGAGAAAGGGCAGCAGGACTGATCTCACCACTTGCACTAACTAAAACTGAAACACCACCCCCGCTGTCAAATAATAATACAAATAGTTTTAAAAATTAAAAACAAAAAAGCCAGCGGACATTAAACTTCCAGGGTTTGTTTCTTTCCTCAAATGCAAATAATGGACTTACATAGCTTAAGGCAGAGTCTATCCACAGAGCCCTTGTTCCTTCCCCGAGGTCTTCGGGATTTCCAAGGAGCAGCTCCCTTTCGGTACCCTCGCTAGAAGCAATCTTTTATCCGAACCTGCCTGACCGGCAGCCATGGCAAACGGTCAGGGATTACCCGAGCCAAGCAATTTAACAAAAGCCACGAAACCTCCCGTTCAGTTTTACCTACGGGTCGCCTTCAGCTCCGCCGGGAGGCACCCCCTGCGTGGGGCTATTCTGCCCGCACGAGCTCACCGTCCCCCAGCCCTGCTCTGCCCACTTCGGAGCACCGGGCCCCGCCGCCCCTTATCGCCCTGCCCTATCCATTCCCGCTTCCCGCACTCGCCTCCCGCCGGCGCGCCCGCCGCGACTCACCGCCCGCGGGGGACTCCGAGGCGGCTCCGCCCGCCTCCCCGGCCTGCCAGCGGAGCTGCTCCGGGAGGCCGGGGAAAGGCGGGCGGCTCCCCCGCCCCGAGCCCACCAGGAGCAGCCGGGGAAAGTTGGGCGGCCCCTTCCTTCCGCCAGAGGTCCCCACCCGGAGCCGCCTACCTGTGTGCGGAGGCGCACAGACGCCCGCCGGACCCTCCCGCACTCCCCGCTGCCCGAGGTGGCGACACCCAGCCCCGCATGCGGACCCGGGCAGCGCCTCAGCCCGGCCTGTGCCCCGCTCCCCGGCGCCGGCCGCCAGCCTGCGGCATCAGGCGCATCCAAGAGCCGCCGGGAAAGCGGGGGGTGGCGGCACTTCAGTTTCTGTCGGGCTCATTCCCACCGGGAACCGGTTCCGGCGTACACCGCCGTGTTAAGATTTTTTTTTTCCCGTGAAGTTCCCAGGAATCTCTGGGAAAGGTCTGGGACGTCTCATCTCACCAGCTCTCAAAACCGATTAAAATTGTATTCTCTATAAAGGAGGCTTGTAGAGGCAGGCTCCATCCCTCTAGAAATTCAGTTTAATTCCTTGAGGGCTTTCACCGAGGGACACGCTGATGTATTGAAAGAGCTAGCTCTGCCTTTGAATACGCGGTAATTTACATTGAATAACAATGTTTTTGGCAGCTACTGCCATCAGCATTCACCTGAAGGAAATTTTAAAATTGGAAGCATGCATACAAACTCTACACGACGTTAAAGCTGCAAGCTTTCCCGTCTGAAATGACTCAAGAAGATCATGGAACGGTTAAGGTTGGAAAAGACCCCGAGATACATCGTCTCCGACCGCGGAACGTCTCCCGACAACCGTCACGTGTCCCGCTGCAGAGACGCCGGCAAACTCGGGAACAAGCACTCCCAGGGCACCCCATCCTATGGGTTCAGGCACCGTCCACGAGATCCACTCAGCCCGTGCAAGGGTTTACAGAGCTATACTGGATAAACCAGGGCTGCTCACTTACCGGTTTTTAACAGAGCAGCTTATTTTATCTTGAAATCATCCCAAAGAGGACAGAACTCATCGCTTCTGCTTAGGGCCGCCCAGGCTCTTGCTGCAGCCTCTGGTAGGTCTAGCCGGGTTCCCGCATGGTGGTGCTTACGACGGGATTCAAGAGGAGGGCTTGTTCAGCTGAGCCCCATCTGCAAGAGAAAACGTAGGAGGAAGCACGTTGTGTATTTACACAGAAACGTTGTTTAGCTCGAGCCTGCTGAAATTCCTCTTCCATTTATACCAAAGCCCACCAGGGGAAGAAGATAATCACGTGAAGACAGATGAAGCAGTGCTACGTCTTCCCCTTAGTAGTGTCTGTCTTTTTTGACCGACTTCCCTACGGAGCCGCAGACACTACTCTTCCTCCTTCTCCTCCCCCTCCTTGGGCCGGCGGCAGCAGCCCCTCCCCCGCCCCGACAGTCCGAGAGGGGGTGGGAGACTCGCAAAGCGGCGGGCAGCGAACCGCCCCAGCCTCCCGGAATTACCATCGGTTAAGAAACTAATCGCCACCGTGTGTATGTCGAGGAGGGTTGGGATCCTGCAGGGGCAGGATTCTCCCTCCCCAAGTTTTGTCCCCGTGCCATGAAACCCTAGGGAAAGCCGGCAGGGGAAGAACTACCCCCTGAGGAGCTGCTGCCAGGAGCAAAATGAAGCCCCACCCAACGGAGGCGGGAGTCATTGGGCTCCTGGAAAATCTCTCCGTACTTCAGCGCCCAAGCGTTTGGGGCTGAACCTTACTATTTCAAAAGAAAGTTATTAAACAATTCTGCTTCTGATAAAAAGGATGAAAAAATGAATTTGTTTGGAATCCTGTGCTGCATCAATGCTGTGTTTTGCTCAGAGGAGTGTACATGCTAGAAGAAATCTGAAGGGTTGTTAATAATTTAATTGTGCTCCCCTGTTTCTGTCTTTATGATCCTGACTGCTTCCAATCTGAAAATTTTCTATATGATGCTTCAGTGACCTCTCAGTATGTTTTTAGCATTGTATCAGAACAAGATGCTTCCTTAACTGGAAATGCAGCTTCTGCTTTTTGATGGTTGTCACTGGGAATGACCAGAGGTGGATTCTGTTCTCAACAGTTTTCTACAGCCTGGGTGTACACGTAATAAAAATAACAGATTGAAAGCTGGGAAATTTTGTCTATTCTTCAGGGACTATTCCAGTCGTTAGCCTGCCGAGATAATTTTCAATGTATGCTGGGC
This sequence comes from Emberiza elegans, assembly GCA_024865655.1. Classification (NCBI taxonomy): domain Eukaryota; kingdom Metazoa; phylum Chordata; class Aves; order Passeriformes; family Fringillidae; genus Emberiza; species Emberiza elegans. The sequence continues at coordinate 6,893,158 of JALJVW010000243.1, read as the reverse complement.
TGGGAACCAAAGTTCAGACCTCTGTAATTTGTCTTCTCTTGAGCTGAAAATACCTTACTACTTTTCCCCCTCTCCCAAGAGGCTCCTCAGGTCTTCACCTTTCACATCCTGCCCTTTACAAAACCAAGCTTCTTCCAAGTATATAACTAAACTGTGTGCCTTCTAAAGGTACTTTATTTAACTCTGCTGTACCTTTTCCCATTAGCTATCAGCTCTTCAGTCCTTACCCTTCACTAGGTATCATAGTCACACAACCAATTTTAAAAAAATCATTAAGGTTGTGCAACAAAGGACTCAGAATTCGGATATATTAGAAGACTGATTTTGTGACTTCATATCATTCCCCCTGCTCATATGTTTCAGGACATTCTTAAAATATGTAGTCCAGTATTATTTTGTTCTGGCCTTGCTTTATTTTGCAAGGCCTTGTCTTTATTTAGGATACAGGATGGACTTTCAGGATGTACCAGATTTTTGCAGAACAAGATGTTGGGACTATTCACCACAGAAGAGTGCAGTGAACTTTGAGGAAATGGATAGTATTCCTGCCTCTGTTCCAGACAGGATGTGTGTGCTGCAGCTGCAACTTTTGTGCATGAGTTCATGGGCAAGAGCTTATTTCACGCTGGCTAAGGTGGGGTATCTGTACCATCCAGCAGGGATCTGTGGGCAGGCTGAAGGGCACAGGAAGAAGAACATAAACATGCTGTGGGCAGGACTGAGCCACGGCTCAGAAGCCAGTACAAATTACTGGTGCACCTCTGAAGCAAGCTAGATACATGCAATGTTCATTCCTGTGGTAGTGCCATGTGACAACTTAGAAGTCATTTGATTTTACAGCTGACTGCAATTTACTCAATCCTGCACGAGGCATCTAACTCTAGGAAGAGCTGGGTGTTCACAATTGCAGCCCAAAGTCCATAGCAGATACAGTTCACTCACAGTTGTATTCCCTTCCATTAAAGGCAGTGTGTGTAAGAAATACAAATAATTGTCTCTAAGGTAGCTGAATACACCTTTATCTGGAATAAACTGCGCTATATTCGTCAAATAATGTAATAATCTAACTTGCAGTGGTGTAATTCCAATTGGGTTTCTTCTGGCAATTGTAGCTGTCCCACATCAGCTACAGAATGAAAGCTGGTGTTTGTTGTCATCTAAATATATTGAGCTAAATTCAAGGATTCAAATGGCAATTTGAATAATTAATATAGTGCAGGAAAAGTTTAGTTCCTAGATGTTTTCCAAATAATCTGTACAAGCAAGAAGTTAGTAACTAATCTGCAACCCCATGAATTTTTGGCACAAAGTACAAGGAAAATACAAGGAATCACTGGGATATAGTCTAATGCAAGCACATTATTTGACAACAGTAAGAATCTTTCAAAATGGTTTTGAAATGGATGACTACCAGGAAGTCAAATGAATGCACCTGAAAACAAATGCAATGCATGTGACCAAAAAGTCAACAGATTTGCTCTTTCAGTTGAAAATCAACATTCCTGAGACACAAATCTCTCCCCAAACCAAAGATAAAAACCCATAAACCTTTAAATATAAAGCAATAACTAAAATAAATCTGAATAAAATGTAGTCATATTTTAGTTCCAGGAGAAACCGTGTACCTTCTGAGCCATTACTAAACTAAGAAAATGTTGTTGCCTCTATCCCAGCTTGCAAATCAGAGAAAAATTAAGAGGAAAATTACAGGAAATGGAAGGGAAAACTGTTCAACGTGGGAAAATCAGAATTAGAGAGAAGAAGGAATAAAGATAATGGAAAGTTGCAGCATCACAAAAGTGATTTCCCCATCAATCCAATAAGATGACTAATCAAGCTGCCTGTAGGCAATGCAACATATCTATCATACACATCTGGTCTTAGAAATAAAATGCAACAGAATTGTCACCCTTGATAATTACTGTAGGAGACAATGCATTTATAGAAATACAGATGGTCACAACATCCTTGTGGGTCCCTTCCAACTCAGAATATTCTGGGATCCCTTCTCCACCCACCTTCTAGCTTTACTGCCTACCATCACAGTCTGATCCTAATCTTTATGTCAGGCCATGAGAACTGCCCTGAGTCCCACGCATGCCCAAATCTCTCCTACTGAGCTCCAAAACCTGTCTCAGCACTACTCTGTTTTGTACAGGTTCTCAGCTTCTCTCAGTTCCCTTGCCTAGGTGCTTGGGGCTGCCCCCAGGTGCTCTTCACTGTACTTACAGCTCCAGTTGAGGTAAGCACCAGTCCTTACATAGCTTTAGTCATCAGTCTGTGGTTGCATGATGTTTCTTCCAGAGACGCTTTGCAAGGAGACAACTTGCTGAAGCCTGTCCCACGAACTTTAAAAATCTGGTTAGTGGTTGTAGCATATCTCATCAGAACCCACAGTGTTTGTCATGAGCTCACAGTGTACAACCCCCACCTGGTTTGAGGTCACTTTTTCAAGACCTGATCAACCAAAGAACTGCTGAGACAACCAAAGAACCAAAGTCATGGCTGTGACTGCTTTCTCAGTCCCCAGGGCCTGCCTTTGCTGGGAATTGCAGAGGGCTTTCCCCTGTCCCAGGCTGTGCAGTGCTCCTCTACTCAATCTGGGAGACAGGACACCAGCAAACAAAACATGATGGCAGGAAATGTCATGGAGGTAACCCAGGTAGGCTGAGACAGCCTCCCGTTATTTTTACCCAGTAAAATGCAATCTGGGGTGGTGAGCTCATTAGGAAGTGCTATTTGCCAACCAAAGTGAAGCCTTTAATGCATGTGTTTATGCATGAGCATCTACAAAGCCATAAAGAAATACATTATTTAATAGGCACTAGGCATTCTTGTACTTCATTAGGCATATGCAGAGGAACAAATAGGTCAAAGCACACCCACTGGAAGAGCATTGCAAACAAAACAGTGAAAAGGAAAAGGGAAAATGGTTTGAAAAATTACAGAAAATATGTCCTGAGCACCTTGTGGTTTTCACCAGGTCAAGAGCAACATTAAACCTCAGGTTTCACTGCACCAATTGTTCTCTTGTTTCCATTTAATTACAGTGTCATATGGAATTCAAGTTCTCTGCTTGTCACTTAATCCTCCCAATGAATGTCAGTATACTGAGTGACTCCACCTCTGTGTGTGTCTGTGGATAACGCAAACTGAAGCTTCATGGCGCCGAAAGCAGCAAAGCAGGCAAGAACTGCTGCTTCCTCCCCTGGCAGGAGACAAACCTCTCAAGATCCAGTTCTCCTACCCATCTGCCTGGGACACAGCAGTCTCCTCCCTGTAGCTTGCAGACATGCAGTGGACTTCTGTTCCCAGAGAATGTCAGCTGTGGCATCTAGCACAAGGGAAATCTGGGAAAAGGAGAGAGGTGGAGGGGTGCATGGGAGAGTTAAGCAGCTGATGGGGGCAGCTGGGCTGTAGGAAACTATTATGTGCAGTCTGCTGCTAGGTCACAGCCCCAGTGCCAAATGCAGGGGGGCACTGAGCTCAGAGAGAACAAGAAGTCCTTGATCCTGTAGCTCTGGGTTCCTACCCACTTGGCCTGTGTGCTCAGATGACTGACATAAGCTGCTTCTGGAAGATGAATCCTTGCCCTTTTATGATAGCTCTATTAGTCCTACAGTATCATGCCAGGACCCACTCTCCTTGTCTCCTTTCCAAGTAGAGGCCTGCATGTAAGATGCCGTTGCCATTTAAAGCTCAGCTTAATGCCCAGTTTCTTTCTCTGTGCATTTTATGAAAATGTTTCCTTGTTTTTCCTGCTGGCTCTGCCAGCCTCTGCTTCTGGCCTTCAGACCCCCACGTTTTTGTCCTGTGTCCTGCTGGCTTCATCTGTACAGCCAAGTCATTATTACAAGTGTTCGGACAGCTACTGCAGCTCTCATATATATAGCCTTTCCCCTTCAAATTTTTGGCCCACTTCTTCAGCCAGTATTACCTGGCCTGCATTTCTTTACTGGTTTGCTCCAAAGATCTAGGAACAGATGCACAGTTTTTCTGGCAGGTACTCTTCAGGCTGGTCTTTACTTGAAAATATGATGTAGCAAGTCAGTACACAAAACAGGGCTGTAAAAGCAATACAAAATAGCTATGACTAGATTCCAGGGAGGAGAGTGAGAAGTTAAGTGAGTCTCTGTAAGTCAGAAATGTTATGACAAACTGCTAGAAGCCTTGTCATATGTGAACAGCATGCTAATTTTTTGTTTCTTACTTTTAAGACTTTTGCATGTTTTTTACTTTTAAGACTTCAAGTTTCACTCAAAAAGTCTTGGATGTAGGCAAAACATGAGAAAATTTCAAATGCATTTCTTTCCATTACTGACCTACCCACTTACAACTCCTGCCAGGTAATGCCCATGGCTAGTGAGCAAATGGTCACTTGCCACAGTTTGGAAGAATCAGTAGGAACCCGCACAAAATTGGGCTGGTGACACAGGAGAAAGAATCCTCCCTTCATGGCACTCCACACTGAAGAGAGCAATCCTATGGCAGAAGAGGCTGCCTTAGTCTCTGTAACTTGGGAGAACAATAGCTCATGGATCAGACTTTTCTTTTTCACTGCCCTGCTCCTGCTCCAAATGGAAGCTAGACCTGACCCATGTGGATATGATCAACAGCCAATATCCAAGCCATGTGCAATCTTAGTACAGTACTCCTTCTATTTCAATGTTTAGCCATTTAATCCATGCAAGTGGAAAACATCAACTGATCTTTGCAATTTATTAAAAGCTATCTGTCAGTTAACTCACCATCATTTAATTAATAATAAAATTCCACATTGTATGGAAACAGGAAGTTCCACTTCCAGCAGCCCAATGCACCTGCTCACAGCCTCTGTTTTTTGGGGGAATGGTTGTTTTTGATTTGGGCACATCATTGAAACCTGGCCTTTCTTGTCTGTAGCTAAAATATAATCAAGAAAAGTTCTGTCACTGAAATGTTATTATAGAAACACTACTGGGAATTATGCCATGGCCAATTTTAACTTCCCAGATGCTATTTGGGAAAACAAATGCTTCTAATAATAAACTTGGGCCCAGCTAGCCATGTGTGTGATAGCTGCCAGATTCCTTCTCAGTAGTCACTGAGACAAAAAGAGACAACCTCAAATTAGTAAGTAATGAAGACACTAAAAAAGAACTGGTGATAGAAAACTGCGTTGGGCTGAGTACTCAGCAACCGTTTCCATTTCCATGGACAGAATAACAAACACAAGCAAAGGGCGAACTGTCAAATTAAGGAAACTCACTAGCAAATTCACCTTGACTAAGGAGCTGGAATACTTAACTGTGGAGGGAGATTGGAATAGATCCAGATCAATGATACAAAAACTCCCAAAGTATATATTCCCAGCAAGAAAAAGTCTTATTGGGAAACACTTTAGACCTGACTAAATGGGGAAAACCACTTCAGAAAGGTTCTTAGGAGTCAGAAATAGTAAACAATCCTGGTCAACAAAGATACCTTTAGAGTAGAGACACATAGGATTAAGGCCAATTTTGTCAAAAGTCAAATGAGCTGGAACATGCAAAGATGATTGAAATAAACAATAAATAAATCTTCAACCATTCACAGAAAAGGAGAATGTGATAAATAGGTATGATTCGTGCTGATAAAATTGAAAGAGTAATCAATATTGGTACCGTAATTAATATTTGGGAATAGATAAAATGGTTAAAAGTTGTAATGTTAAAAGAAGAGAGTGAGGGGAGGGACTCCACCCCCCCCTCCAGCAGATGTTCACAAGGACAGGGCCTACCATATAAGAATTAATATTTGAGAATAATAAAAATAGTTAAAAGTTGTAATACCAAAAGAAGAGAGGAAGAGGAGGGGCTCCACCCCCCCCAGCAGATGTTCACAAGGACAGGAGGAAGAAGCTGAAGATATAGATGCTAAAAATGAACAAGAACCTGGTTGGGTCCCAGAAAAATGCTAATTATAAGGGATTTATTGCTTCGATATGTAGATACAGCGATATGTGCTTTTGTCTTACATTGTACTGGCTTAGTGCGCATGTGTTACCCAAAGGTGAATTAAAGGATATCGAAGAAGAGGAGAGGCCTTCATCAGTGACGACCCCCAAAGACTTGTGCGACCACCGAACTGAGTGATGGTGCATGCGCGGTAAAGGTGTTAATGAGGGCGGAGATAGGTAGATGACAAACCGGAACTGGGAGAATATGGTATTAACACATGGCATATAAGAGGGGAATCTTCACTTGGCGAACTCATACGGAGGGTGGCACGGGTCCAGAAGCCCTGCACTCCGTACCCTGCGGTTATATTTTGCTTACGCGCTATTGTTAGAACCAAATTATCCCTTCTTTATATATTTTCTAAATTATTTAATTAAAATTGCTGCTATCTCAAATATTGTTTGGGGTGTTTTTATGAGGGGATAATTGGGCAAACATAACAAGAACATGCCTTAGATAGTATTTCCCTAGCAGAGGCAGGGAAGCAGTAATGCAAGTAATACAGAATCTCTGTGGTGCTTCCCCCAGAACACAGTGTATGATTTGTGCTTTCACACTTGAGAAGAAAGCAGTTCTGGAGAAGATACAGAGAAGTGTTACACTGAGCATAAGCAGTCTGTCTTGTGAGAGCAGCTAAACAAGGATGGCAGGAGAACAAAGGGATACAAACTGACTGTGAATTCAGTGAATTCCTTGCCATAGAGAAACCTGCTGACTTGTTGGTATCCTTGCCATGCTTTCTGCCCCTCTGTCTGTGGCACATTATCCTTTGCTTCTTGGGCCTTTACCTACAACCCTCAAGTTTGTTGTAAAGCACTTGAAAAGACCCTTGGCACAACATAAATTGGTGGGATGTGAAGGAAATGTTTTATGGACATTTTTCAACAACAAACTCACTGTGCAAAGTTGCATGGCCGTGCCTCATAGGGTGGGCTTCATCCAATAAAACTGGAATCATTTGAAGACAAATGCATTTTACCTTTCTCCTTCTTTAGGGAAGGGCTTAGTCAGAATACTTACAAATACACACAAAAAAGAGAGCTCTTTGTAACCAGAGAGTGCTTGTAGTAACCCAGCTGACAAAAAGCTGCAATCTCACGCCTTCTCTTATAGAAATATAACCAAAATTAAACAGCTTTCAGTTATATTACACCCTCCCTGGCACAGCAGATGTTTGTATCATTACTTGTGCTTTTGAGCTGGTTGTTGAACTTGGTATGACCATGTGGAAGTATCTTATCTCCAGCAAGTATAAGTGAAGCCCAGCTGTCATTGCAATGGAAGTAGTGAAAACCAGGCACTGGCCCTCTATTATTCACAGCTAAAAGCAGAATCCACCTCATTGCCTGTTTTAACAAGCTTTTTTTTCTTCTTCTGAAGTTTCTTTTTGAGTTTGTTTAATTTCTTTTCTTCTTCTCTATTTTAGTAATTGGGAAGCTCAGTTTTCTTTTAACTTTCTTATGAATCTGCTCCAAACCAGAGCAGATTCTTGCCCTGAAGGCATATAGGAAGAAGGAAAAGATAATTACAGAATTAAGTTACCTGTGACAAAGAGTTTGACTTTGCCAGTTTATGAAGTTGTCCCATGAGCTAGACCAACTTGGGTAGCACAGTATTTGGAATGGTCGGAAGTCTCTATTTAAATCAACTCTAATGTACATATATGATAGTTATTTCAAAATAATTCCACCTAAATAAACAGCTCTGTTAAGAATTTCCCCTTACCGTGCGTGGTAGGAGCTGCCAGGAATTAGCCTTGTACCCCCACAATAAAAAAAGACAATCTTGCTGGAGTGTTGCCAGTAAGATTTGCTTAAATATATACTTAGAGCTGAATTGATAAACCAAGAATCCTTTATAAAGTGAACATCTACCTTTAGGTGACAGAAAGTTTGATCTAAAGTCAAAAGTAAAGTCCACATCCCACAAGTAGGTATGTTCTTGTAACTCTCATCGTGTTGAAGAGTCATGACCATAAACATGACAATTACTCCACTACTATTGTGCCACTGTTGCTGGCAAGACATCACAACCAGTGATTTATAACAGAGCATTACAGAGATAATGGTAGAGAAATTTGAGAGCAGAATCTGAATCATTGAGTGCAAGTCAAAAGGTGCACTTTATTGGAGAGAAGGGTCCTGTGACCTTTGCAGAAGAGTCAAGTAGCACAGGATGCCAACAGTTGCAGAAGTTACCACCTCAGAAGCAGAGGTGGTCTTTGCAGAAGTCATACCAAGGATTAAAGACTTATTTTCAGAAGGAAGAGGACTTATAAGATTTTGTCTTGTCCAGGCTGAGCTTTTTTGCCTTTACTCTTTCCTGTGTTTCCAGTTTTCTACTCCAACAGGCTGTTCCTCTTCTTGTTTTTTATCCAGTATTTATTCAATGCTTGTGAACAGTGTTTCAGCATGGTGGGTAACACAGCCTGCTTTCTGAACAGGTTTTCATCCATCTAAAATGCCTGCAAAATGGATGATTACTAAAATACACCAAATTAACTATCACTTATTACTAGAACTTGCCTGATTATTTTAGATTATCTTAAGATTTATCAAAATGTCTTTCACTGTTAAAAGGCTTCTGGAAAGTGAATACAAATGAATGATGTCATGTGCCATTCTAAGTGGAAACTTTTTGCTCTTTACAAATAAAAAAGGTGATTTGTTTGGCCTCTTCAAAACAATGCTCAGTCATGTCTTGAACTAAGACAGCAAACTGCTCCCACATAAATGTTGACATAAATCTTGATTTTTCAGGTTTTCAAGACCAGTAGGCAAAGACAGAGGAAGAAGGCAAGGCTGTTTGGAGGAAAAGAAGAAGAGTGACTTAAGAAACCCCAAAATTGTTGAAAAAGGGTTGGTTTGTTTTTCTGAAACTCCACAGTTTTATTTTTCAACAAACATTACCTGCTTTTTGACAGTAACTTCTATTTATGTCCAAAGTATCTGGGAAAAGAGATTTTGGGCCAACACTGCGGTGCAATTTAGACATATCATGATTCAGATCAGTCTTCAGTTGCTGCGATCAGTGTATCCTGTGGACAACTGTCAGCTTACTGAAAGCATTTCAGAGCTTAGGAATAAGAAGATCCAAACAAGCTGTAGTTGAAAAACTACGGAAGGGGATCTGTTTAGTTTTAAACTGGTACAGATGTGATGTCACTGTGAGATACCAAGAGGCAGAAATTCCGTGAGAAAATTCGTATTAGCTGCATCTGACTCTGCAGCCAGTCACTGCTGCCAGTGTTCCCTGGGATGTTCAGCTACTATGCAGACTGCTTGCTTCCCCTCATCTATTGTTGGAGTTGCTAGCGATCTTTTAACAATTACATTTTAAATCAAAGTCAAGGGACACTTGTCCCTTGTCATCCTGCTTGAACTCCTATTGATTTAGTCATTAGATCCTTGTAAGTTCAACAGACAGACTTTGGGGAGTACTCCCAGTGTCTTGGCATGCAGGCAGCCTCTTTAGCAGATTTTGTTTTCTTTCAAAGTCAGGAATATTAGGAGCCCAGCAGATCCTGGCAGCTTTCAAGGGAAGGAATGTCCAGGATTTTCAGATTCCTTGTGCCCAGTAGTCTAAAAATCAAAGAATCTCAGGTGCTCCCCTCCCTCTCCTGCCAACCCACTGCATGGGCTGAAAGGGAAGGAACAAACAAGTCCCAGCTCCTATGGCAAACCCAGAGGCTTTTGAAATTAGAAGACCCCATTTTCTTAATCCTCCCCAGTCCTAATTTGTAGAAACCAGCAAGCCAACATTTTTCAGATTGCTGTTCTTTGGAGAGCTTAGCAATTATTTTTCAATGCAGTCTGCAATGAAAACAGAAATGTCAATTTTCAAAGTAATCTCTGATGGGAATTGTGTTTCTCTTCCTGCCTCTGGTTTGGGAAGCATCAGAATTGTTTCTTTGGAAAGATAGGCAGGCAAATACAAATCTGAAGAAGAGGTAATTGTTAACTGTCTGCAGATATTGCAGTGGCAAGTTTGAAGAGGAAAAGCCTCTTATTAATTTAAAATTGGATTTAAAAAATTTGCATCTCCAAAAACATTTTTCCACAGAAATAGAAGCTATTTAAAGGAAAAAATATTAAAACTACAGTGAGAAAAATCCCATGAGGAGATTTGCAAAACTATATCTAGTATGACCACTGGTACAGCTGGTTTTTTTACTTCAGCACTTTTTAGGGCTCAGTTTTATTGAGAATGTTGGAGATTCAATGTTTGGTTATTGAACTGATTAGACTGAGAAAAACCAGCTTTTCCTAAACAGCAGGAGGAAAAAAATGTAGAACAACAACCAACCCATACCTTTGACTGGGAAAGAATTTCTTAAATCCAACACTATAATCTGGAATTCAACAGAGGTGAAATCAGATTAATTCCCCTACTAGCATCTTTAAGATAAAGTGTATCTACAGTCCTCAGAGGCAACAAAAAGACAGCTAAGTTGATTTAAATACTGAGCAAACAAAATGCAGGCTTGACCATCCTGGTATTGGTCTAAAACAATTCTACTCCCATGCATGTGTTTAAATTCTATATTATGAACTTTAAGAAACCTTTGCTTTTCTTGCAAAGCAAAAAAAATTAAGGATGAAAGATGTCCCACTTTGGAGTAAGCAAACACTTATTTGATCAGTGTGTTTGATAGTTATCCCTGCAGAAAAGGAACAGACATTTCAATAACCAATGTAAAAAGAAATAAACCATCATTGGACTTTTCTTCCCCACCCCAACTTATAAAGCAATTCTTATTGTTATTGGTTCTTACTTTCAGCTAAAAAAGCTGGTTTTTTGACAAAATTGGTACAGGTTCCTATGCAGGTTTCACCTATGCAGGATGGTGAGGCTCACACTTACTTGGGTTGATGAGTGTGCTTTATCAGTTGTGGGGATAAAATAGTTATGATACAACAGTGTTAAAACAACAAAACAAAGCAAACCCCGAACTTATTCATACATACAATACAATTTTTCTACAATTTATTTATATGCCAGGAAGCTCAGCTGCAACTAATGGTTTGTGTTACTGCAGGTTTTGTTACAACACAGTATGGTCAAATGTCAATAACAAACCTGCCAAAAATTTATTATGTTAACAGCAAAAGACCCAAACCTAATTACCAGAAGTAATAGCAGTTTAGACTAATGAAGTATGTTTGGTAAGTTTGTCTGTTTGTCCTGTTCTTCTGTTGCCTACAAGAAAATCTTGAGTCTGTAAACCCCCAAAACACCAGCAGAAGCAGGCTCAGTATTTAGTCAGGGTTTTGCTCGAAAATGTACCTTGACTACTTAGAATACTGTAACATTTGCAGAGTTCAGTTGGGATAGCATGAGGAATGTTTTGTTGGGTGCAGGTAGGCATGGGTACTGCTGGAGTGGAGAGGTGCCAAGTACTAACAGGGAGTTCACCAGTGAAACTTGGAAATGGCAAAGGACGTGACTCAGATTTTCAAGAGGTGCCAAACATTTGTGGAAAAGCATTGCTAGGGTGATCTACCAAGTGTTTGTCACACTCCCTAAAGTCCTGAGAAGGAAATCACTGAAATACACTGTTAATGTAATTAGCTCCAAAACCAGTCCAAGTTTTCTGTGTTTGAATAACTCAATGAGTGCGAAGTTGATCTAATGATCCCTACAAATGAAAACACCTTCAGAAAACAAGTGCGGTCCAGTCTGTGCCACTTGATCCAGCTGGCTGCTAAGACCAACAGTAAGAACCCATAAACACCATCTCCCAAACACCAGCAGCTTTTCCAGTGCTTCTTGTCAGGTGTCCCCACACACACCTCAAGAAAGGAGGAACTGCAAGGAACTGAAAAGAAAAAATTAAAAAAGAAAGGCAGATAGTTTGTTTCTCTCTTGTAGCCTTGGTGCACTGGTTGGCCAACACAGCGTCACAACCCAGGTATTTCTGTTTGAGCTTGGATCTCCCAGGAATGTCCACAGCAGGTGGCTGATCAACTCTAGAAAATAACCAAGGTTTAAAGGAACTAATGGAGGCAAAACTTAAGCATCCTGGGTATTAACATTCACCCATGAAGCAGTTGTTCTGAAGACTTCTACTCAGGAAGTGGCCACCTTTAAGAAAGAGTTATCTAGAAAAGCTTTAAGCTCTTCTTGATCTGTCTCATCTACTGGATGATGCTTTAGCTCTCTGTAATAAAACCACACGACAAAATCATGGGACACAGTCAAACAGACACTCACTCATTCATTCCCTCTCCCCACTTCATTAATGCCATTTTGGGTTTTAAATCAGATCTCTTGGTTAAGGTACAGCTGGAATTACACAAATTTCTTAGCAGTTTGTGACAGTGGTCACAGCGGTTTTCAGGTGAAGGGAGAGACGAGAATGTTGACGCCATGTTCAGAAGGCTTGATTTATTATTTTATTTTATATATATATATATATTACGTTATAAATATACTAAAAAGAAAAAAAGGAAAGGTTCTCAGAAGGCTAAGCTAAGAATAGAATGGAAAAGAATGATAACAAAGGCAGCTGGCTCCGACAGAGAGCGAGAGCCAGCTCTGCCATGACTGGTCAATAAATCCAGACATCCACAGGAGACCAATCACGGATGGACCTGTTGCATTCCACAGCAGCAGATAACCATTGTTTGCATTTCATTGCTGAAACTTCTCAGCTTCAGCAGGAAAAATCCTAATGAAATGATTTTAATGAAAAGGTGTCTGCGACACAGTTGAAGAGAGAATGAAGAGAGAAGTCTAGTAAAGCTATTCTAGCTACTCCACAAATGAAAAACTACTCTCACTATACACCAATTTGTTTAAATTTGTGATTTCTGTATTAACTCATACATGAGCTGCAATCTACCTCTTATCTTGGGCAACTATTTTCTGTGTGGATGCCTTTTCAGTAGTCTTGTTTTCTTGCATATTTTCTTGCCAAGCTCCCACCTTTCTGTTCTTCACTAAAGCATGCCTGTTCCCATACTTTAGTTTTTCTCCTCAAGTATCTTATCCTCTTTTCTTTCCTCCCTATGAAAAAAATAATATGTGTACAAAAGACTTCTCTCCTTCTTCAGTCTTCTTTTTGCCACTCACATCCCTGATTTCTGTCCAACTCTTTGGTCACTTGGAAAGAGACTTCCCTGATCCCAGGATGTGCCCTCCAAAAAGCCCATGGATACAAAAGAGAAAAATACCCTAAAGAATTCCAAAAATGCTTCTGTTGAATGGTACAGAATCTGTGAGCCTGATCTAAAACACTGAAAGCCTCCTGAAAGCCACTGAAACACTTACTCTGATTTGGACTGAAAGTTAGGTTTTACAAAAGGGAACAAAATAAGAAGCCTTCTATAGACCAGCTCTTCTCTGAGTCAGCAAGCAGAAAGCTTGGCTTGCTGCACCCCTGTGTAAACAGCTCTTGCTGGAAAGAGGATCAGGGGGTGGGGGTGGAAAAGGGAGAAAAACTCAGTTTAAGGTAGCTACCCATTCCCAAAGCCAACGACTAAGAAGAGCTATCTTTGCACAATTATCTGAATATTTTGCGGGCATTTGTTCCATTTTGATCAATGTAACTTTCCTCAAGGTCTAAATGGGGAAAGATTACTTCTTTATGCATTTATTTACCTTCAGAATCTCAGCAATGATGCTCACACTCCATAGAAGAGGACAGCTGGCCAAGCTTTGTGTCTACCCACTCGAACTCTTTACTGTGACTTGGTTGTACTGATTTAGTTAAAATAGACTGACAATCTGAAATTAATTAACCACAGATAATAGACTGAACTAGCTTCAGCTGTTGATGACTTAGGAAGAATACACACAAACAGTACATGCATTGATTAAATAGATTGAGTGAATCTAATGCAACTGTCTTGATCATCTTCCTCTTGGTTTCTTGATCCTGCATTATTTCAGAAGGGCCATGACATCAGCTTTTTCTTGGAAAAATGCAGATAAAACAATTGCCTCAGAAGACTTTTCTAATTAGATTCCATGTGGTGACCACCAGAAAAAAGATTGCAAGGTGGAATGAAAAGAGATATAAGGCATAAAAGCTGTTATACTTAAAGCCTAGCACTGCTTGGTAAAGCAGTGTTTTTGTGTCATTTCACTGATTGGGATTGTAGTATATGGTAGAGATAATTCATTCTATATATGTCAATGTATGTATAAAATATTGTAAAAGCCTAAAAGTTATGTCTTTGACCACTCTGGCTGGGAGCATAGTCTCATTTGTATGCAACTAGCTCCTGGACAGCGTTAAGATAATATCAGGTCTGTTACCATATAAATGGGACTGTCCTGGGCCATCATCGAGGACTTCCCGGGCATCTGCACCTGGGCTGATTGCATCTAAAACCAGCCTGGACCATGATTAATGGAATGTCTCAAGCTACTCACAAGACCCACACCTGCAATGATCTCATCTGCCGGGCTCAGGAACTGGCATCATCCTACTACATGAGAATACATACTCTGCATGGATGCTCAGACATTCTGTCTGGACCTTTGGACTTGCCTTTGTCTGATCCTGCACATGTATAGATGCAGTTCTGCATGTGAAGAGAGACAAAGAAACGTTCAGTCATCCCTGCCTCAGGCAGAATAAACTGTATGTAAGCAGGCTGCTGCCTGGGGAGACGCTGTCACTTTGTCAGCCCTTACCTTGGTTCACCCAGCACCCGCACCCGGGGCTGACACTGTCTTGGCTGTGGTGGTTTTTCTAAATTCTATTTTCGTTATTGATCTAATAAATCTTTGTTCAATTTTTCTTATAAATTTGGCTACAGATCTGATAATTTATAACAGGATTATGCACTTGCTGCACCATGTCAGCCAGACTGCTGGTGAAAATATTTAATGGTGTTCCCTTCTGATCTAGGCACTTTCCAGTCTGTCTGCATCAATTAAAACTGAATAATGTCAGAGCTGGAAGAACAACTAGTTGAGTTTAACATGTCTGGGTTAAAGTAGTTTTCTACTTGAGACCTCATGATATTATAATAAACACACATGCAACAGAAATAAATACATGGTTCTACACAGTGTCTCTGTCACATGTGGTTTCCCATATTGCCATCTATTATGCCATGGCCATATGCATTCAGCATGTACCAAAAAACCTGGGTTGCCATGGCCATATGCATGCAGTACGTACCAAAAAACCTGGGTTAGTAGGAGAATGGAAAGTGCAGAGGGAACAGAGGTGGGCTAAAGGAAAAACACAGTGATAAGAAGAGACACAGCAAAGGAAGAAAACAAAGACAGAAGGAAAATGTGTGTGAAGATGTATTAGAAGAACAAGACTGAATTAAAAGAAAAAAATAGTAAGATATTCCAGAATTTCTTCAATAAGAATACTTGAATGACTATAAAAATAATAAACACATCTCCCAAATGATTACTAGGGCTGGAACTGTCAGTCCAATTTGCAGACATGTACAATTCAGTTTTCACTTTTGAAAACTTTACCTGGGATACAGGCTGCTTTTTGATGGCATTTGAAACATTGTGGCTACCTGGTGCTTACTATTTCAGGGGCCATTATGTCATGTGGGCTCCTCAGCCCAAAAGGTCCCTTACATCACTGCAGATTGCTTATGTCATCTAATGTTATACAGCAATGCATGGGCCAAGATTAGGGTGAGTCTTGGAGCATACACTTCCCCAGGCTTAGACCTGAATTCTGCTGTCCAAAAGGGAGAATGAGCCCTCTGTATCTGCACACTTGCATACACAGCCACAGACTGGTTATGAAATAGCCACATGGGCTCAAGAATAAAACAACTGGCCCTCTCTGTCTTTGCTCCCTTATACATGTTTTGTAGGCATGAATGAACTGAGAAAAGTAGCCAGAACATCTTGCATTCTAATCCCTGCCTTGCTGGAGTCTCTGGTGTGACCTCAAGAAAGTTATGTCTGATAAATCCCTGATTTCAAGTTTCCCTAGTCTTAAAACTATAGCCTTCTCTATCTTGTTAGCAGTTTTCCTAATTGCTGTTGCTTTCCTTTTGTTCATAAGGAGTGAAAGCAATTTAGATTCTTTAACATACCCTTCAAAAAAACCCTGCCCCAAAACTCCACACCCAAACTCCAAAGCCGAGGGGTATCTTAAGACAGGCTAATACAGCCATCAGGACAGTGTAACTTAGGCTAGCTACAGTACTTAAAGTTTATAGACAAGATCATAGTAGAACAAAAGAGGCTTATCCCAAGTTCTATCTGGAATTGCTGTCTCCACTGTTATTTCAGGTGAATGTCAATGTAAATTCATCACATGCCACCTTCTGATGTGCAAATATATGTTTTAGCTTTTGGATAAGGATAAAATAATAATGTATATATACAACTTCTATATGGAGAAATAAGGTATACTAGTCTAATTAATTTAGTATCTTCTGATTTGGTTTAACCTGAACACTGGAGAATGGAAACAAAGCATAGATGCAGTCAGCATACACCTTTCCTGTATAAGTAAGTCTCACATGGTGCAAAGGCCTTACCTTGAACTCAGGTGATTTGGAGTATGTGTTGTAGTATTGGCATGACTAGATGTAGACTTGCTGGGAGGTCCATATGTGCTGCCTGACAGCTCCCTCTGCAAGGTTTAGTGGAGAGGAAATGCTGACAGAGGTTTTGCATTTTACAGCTTAGGTATGTGTGGCTTTTAGGCTACAGCAAGCCTACGGAGGAGATTTTGGAACCAATTCACTCAGACTCCATTTTTACTATCTTGAATGCTGCCAACCACAGAGGAAGAGCCATCAGGAGTAGATTAAAAAGAGGATGGTTACATACTGTATGTTATGGTTCTCAGCAACATTCACTTTCAATCTTTTCTTTCAGAGTCATGAGAATGCCTGAATCAGTGCTGGTATTTTGGAAGTGCTGCTTTGACACACGTGGCCCTGAAAAGGAACCTGGATGTTTCCTTAAGAAAGCATTAATTTACTTACATGCATGCTGCTTCAATAAGTGTTTTATACCCACATCCTGCAAAATGTGATCTCCCTATTGCTATAGGGAAGACTCATTATAATTCCTTGAGATTACAGCAACAAGAGGGTCCATTCAT
Source organism: Emberiza elegans (assembly GCA_024865655.1). NCBI lineage: Eukaryota > Metazoa > Chordata > Aves > Passeriformes > Fringillidae > Emberiza > Emberiza elegans. The sequence continues at coordinate 6,876,127 of JALJVW010000243.1, read as the reverse complement.
ATTCTCAGGAAGAATTACTAGAAATAGTATATTTCACTGGTGCTGAAAAGCAATTTAAAAGGACAATAATGCTACTCCACATTGCTAAACAGTGTAATATCTTCTGTAATGCTCTTCTGTCTGAAGGCTAACTAATGTGATCACATGACTATACATAACCTTCAGCTGCTTTGATAAAAGTAGTCTTTCATAAGCCTTGTTAAGGATCTAAAGCTGAAAAATCTGACCTCCCCAGGCAAGATGGCAAATAGAGAAGAACTCTAAGTTATTATGTATTATAAATAAATCTTGTGACTTTGAGTGATCTTTGAATAGACAGCTTGGGCAATGTCCCCTCTTCTAACCACTCCTTAAACTCTGCTGATAATCTCAGTCCCCAGGTACAAATATCACAGACAATCTCATTTTAAGAGAAGTGTGTGGAAAAGATGGTACCTTCCAGCATGTTTGTATTGGACATGGCAGTAGGAGGCTTCATTTCCAATTGCACAGTGCAAGATTGTAATTGACATTTGAGCAAACAAAACAGCAGACACTGCATCAAGTATTTTCTTTGCCTCTCATTGTTTTTGTTTTACTTTATAGGGAAGTGCTATGTCGAGAACTGAGTAACTACTGCAATGGATGGCCTGCTGCTCAAATAATGAAGGCTGAAGTCTAGAGACTCTGGATTTCTACATTCAGCTCTGCAGGATTTGAAAATTATAAAATCAGAAGCAGCCAAACCATATTCCTTAGCTATGACTACTATTAATATCTGGTGTATTGCATAGGTCATAAGACACTGGATCCAGACCCCTATAATATTACACATTGCATAAATGCAGAACAGGAAGCCTGGCTCAGTCCCCAGGGTCTTACTGCTGAATGACTCAAACAGTCATTTTTGGATACTTGACTGGCAACATATTCTGCCAGTTTTCAGAAGTCCCAAGGGGAAGTAGCTCTCAGCAGGAAGAACCAGGGCTACAGGTCCTCAGCATCTTTCTATTTGACTTAAGAAGTTGTTATGTTTGCCCAATTATCCCCTCATAAAAACACCCCAAACAATATTTGAGATAGTAGCAATTTTAATTAAATAATTTAGAAAATATATAAAGAAGGGATAATTTGGTTCTAACAATAGCGCATAAGCAAAGGATAACCACGGGGTACGGAGTGCAGGGCTTCTGGACCCGTGCCACCCTCCGTACAAAGTTGCCAAGTGAAACTTACCCCCTTACATACCATGTGTTAATGCCATATTCTCCAGTTCCGGTTCATCATTTACCTATCTCCGCCCTCATGAACACCTTTATTGCGCATGCGCCACCACTCAGTTCGGTGGTCGCACAAGTTTTTGGGGGTCTTAATTGATGAAGAATTGCAGTCTTCCTCTTTGTCCTTTGATTCACCTTTGGGTTACACATGCGCACCAAGCCGATATAATATAAGCCAAGAATACATATCACTACATCTATGTATAAAAACAATAAATCCCTTATAATTAACATTTTCCTGGGAGCCAACCAGGTTCTTGTTCATTTTTAGCATCTGCTTCCCCGGCCTTTCCTGTAGGCCTTGGAAACATCTGCCTGAGGGGGGGAGAGATGGAACCCCTCCTCTCTCCCTCTTCCTTTGGCATTCTGTTTTTATTATTCCCAATTATTATTATATGGTAGATCTTGTCCTTGTAAACATCTGCAGAAGGGGGGGTGAAGCCCCTCCTCTCTCCCTCTTTTCTTTTGGCATTACAACTTTTAACTATTTTTATTTCTCTCAAATATTAATTATTAAATGTTATTAAATGGTAGGTATCAATTACTGTTTCCATTTTATCAGCACGAATCATACCTGTTTATTACAAAGTGAAAACATCATAAGATCCCATGGCCAGTGTTTTTGTTGGCAATAGTTTCTTAAAGACATATGGTCAGACAACATGAATCCAAGTTGTTTTAACAGGGCCTAGGAAATGTCCCAGACATTGAAGCTTGCAGTATTAGCAAACATTCTGAAAATGTTGGTAGTTGTCCTTGTACTCATCAGAATGTAATGTGAAGCAGAGCTCACCCACATTCTTATGGGTTCATTAATCATTGCTCAGTCTTTACAGTTAATATGATTGGACCAACATACCTTAAAAACACTAATAAAGAATGTATGAATGACCAATTTCTTCTCAGCTAAAGCACCCCATATACTATCCAGGTTGTTAATGTTGTTAATGAAACAACAGCAAACATGAAAAATGCAACAAACAAACCAGAAAAGCAGCGTGAGCCCCAAACCGCTGCGGTTTATATTCATGCCAGCACTAAGCAATGCAACCATGTGCTAAAAGTCGGGGGTGAAGGCTTTTTACTAAATCTGAACAACATAATGTAAGAAGGAGAGAGTATCATGACAGAGTCACTCTTAATGGGAAGATAGGCGATTGCCAGAATTTCTCAAGGGCTGTAATGTACATCAACAAACCTTGCAAAAAAAAATGTTTAGGCTCCACCCTCCCTGGATCCTGCAATGCTAAGTCTGAAACCTACTGAAGGCTTTGGATTCAGTTGATGAGTTTGTCTTTTTCCTTTTTCTTTTTCTTTCTTTCATTTAGGAATCCAAGCCTATCTGAGGTTGTGTTCCAGTTAATTTTGTTTCATTTTTTGTCTGTACCCAGAAAAGAGGCCAGCATTTCTTGTTCAAATGCTGGATATTTTGCCTCTGATTACCATGAAGCTAATTATTCAGTAGATTTTGTTATGAACAAAAAACCTGATAATTTTTAGTGTGGAGAAACAAGTTACAAATAGCTAATTTAACCACTTTTGCTACTAAAGTGTTATCTGTGTTATGTAAATTACCAGTCGTTCTCGCTAATGATTCCTTTTGTATTAGTGGCCGAGGCCGAGTTGAAAGGCCTTTGTATTAACACTAAAGGTGTGAGAGAACTGGCCGGGCAGAGACAGTAAGGGAGAGACGAAACTTGAGGCGGGGGACATGCAAATTAAACTGTAAAAGACCAGAGTGCTTTGAGAAGGGGAGACCTCAGACGTGCGGAAAAGAACCCCAAAACAACGAGCCAAAATGAAATTGAGAAATTAGAGTGATGTCCACGTGTGAGGAACAAGCTACTGAACCTGCAAAGACACTCAGAACCTTAGGAGCTCCTTGCCCTGACTGCAAGAGTCATCCAAAGCCGGGACCCCGATCCCGGAGAGCAGCCGAGTAAGACCTGGAACGCCCACAGCTTCTACGAGGACGGGACTTGCAACTCTGCCCCTAGAGGACGAAGCTGCGGCTCATCCTCGTCTTGTGAGCCACCTGGGAGAGTCGAAGGAAACTGCAGATTCGTTGAACCACCCCTATCCTGAGCTGATCTTTTTTAGTAAAGGCATTAAAAGGAGAAAAAGTCTCCTGCCCTGTTTATTTCAGGTTTAGCCTCAGATATCCCATGCACTCAACTACTTATGCATTTTAGTCCCTCCCATTACAATGCCAATACAATGTATCACATGTTTGCCGTACAGGCACACGAAATGGCTCTTTCAGCAGTCGATGATTCTTCACCGGTGCTCAGCAAACACGGCAGCTGAAAAACTGGGGTTTACAGGATGACTTGGCAGAGAGCCTTTGAAAGGTATCTTTTTCAGTAGATGTATATGACTTGCTTTCATGTAGTCTGAGTTAACCATTCAAGTTTTTGAAAACAGAGGTCAGAGCAAAATAACTGCTGTGTGAAATTAGCCAAATATGCTGTCACTTGGTCACATACATTTTTGACAATGACAAGTCAGAAACCTCAGTTTGCTTCTCTCTCAATGCTACTGCCTTGCCCCTTCTCCTAATACTAATGAGTTACCCTGTGGTATTGCTTTAACAAAAGATCAAGTTAATGTCAAAAGGAAAAAAAGTCACTATGTATATGGTTAACAAGAAAAATATATCTTATGGTTTCCTTTGATGAAAGTAACTAGTGATTTATAATATAAAAGGAAGAGAAAGTTATATTTAGAAAGCAGTGCTGCTATTTTTAAAGCAATTTTCATGTTGCCATAACATTTTCTTGAATACATGCCTGTCTTCCTCTGAAGAATGTGGGGTGTGTTTGACAAGCTTTGTGCCTACAAAGCTTTCCAGAACCTCTGTCTACCTTTTTCACAAGAGAGGCAGAGTGTGCATTGCTCCTCCATGTATTTGATCTGTCACCTTCCTTCTAGCTTCAGCATTCTTTCAAAACCTTTCATCTGAACAGAGCTGTAAAAAATAATAAAAATAGCAAGGTATATGCTGTCTCATAGTTATGTTCAGCAAAACTTGAGCACCAGGTGTAAAATGTGTCCTATTTGTCATTTATGGTTGCAATTATGTATGTGATACAGGATGTGGTTTCTAACATATCTGGTACAAAATTGACAGCTTGTATAGGTCTTCCTTGTAAAGTAAGACATGCAGCTGCAGGTGAGCCCAGCTGCAGACATAAATATCCCTTAGACCAAGAAAAAGGAAGAAAGATAAGCATGAAAGCAACTCTGAGGTCAACACTTCTTCCTCTCCACCCTTTCCTGATGCCACACAAACGTGCAACTGTCTGATATGAATGACAAAAGTGTTTTTCAGCCACTCCATTTTTGACAGAAAATAGGACTGATTTTGTGACATTCATGCCTGAGTTAGTATATTTCTGTAGTGGGAGGCAGCAGAAAAGTACAGCACCATCCATAAAGACTTCCTAGCATTGGTGCTAAACAGCGTGGCAATAGAATACTGGTACTAGCTTAATGTACTACATCACGTTTTGTTTACTTCATAACATCAATGGACCTAGATGGGGAAGGCACTGTGAAAAATCAGGAGATTGAAGCTCATACTCTTCTTATTTGAAAATAGTAGCCAATAAAGTGATATCTATGCACCCCTGGTATTCTGTAAGATGTGCATTTTGGGTAAGGTACAGCTAGAATTTCTAAATTAACTTCCAGCTGATCTTAAGGACAGTTCTTCAATAAAGCCAGAGGAAGAGAATACAAATAGAGTAGTAAAACACAAATGTATTACTAAACAAATCATTGGTCATTTTGTCTCTTGCAGAAACAACTGGAGAATTGCCTAGAAGGGATGAGAATGTCAGACTCTTCTCTGCTGAGCCCAGAAAGCAGCCATGTGGGACAGAGAGAATCACAAAATCATAGAATGGTTTGTAAGGGGCCTTAAAGATCATCTACTTCAAAATCCCTGCCATGGGCAGGGACATCTTCCACTAGACTTCCACTAGGTTGCTCAAAGCCAGGAATGAGACATCCACATCTTCTCTGGGTAACCTGTTCCACTGTCTCTGAAAGAAGGAAAATGTGTCAAAATCAACATGTCTGATGTAAGATGAAAATTTTCTAGTATAAGCTAACTAAATAAAGAGTTTATAATTTTTCCTTTTCCCTAGTGGGGAGCTTATACCCATGCCAGTAGCCTAGTATAACAACTTGATTATAAATGGCCAAAAGCTCACTCTCTAAATTCAGGCTTCAAAAGAGGCATGATATATATTCAAGACCTTACAATTCTCCAACTCCCTCTTATTGGAATTCCTTGTATAGTCAAGTATTTAGTTTACAAAAGTATGAACTTAACTTCTTATGGTAAATTAAACAAAACAAGCAATCTTTGAAGTCTGGCAGTGGTTGTATCAGAGTGAATCGGAAACAACTCGGCTGTATTCTGCAAGGTCCTTCCAACCAACAGAAAAAATAGAAGCCAGGCTCTGTAGCTCAGGATGCAGTCTGAGCTGACCTGGAAGTGACACAGATAAGTACATTTAGCTCAAAAGAACAGCTCAATATGCTGACAATTCAATCATCTTCACTTACTTCCTTGAACTGTTTATCAGGTACCAAACGGTGCTTATTTTAATACTGGAATGGGCTGTTGTAAGACACTTAGGAGAAATTGCCCTTTTAATTTGTTTTATTTTGAAAGTTATGGTTCATATTGACAGGCCATTTTGTTCCTGCAGAAGCATAGAGCTGGGGCCCTGCTTTATTGCGAACCTTTAATTTTCTCTTTCTGGCAAGTGTCCTAGATTTTGTAATTTAATATTCCTGCCAAAAGCACTGGAAACATTTGAGAGGATCCTCATGGGATTAAGGACAAACTGTGGATTACATTCCTGGCATTGCACTACACTGGAAGCCATAATTTTTCTTGCATTCCTTGAATAATTTTGAGCTAACCAAATAAGAACACAGCAGAATTAAAAGCGATTTGATGTTGTTTTACTCTTTCTTCTCAAACCAACCCAGGATCTCATGCACTTCTGTTCTTAGTCTAGAGAGTACATTTAGGTCAAGCAGATGTGTTTATGTTGATTAACCTTGCATATTAACAAAGCAAGAGCAGGTTGTGGTGTGGCTGAGGACATTACTTTCACTTTTTTTTCCCTGCACACTAGAAAATGTGTACTTAGCCATGAATCCTGCATCCTGCTTCCCAGATGTTGGGAGTCAGCGACTTAAGAACAGCCACAGTGAATCAGACCAAACCTATAAAAAGCCAGGCTCCTTCCTCTGACAGTGGCCAGTAATGGGTATTTTGGGAAAGAGTACAAAAAATGGGGCAAGATTTATTCTTCTTCTAATACATCATAGTGAGATCTGCTAATTCGCTGCTCAGGGACAGACAGAGCCAGAAGCTCATTTTACATCTGTGCATTTAGAAGCCTTTCTATGATTTTCTTAGTTCCTTTTTTAAGCTCATTTACATCCCTGGTCTCTGTAACACCCTGCACCTCTCAGTCTCAGTTTATTTCAACTGTGCTGTGTAAAAAGAGCTGGCCTTTGCTTGCTTTAAGCCTGCTTCTGGTAATTTCCATAGACGCTCTGACTTCTTGTTCCGTGATAGAATAATCTCCCCCAGTCACCCACAGACCATATGCTGAATACCAGGTCAGCAGCAGTGGAACCAAAATCACCAGTGTGTGTCCCACAGTTCTCTGTGGGGCAGTGGCTTGATGTCCTGGATTGTCAAGCAAATTGTATTCTATTGACCATCTGTATGGCAGTTGTCTTCTGTTAAGTGGGCAGTTTTCCTTATCTCTTCCACAACTGGGGAGACATCTGCTGATAATAGGCTATTGAATGTCACTGCATGACTGATAAGAACTATAACATCACATTGTGAGATGCTCCACCCAGAGGGGAGAGCCAAGCATTTCTACCCCGATATAATGTGGAGATTCTGGAACACCAGCACGGCTTTTCTCCACTGGATTTCCCAGAGAAACAGCTGGTCCCTTCCCCTGGATCATCAGAGGAAGACTACATCTTTTCTACAGGATCCCTGCTCCAACAGAACCACACCTGACACTTCAGGAGGACTGCAGCCACATCTCCAATTGGACTGCTACCAACACCCTGACCAACAGGGTGTCAGATTGTGTTCTGACTCTGTCAGTGTTGTTTTAGTTCACTGCATTGTTTATTTTATCTTTTTCTTTTCTTCCCTATTAAAGAACTGTTTCCTGCCTTCCTTAGCAGGCACGTGTCTTTTGAAACCAAGACACTTGATTTACAAGTGCAAAAGAAGATATAGAGACAAAACAAAGAACATAAAGACAAAACATACATTTTATCTTTTGCCATCACCATACCCACAATACAGAGAAAACTTTCAGAAAAAAAATTGCATTGAATCTCGACAGTTTCTGAACTCACTAAATAACAACCAAACGCTTCAGGGATCCAATAGGTCTCCCTTGAAGAATAAGCCCAGGTGAAACAGAAATTTTAGAAGTTGACTGGAATTAACAAAATGAGTTAACCTTTTACTTAAGAAACCTCTGTCATAGTACAAAGGGTATAGGAAATGCAAATTTCTGAAGCTTCTTGCATAAAGAACAATACCAGAGGACACAAAGAACCTAGATAAAGGAGCCCCTCTGGCTCCAGAGCAATCAACACTGACGGGACAGACTCAGATAAGCACCAAAAGACCTAAAGCGCACGCGCAAAGGAGAACAGTTCAAAAGTTCAATCATGAGGAAGACCAAAACCTTCAGCCTCAGAGACCACCAAGAGACCCCCGTGCAACCACCACAGCGAACCACACATGCCCAGAAGGGCGTGGACCTATTTAGCATACGAAGCGAGGACAGGCGGGGCCAGGGATTAAATATGCATGAAAAAGTTGTGTAATATACTGCATATGGAACACCTTTGTGAATAAAGATGTGGGTCAAACTGCAGTTCGGGGAACAAGTTCTTCCCGAGAACAATCTTGCTTGTGCCGGGGCGCTGACATACATACCCACTCCATAACTATATCAACTTGTGGAGTCTATTTATTCCGCATATCGCTTCACAGGGTTTTGTACTTTAAACAAAGAAATGCTCAGACTAATGGATGACAGCTATTGGAGCTCACCTTCAAATACTTCCAGAAGGGCTGGAAAACGTGCTAGTGTTTTTCAAGATCCAAAGACATCAGTATTAAACAAGTCAATCAAATATATTAAACTGTTCAATGCAAGCTGTAACCTGCTACGTGAGTTGATGCAGAACTTGTCAAAAATTACACAAAAAAGTATACAGCAAGCATTAAACATAGAGAATGGTTAAGTAATTTGTCTTTTACAAGTGTAAGTGAAATAACTAAGCTTCAGATAACATTTACTTCAAATTAGCAAGAAATCAGTCAGTTTAAAAATTACAAGAATTAAAGAACCTTGCCTATTGTGATATACATTGGGAAATAATTCATGCTATAAAATAATGTATTTTATAAAGATTGTGAAATACAAACGAGTCTCTGACCACAAGCAGCCTGAGAGGTGGACGTCTATTCAAACTCTGAAATTCCTGAAGGTGGAGGGAGAACAATCGGCATTTAGCTTATGAATAGATGCACCCAGTGCAATGATCACCAAGACGCCTAAGAGCGATCATCGCCCTGTTGATAAGGGCATCGCCCTATCGATCAAGATAGCTGAAGTCGCCAGAAAGATACATGTGAATACACGACTTCCCGGGATTCGATCAATGCTGGCTATCAACCAGGAAACTGGCGATTGTCCAGCTCTGCACAGTGAAAGAACCAACTATGAATATGCAGAGTTACAAAAGAAACTTGGACTCCTTTGCCTTGGGCATAATAAACTGTATAAAACATCCCCCCTAGAAGCGGCTCTTGTGAATGAGGGGGGTATTCAATGTGATATAGGTTGGATCCAGGTTCACACAGCGCCGATCCTGGGCTTGATGCTGTCTCTTTGGCTGTGGTGGTTTTGAGGACCGTATTTTGGTCGCAGAAAAAGATAAAAAAATCTTTTTGCATTTTTGATAATTATGCTTCTGATTGATCATTTATAACACCTATTTTCTATATTGTAAGATTATTTTAAAGAAAGGTATCTGCTTTCTAAAATGCTCATGCTTTCATGAAGCACTCAAAGTCATTCTGTAGATAATACCAATATAATCCTGTGACAAAACTGCCATGGAAATATAACAGTAATGAGTCAATATGTTTAAGAACAGTATCTTTCACAATTCCACAGTCTAATAGAAAGTACTGTATATGGTTTGAATTACCTAGGGAAATATTACAGCACTATTAAAAATAACTCTCTTTTCACTGTTACAATAGACAGTTCAAATAATGCTCCACAAGTTTACAGAACTTGATGCACAGTTCTGAGAGAGCTTAATATTTTATGTCCTGTATTTCTTCTTCTAGCTAAATACAACAAAAGCAGGCACCATGCTCCTGTGACAGGTCATATCCAACATTAGTGGAGAATGGGGAAGTCTAGAACAGAGAAAAAGTTTGAAACTTGTTAGAGAGGAGAGGCTGCAGGAGTGTTACACACAAATGAGTAGAAAATAGCTCTCTCATGAAAAGTAGTCTCAGGACAATAAATGTAAGGACTTGTGTTATCAGCAGACATAGGATCCATGGGGAAAACCAGTGATGAGCATGTGACAGTCTAGCCAGGGGTTTTCAAGGCAGTTTTGAAGAACAGGGGAAGGAAGGCATCAGGACAGTGCTATGGGGTTTATTACACTGAAAAAGAATTAAACAGAAGAAGTACCCAGAAGGGAAAGATAATGCAGAGCCAAGATCCAGTATTGTCTAAGACATTCCATTTCATTTAAAAGCTGAAAAGACAATGAAATCCCACAGAACTCATGACAAGGCAGGCCCTGGAAAAAAGACCAACTTTTATAAACAGACAAAAAAGGAAGTCTAATGCTGAGATGGTGCAGCTGCCCTACAACATCCTACACCTTTTCACCATTTTTGAAATCTCTGTTAGGGAGTTGTACAGAGTAAGCTCTTGACAGGCTCTAGCATCAGTTAGAATTTGACTCTGTGGTTTTCAATATACTGACTCAAATCCATTTCAGTCTTTGCAACCCACAGTTACCCAAGAGGGCTCCCTTGCAGGAGTTCAGCCTGCTTTGGAAAACTAACTTTTAAAAAACATTTGTAGTGTCAAAAAAAACTATCACAACCTTTCCCCAGAAAATTCTGCTCTCTGCCTCTGCTTCTGCTCTCCTGAAAGTACCCCCATCTGTAGGGGGCTTGCTCCACCTCTCCACTCTAGCCCAATCTCCAGCACTCCTGCCTAGACTTGTCTCTGCAGTCCTCAGGGTCATCTCTGGCATGGTATTTCCACTTTGGTGACATTGCCTCATCCACAGACCTAAACCAATGTGAGGTGAAAGACTAAGAAATTCAGGCAATGAAGGAAGTGAAAGCTGTGATTCAAAAGGTGGTGGTGATTCACTTTAGGCAAGACTGCAATCTGAGTGCTGCCATGACTTTTACCAACTGGCCTTTTGAAGTGTTTCTTTTCAAACCAGACACAAGAACAGGGAGTAACAAAACACTCTTCTTTGTTTTTTAGAGTTTTGAGAGAAGAAGAACTGCTGAAAGCAATGAGTTCATTTAGGAATCCATTAGTCTGCTGATGAAATTTCAGGTTGAGAAACACATGCATTTTCATGGGTAAGCAATGTGCTCTTGACACACCCTTTGCATGTGGATGGGGTCAGTGGTCACCATGCAAGGAGTTAAAGGGTTATGATCCTCTACTCTGGTGCAGAGACAGGCCTGATGGCATGGATAGGAGAAACTCTTCACTGTCTCTTCAGATATTCAAGAATAAGAAGCCATCAGTGATGGATGCTAAGAGAAACTGTGTTCTAGGCAAGCCATACAGATCACATTGCTGCTTTTCTGAGGAATTTTTAGCTGCAGAAAATTCTCAAGAGAGCCTGAACAAGCATTTAGAAGGGAGACCCGTTGGAAGTCACTAACTAGATCAATCACACCAGGTTAATGAAATCCCTAAAGTGAAAACACACTTAGTCTGGAACGTGTCTGGCTGAAGTTTTGTGCCTTATTCTTCTGCTTCCTGGCATCTTCCTTTTGGATTTGGCTTGCTTTCAGTCAGGTCAGATGTTAGATCTGGTAATTGAATAATAGCTTGGCAAAACCTGTACTTACAACTTCTATGAACTAACAGCATGAGGAAAGAGTTACCTCTTACTTGACAGCAAATAATGGACTAAGCAGGCTTTATCATTAGTTTTCTGGACGCAAAGCAGGAAAAACAGTTTATCCTCTTTTTCATTGAATTCCTGAACTTATCCCTGTAGTACAGTGTAAGGGTCAGATAAAGATGGTGCATTAAGCCTACAGTTCTACCAAACGGTCAATGAGTCCCACTGCACCAGGTTAAAAATGCCTGAGCCAGGGATCATCATGAGTCCCAAACTGCCAGCTTTAAAATGACCACCAAAGCCCTCTTGTGTGCTGCCACAATTCTTAATATTGGTCACTTTCCTTGTCAGCAAGGGTGAGCATAGCACCTTTTTCCATAGAAATTGCTTTTCTGTCCTAAACCCCCCTGCTGCTTCTCAACATATGCATCCCACCCTTCCCAGCCTCTAGTCTTCCTGATAATCCTGAGCTGCCCAGACAGTAAAGAAGTTTCAATTATACTACCACAATATATGTCTGTTACTCAGAACTAGCTGCAGACACAAGTCTCTCAAGACCTGTGAGCTAATCTAGCCAGTCCTTTAGCTTAACCATAAAATAATGTACCTATTATTCCAGGGAGGACAAAAAGCAATGTATTTTGGTTGCTGGATAGACTTTCATAACAGTAAACATTACATGTAGTGTGTATAAACAGCTACAAAAAAAAAATTGCAACGCTGGGGCAGGGGAGTAACACAGAAAGAATTCTTGTCAACTGATCACTTTTGTTTCCCTTTCCTTGGAAACCTGGGAGAGAGGTCATGCTTTGGCTTCTTCTGGATGAAAGGAAAACTATTAACAAAAGGTGATTACAACATGAAATTATTAACAACAAATAGTTAGAACTCCAACTTGGCAGCAATTGGTTTAACTTGTGAACTCTGCAACCTTTAAAAAAATGGACAACTTTTCTACTCATAACAGTTCAGAAATACCAGATTACTGTTTCCAAGGAACAGTCCCATACCAAAGTGCAAACTTTGCAGGGCTAAGCCATTTGTGTGCTATGCAGTACTTTTAAACACCTGGAGGTACACAGACCTTCTCTTTGTTATTTTGAATTCTTATTTTCACAGAATCACAGGCTGGGTAGGTTTGAAGGGACCACAGTGGATCATCTGGTCCAACCTCCCCGCTCAAGCAGGGTGATGCCAGAGCACGTGGCATAGGATTGTGTCCAGATGGTTCTCCAGGGAGGGAGACTCTCTGGGCATCCTGTTTCCATGCTTGGTCACATTAAAGAAGTTGTTCCTCCTGTTCAGGTAAAACTTCTTGTTCATCAGTTTCTACTCAAAGCCTTGTTCCATTGCTTGGCACCACTGAGCAAAGCCTGACACCCTCCCTTCAGTTATTCATAGACACTGATGAGGTCCCCTCTCAGTCATCTCTTGTCAAGGCTGAACAGACCCAGCTCCCTCAGCCTTTCCTCATAAGAGAGACACTCCAGACCCTTAATCACTTTTGTCACCTGTTGTTTCTCCAGTGGGTGTCACAGTAGTTAAAGTCCCCCACCAGAACCAGAGCGTGTGACTGTGAGGCTGCTGCAAGCTGTCTGTAGAAGATCTCACGCACTTTCTTTCTCCTGTTCAGGTGGCCTGTAGCAAACACCCACAACAGTGTTACCTCTATTAGTCTGCCCTTTTTTCCTTACCCATGAGATCTTGACTTGCTAGTTGTCCACCCAAAGACAGAGCTCGATACATTCCAAGTGCTCTCTCACAGAGAGGAAACTCCACCACCGCACCTTTCTGGTCTGTCTCTCCTAAACAGGGCGTAGCCCTTCATGACAACACTGCAGTCATGCAAGCTATCCCACCATGTGTCTGTAACTGCAGTGAGATCAAAACCCTTTCACTACACGTGTGTCTAGTTCCTCCACTGTATTAGGAAACAACATGTGCTTCAACTTTGGAAAGAACAAAGGATGTATAAGCATGTGCGCTCTAAGATCCATGGGAAAGAATCCTATTGCACTAAACTGCTGGTCCCACAAACTATTCAGGATCTAAAAACTCATTACTATGAGTAGAAAACCAGAAATGCCATACACAGAAGAGCAATCCCACATGGTTCACAAGACAGCTCAATAAAATACAACTTTACCCCTATTCCAGCAATGCCCAGCTGGCCCTGCACAAGCCATTACTCACAAAATTACTCTGCAGCCCCGCATAGTTGCATCAACAATATCAGGTTATTTGTAAGCAGTATGCAGAGATGTTTTACAGGCACAAGGACAGCACAGCCCTCTCTCCCAAAGCTGCACCAGGCAAGGTGTGGCACCTGAGTGCTGCATCCATTCGTGCCTCTCCCTATCGCGGCACCCTCACACAATGGGCAGCTCAGATCCAGATGGGAGGGTTATGGAATGCTTGCACTCTTTCACAGAAGTCAGTGTGGATGGGCTTCCTTGCACAGACACGTATGAACCAGCTGTGTGCCGATGGTATTCTGGCCTGTTTCAGAAATAGCATGACCAGCAGGACTAGGGAAGTGATTCTGTGCTCAGCACTGGTGAGGCCACATCTCAAACACTGTGTCCAGTTCAGGGCTCCTCAGTTCAGGAAGGCCATTGAGGTGCTGGAGCAGGTCTAAGGAAGAACAGTGAAGCTGGTGAAGGGTCTGGAGGACAAGTCTTATGAGGAGCAGCTGAGGGAGCTGGGGTTGTTCAGCCTGAAGAAAAGGAGGCTCAGGGGTAACCTTAATACTGTCTACAGCTACCTAATAAGAGGTTGTAGCCAGGTGGCAATCACTCTCTTCCAGGCAACCAGCGACAGAACGAGAGGACATAGCGTTAAGCTGTGCCAAGGGACGTTTAGGTTAACATTAGGAAGAATTTCTTCACAGAAAGGGTGATTAGACATTGGATTGGAACGCCCAGGGAGGAGGTGGAGTCATTGTCCCTGGAGGTGTTTAAAGAAAGATTGGACGTGCCAGTTAGTGCCCTGTGGTTTAGCTGACAGTGGGGTGATAGACGATAGACCGGACTAGACGATCTCAGAGGGACTTTACCTAATCGTTTCTGTGGGCAGACACAAATTCATACCCGGCCCGGCCCCGCCCCGCCCCAGCCCCGCTCCGCCCCGCCGGCACTGCGGCGCCGGTGCCGGTCATGGCGGCCGCGGCGCGCCTGTTCCGTGGGGCTGCTCACGGTCCACCCGCCCTCGCCTTTACCCGGGCACTGCGCTCCGCGCCGCCGGGGCCGGTGAGCCGGGGGGCGCGGCAGGCCGCGCTGGCGGCCGCGGGGACGCTGAGTGGGCTGGGGCTGGCGCTGGCGCTGGGGCTGTGGCAGCGGCAAGCCGCGTTGGCGGCGGCCCGGGAGGACGAGGAGGAGAAGGAGCTGCGGCAGCGGTTCATGGCGCCGCCGGTGAGCGGGCTGCGGGAGCTGCGGCGGCGGCGGCGGGAGCTGCGGAGCCGCATGGAGCTGCTCATCATGGAGACGCAGGCGGAGATGTGTCGCGCCCTGGCCGACCTGGACCCCGGCGCTTCCTTCGCCGTTGACAGCTGGGAAAGGAAGGAAGGTACGGGGGAGTCGCGGGGGGACCGCGGATACCGGCACGGCGGGTTTGGTCACCCTTCGGTGACCCTGACCTGGAGCCTGGCGTTGGCAGGCGGAGGCGGCATCAGCTGCGTGCTGCAGGATGGCGAGGTCTTCGAGAAGGCGGGTGTGAACGTGTCCGTCGTGTCCGGGTTCCTGTCCGAGGAGGCAGCGCGGCAGATGCGGAGCAGGGGGAAGTCTCTGAAGGCCAAGGACGGTAAGGCGTCTATCGCGTAGTTGGGATAGGGAACCTGGACGTGTTGACCTGAGTATTCCCTTTCAGGTACTCTGAAAGCAACCTGGCCTTTCAGCAGAACATGAGGAAGGCCAGACTGATGAAAGTTCAAAGGTTTTCATAGTGATTTCTAATCAGTAAGCTTGACAGGTGGACTTATATGTCCCTAGAAGGCCAGGTATGGGAGTGCTTCTCTCTCTGTCTTGCTGCTGTGAGGAATGTATTGTAGGCACAGGTGGTGTCTCAATAATGAGGGTCTAGTGCAACAGTGAAACAGTGCAGGAATTATGTACCAAAAAGGTGGAGGAAGAAAACCAACAACACCTGAAGGCCAAAGGGGACTCAACACACCTTTGTGTAACAAAGGGTAATTGTGAGGACTGGGGGTGGTAGAAAGCCTTATGTTTTAAGTGGCCTTCATCTAGTGGGTTCTCCAAAGTATTGTCATGTTTCAGAAAAAATACCAAAGAATCACTGAGTTAGGTGCACAGAAGTGTATGGATAAGAAGTAACTTGCCCCCAATTATTCATGATGGTGACCCAACATGAAACACTTTCCTGTTGTGGCTTGGAGCCTAAGGGAAAATAGTGATATTCCTTAAATGATAACAAATGAAGTTTATTGAAAAACTGAAGAGCTTTTCCTGTGCATCCTTTTATCCAGGGAAGCTGCCTTTTTGCGCCATGGGTGTGAGCTCTGTTATCCATCCAAAGAATCCTCATGTTCCAACCATGCATTTCAACTACAGATACTTTGAAATTGAAGAAGCAGATGGTAAGGATTATAGTCCAATGAGGAATGTATGAAATGTCTGACTCTGCCCCAAGGAAGTGGGAATGCATGGCTGGGGTAAGAGATCAAGAACCATTGTGAGTTTGCTCCCAGATATGTCAAGACTCACCAGCCCGTCTTGTGAAACTGCCATCCTGTAGTCAGGGTCAGTAGTCCAAAGTGGTTTTCACTACATTGAGGTTTGTTTTATCTTTTCCTGAAGTCACTGATCATTGCACTACCTTGTAGTCAAATTTTTCACTATTGAAGTTTAGGGACACCGCTGAAAAATGATGTTGTTTTGTATTGTAAAAGTAGTTGTTGGTGAACCACTAGCAACAAGTTGCTGTTCAGAAGTTTAAAAGAAAAATGTTGCTGCTTGCCTCTGCTATAGGAACTAAACAGTGGTGGTTTGGTGGTGGGACTGACCTCACTCCAACTTACCTGAATGAAGAGGATGCTGTTCATTTTCACAAGACTCTGAAAGAAGCCTGTGACAAGCATGATCTAAAGCTGTATCCCAAGTACAAGAAATGGTACGTGGACAAAGGTGTGCTTGGGGGGGAGCAGAAAGCAGCACTGGGTGTTGGCAGTTAAGTGTACGCTAGGAACTGTAGGTTCTGATGCCTTTTGAAAAGTATCAGAAAGCCCTAATGAAAATCAGAAATGTACTGGGACAAAATGTTGTCTAAATAAATATCTTATTTACAGAATCCTAGATTTTTCAAGTCTGAGGGCTGACAACTAGAATTGTAAGTCTACAGCCCAAAGAAAAACCAAGCTGATAAATTCCTTTTAGCCTCTGGTGTTAAACTAGGATAAGACTTCTGCCCCAAGAACTTGCACAAATTCTTTTTACAGTGAACTCATGGTAAATGTGCATGATTCAGTGTGAGCTCTTGGGCCATCACAGCAGTTTTGAAAGTCCCACTTTTGTTTTTCTGCCTTCAGTCTGGCCTTCATAGCCAGGTAATTTCCAGATATGTCAAGGACATTGTCCTTAATGTAGAAGCTTCATAATTTGATGAAGCTGTATTTTTTTCTCTGGTGACAAATTCACTGGGATTTCAACAGCACATTTTCTAAGATGCAGACTTTGAATGTTCTTCTTGAGCTGAGAGATAGAAGTGATGGGATCTTCCACTACTAAGTGGGAACTTGCTGTTCTGTGTCTGATAATCCTATCTGCCACAAGCTGTGTATGCAGGAAGGTTGGGGTACCCTTGTGTAAGCTACTAGGTCTTGTCTGAGAACAGGAGATTAAGTGGGTGTTATAGTTTGGGTGGCGACCACTTAGTAGAGAGAGATATTGTAGAGCCTTGACATTACAGTCTTGCTGTCTGAGGATTTTTTGCATGGTAGTTTAGAGAATCTACCTTAATGGTCTGGTTCTTTGCTGCTTAAGTAGGATTGCAATGCCAGCTGCAGGGGGTAGGAGACGTTTTCCCACTTTGCTAAAGAAAAACATTATTACACTTACCACATTGTCTACCTGATCTAGATTTAAGATTTTTGTCAGGCTTATTCTCTTTTATGTTTCTGACTCGGTGTTTTTCCCTAACTCTTCCTGCTATCATAAAATAGAAAAGACTGATTATCTCAGTGAATAAAAAAATAGTGTAGATTATCTGTTACATCTCTATGTCTCTTGTTATGACCATGCCATATATATGATGCTCAAGAATGATTGTGGATATATGGAAAACTGGTCCTGTATGGAAAACTAGTCCTAATGGAAGGCCAGGTTTTCTTGATATTGATGGTTCCTGCTTCATACTTCGTTTTGCTTTCTCCTTTGTGTGAAGACTTGCACGCCCAAGCAAGGAATTATAAGAAGGATGGAATTAAGTCATTCAAGTTACAGTAATTTCACAGCTAAATACTCCCTGTAAATATAAAAGAGATTAATTGTTTTTAGGATAAGCTGTCCTTACTCATTTATAAACTAAACACGAGTCATGAAAAGCCACTGCTATAATGACTCAGTCTTTCAAGTGTTAACTATTAAAAAGCCTTTTTCCAAGGAAGGGTGCCGTGACAGTTGCTTTCTTATCTGGTCTTGGGGCCTTAGGTTACTTTCGTTTTGATGAAGAAAATTATTTTACTTGGATGGCAAAGAGAATAAATTCTCTTCCAAGTCTGAGTTCATATGAAAGCTGTCCAAATAATTTCAGAACTACATATAATGCTGGGAATGGAATCTATCAAGAGCCCTTAGTTTTGAAAATTTTGAAATCAGGTGTCATTGTTCGGAGTTGGTTGAGGCTATGGATTGGATTAAGCCACATGGATGCAGCTGCCAGGGTGTTCAGTGACTTTGTGGTGATGTGTAGCTTTACAGAGACCATTTAATCAGGGCTTTTACTGCAAGTGACACAGGAGTGCTTTCCAGGTGATGCTGCACTGTCCTGCATCTGGGCAGTCAGGGAAACAGTGGGGCACCCAGCCCTGCAGCAACTGACTTACGGGTAGCATTTCACTGGTTCTGTCCCGCAGCATGCAGCTCTTTGGAGTACTGTTCATGTCTTTGAATACTCTGGACCATATTAGAAACCATCTGATGCTGCTTCTAGGTGTGATGACTACTTCTATATCAAGCACCGTGGTGAGCGTAGAGGGATTGGAGGCATATTCTTTGATGATGTTGACTCTCCCTCCAAGGAGGAAGTATTCCAGTTTGTAAAGAGTTGTGCCAAAGCTGTGGTGCCTTGTTACATTCCCATTGTGAAAAAGCACTGCCATGACTCCTTCACACCAGAGGAAAAGCTATGGCAACAGCTTCGGAGAGGACGGTGAGTACTGGAGGAACAAAAATATACACAGGAGGTGGACTGGGCTGGCAAGAAAAAAATATGAGCTAGTTCTTCACAGTTACAGGTTGTGTGGGCCAAAAAAGCTCACCAAGAATTTCAGCATTTTTGTGCATAGAACTAATTCTGAAATCCAATACTAGATTGCTAAACAGGGTGCAAAGAAGGCATTTCCCACTCTCCCATGTTGCAACACAAGGAACCCAAACAAAGCGCCGCCATTTCTTTTCGACTCCTTCAAAAAGCAAGAGAAGCTTCTGCTGTGTAACAGGCCAAGGGGTGTGGGTGCGCTTCATGTCCTGAATCCTGCCCTCTCCTGCAGCCCAGAGGTAGTGTATATAGGGCTGCCCTGTCACATGAGGAGCTAAGGGCAAAAGAATGGTGGCTTCCTATTAAGTAATGCAGGAAAACCCCAGAAAGTCAGGAAATAACTGTACTTGAGTACTTTCAGCTCCTTACATACATCTGATCCATCTGATTTTGGCATTGAAATTCCTGTAAAGGAATCAAGGATACCTGTAAAAGAATACAGAGGGTTGGATTTTTTTATTCTGGCATGGTCCAAGGTTACTGTAAAATACTTAGGAGGATGCTTAATGTCACCAACTGTTAATGCTGCAAAAGCTTAAGTGCATTGGTCAATACAGTTGTACTCTGTTCTTCATGTTCTGTGACTGTTTGAGTGTATGGAGAATTGAAACTATACTTTGCGCTTTGTGCTTAACTAGAGTCTTTAGTTTCTGCCTGTTCTGCAGAGAAATGTGAGACTGAAAGAGTGTAAGCATTCAAGTTCAGATCACTGGCCTGCAGCTGTTGGTCATTTAAGCAAGCATCCTTAATTTGGTGGGACTGTTCTTGGGAGCATTGGGCTTTCAGGATCCAGCCTGTGGATGGGATTTAGCAAACCTGCAAAGTTTAAAAGTCAGAATGGCTTTTCTAAGTTGCAGCCAGGACCAGCTCTTGAGGCCTGTCTATTTCCCTGTGTCTGTTTGCAGGTTATGGGGCTATGTAAAGCTTTCCATTTCTGCACATGGATAAGAGCTTTTCCCTTCCTGTATCTTCAAAGTACAAACATCCTGTACTGGCTCTCGAGATAATCCCTGATGAATTGTCACAGCTCTGTTCCTATGCTGGGAGCAGAAAATGGTCTATTTCATCACTTATAAATCCCAGCCAGCACTCTGAAGCTATCTGACTTTTGCTGTTTCTAGATCTTCCCAGGAACCACGAAATACTGTTCTGGCCTTGCTGCTTATGTGTCCTTCAGCATGGAGGACTGCACAGTAGAATTTCTTCTCTGGTTATTTTCAGTACCTTTAAGGCCTCTATTACATCCCCACAAAGAAGAATCAAGGTAAATGTAGTGTCAAGCTTGCCAGCAGGGCTGAGGCCTGGGAGGAGTACACTACAGCACAGGAGCCTGCAGACTGCTCTCCTTAGAGCAATTGCTCTGCTCTAGTCTCTTAGCTGAGGTCACTTCTCCCTGTGCTCTGTGGAGTGGCAAGGTCACACCTGCATTCCTATGCAGAGGATGCTAAAGAACAGTTGACGCCACCTCAGCAGAAAGACAGACTGGTTTTGTTTGACGTCTGCGATTTGAAGAAAACACAACCAACTTCTGCTAATAAACTAGTTTTTTTTCTGTTGCATCTCTTCATTCCTGTAGGTATGTAGAGTTCAACTTGGTTTATGACAGAGGTACAAAGTTTGGCCTTCTGACACCAGGATCAAGAATCGAAAGCATTCTTATGTCTCTGCCACTGACTGCAAGGTAAGGGTGTGGTTATGTGGAGTTGCAGCAGACACTGTTCTTAGTAAAATACTTCATAGGATTAAATCAAAGGTCTCTTCTGGTCTCTAGTCTCTTCACAGTGACGAGTTCATGCCTGATACAAGAACTGGACAAGTACAGTTCTCTATTCTGCAAATGCAGCTGCTTCTCCATTGTACTCACCTAGTTGCCAGTAGTATATGGCATAGAGATTTTCTGGTTAAAAAAAAATTACAATTTTTTTGCTTAGTTCCTCTTGATAGATTTATTATTCTCACTCCATGGATTTTTGTTTAGTAGCCCTTAGAAACCATGAGAGACTCTGGCAGTCCTGCCAAATATGGGGCAGGGAGCTGCACAGTTTAACTAACTGTGTGTTGTATGAGAAAGTACCTCTTTGTTTTCTACTTGAACCTGATGACTTCATCTGACTTCTCACTGAGTAACATAATTTTCTTCCTGTTCATTTTCTCCATAACAGTTTTTATTTTACAAGGCTTCTGGGGGTTTTTCATTGTTTGTTTTCCACGCTGACAGTTTGTTTTCCTGTTCTTTTTAGTTTTTTGTACAGTTGATGTTTGATACTTTTGCCACTTTTGCTAGGCTTAAGTTTTCTGTGCCCTTTCTGAACTGGGGATAAGGAACAGACAATGTAAGCTGCATATCTGGATACAAGATGCAGGTGTGCTCCTGACTTATAGTGGCATAGCAATATTTTAATTCATTATTCTTTCCACAATCCTAATATTCTGTTTGTTGGTTTTGACTGCTGTTCAGCATTGAGGTGGCTTTTTTTATAGAACTGTTACAATGCCAAAATCTTTTCTGGGCAATAAAATTTAACTCGATCTGTATGCAACTTTTTCCTGTGTCCATCACATCAATCAACAGTAAATTTCACCTGCCATTTCATTACTCAGTTGCTTGGCTAAATACTGTTTTTAACTGTCCTTTTAGGTTTTAACCCATCTTGCTTATGCTTGTTACACCAGCAAATTTGGCCATTTACTATTTATTCCCACTTTCAGGTTGCTTTTGGGTATCCTATCATGAATTCCATAAGACTCACTAGTGAACCTCCCTCTGCTAGGAAAACTGCCTGCTGCCTTGTAATCGTGAAGGCAGTGCTGTTCTCACCATATATCTTTATCTCACTGACAACATCTGATGTGTCCCTGACCTGGTGGTGTAGCATGTTCTATGTTTTGACATAATTACAGTGATTGTCTGGGTTTGCTCTTTTTCATCAATGTAACTAACTCACTTCACAGCGTGAAGGGGTCATTCCTTGGGGGGCAAAATGGAAGGAGGAAAGTGTCAACATCTCTCTGTGACTGTTGACACTTTCCTTTCTCTGTTGTGTCTCTTTCAATTGCTTTTTCAATGAAAAAAGGGATCTTTCACCACTTTTGTTCTTAAAACCAAGATTCAACAAAGACTCGTAGAGCTTCCAGTTGAGATTCTGGAAAAAGATTGTGTCACTGTCAGAATTCCGTGGGTTCCTGTTTTTGTTCATCTTTCTTGTGGATATTAGTGTGTCACAAGAGTATGTTACAAGATTTTTGCAAATAAACCTGCATGCCTTATGAGACATAGGGTACTGCTCTTTCCTTATCCCTTGTTCTTCCAGATTTTTCAAAAGTTGGTAAAAAGATGAAGCTAACATTTCTGCCATCTACCCTGGTGACATTATTATTTGTTTTTACTGAACTTGTGATTTGTAACCATATCTGTCATCTCAGCCAAGAGTATCAACTGTGTATGTAGCTTTCCATCCTTAGAAAAGGCAACTCCAGTCCAAACACAGCCTGGTGCAGGAGAAGTGGCTGCCAGCTGGGTCATCTGAGTGAGTTTCCCTTCTCCTTGCAGGTGGGAGTACATGCACAACCCACCAGAGAGCTCGAAAGAAGCAGAAATTCTGGAGGTTCTGCGAAATCCCAAAGACTGGGTGCACTGACACGGATCATGAACAGGATTGATTGCTTCCACTGAACCATTCCGAGAGAACAGGAATGCCTGCAAACCAGCCCATTCAGACTGCTGTTGCATGGTGTTTCAGTGTGTCTATTTATACTCTTACCTCATGCCTTAATTATGCTGTAGACTTGTTAAAGCTTGCAAGTGTGTGAACTCATTCTTTTAGATTGATGGGCTAACGTTGTCATCCCTTGTTGCTGTTGCCTTGTGAAGGACTGGTGAACACCTCACAGGGCTACTCCGCACGCTTTAGATGACTGCAAAATGGCAAGCTACTGTGGTGTCTTCAGGGAAATGAAAGGATTATCTGTGCCTAAATAGCACTGCTTGCCCTTATAAAATGTTGGTATGCTTTAAAACATTTTTTTAAAGAATAAAGGGAATATTTGGTATTATATTAAACCTTAAACTGTGCTTTCAGGAAGCTGTGGAAAAGGTAGTACTTCATCACATGTATTTTGATACCTTGTTGATTGTAGAGGGGGGAAATGGTTTAAGATGTGCTGCAGCAGCATAACTTGGCTGATGTGGGTTGAGGTCTCAGTGTTACCTCATGAAAACAGAAGGATGGCTGTTGGTTTGAGAAAATCAGCACTGAGCATCTGTGCTGCAGATCACACAGCAAAACAATGCTGCTCAAGCCAGTTCCATTGCCGGGGAGGTTGATGTTGGATCAGGACGTTGTTGGTTGTTGCCCTAAGGCATCCACCTTTGCCTTCGCGCTTCTCCCAGCTTTGGACTGATTGTCGTGTCTCCCAGCTGGAACTTCGCTGAGGAGCTGGAAGGGAAAAAAGCAAGTAGGGGACAGGTTTTCTTTTCCCCCCCTTCGAGGAAAAAGGGATGAGTTTAATCTCCCCGTCGGGGAATCGAACCCCTCTCCCGTGTGACAAGCGGGGATACTAACCACTATACTAACAAGGAGCTAGGCAGAA